>OX451412.1:4808983-4864509 GCA_949629135.1 Eremobia ochroleuca | reverse complement strand
ATAAGTATGCCAGCTGTGTCCGAAAATTCCTGCCTAGTCTGGAGGTATACTTTCCCGAGCTGACGCCTATTGATTTTGTGCAGGACAATTCAGGGGTCCATAATTCTCGATACACTCAGGCCTGGTTTAGTCGTAACCGAAATTGCGTGAATTCGTTGCCGTGGCCGCCTAAAAGCCCAGACCTCAATCCTATTGAGAATTTGTGGGGGCTGATGGTCCAAGAGTGGGACAGCAACCAAGCTAGAACCAGAGAAGCCTTGGTCAGACACGTCCATGAGATATGGGATAGTTTTAGAGGCAATAACGTATGTAACAATATGGTTTCGTCAATGCAGGAAAGGTTGCAAGATGTTATAAACGCTGAAGGTGGCTACACAAGATTTTAATTAATTTAAGTACCGATACTTTTTCTTTTTTTTTTCGCGGGTGGAAAATCATCGAATAACCAGTGTGTGTGAGAGTGTCAGACTTCTACTGACTAAAAACCACCCATGTTCCTTCTTAGCCCTTGTGCCGAGGCCCCGACGGGACCCGCAGTCCCGATGGGAAGTACCGATACCTCGTATTTAAAATGAACAATAATTATGTGTAGCGATAGTGACTTACTTGATTAAATTGTGATTTAATATAAATGATTACAACTACGCTATTATATTTAATAGGCTTTATTATTAATCATTACGTTTAGTAACTAATTACAACACTGATTTTTTAAGCCCTTGTTTTATTGCAGTAACCAACCCCTGTTTATTTATAAAACTGTAATTATTACTGTAATAAACTTAACAAAAACCCCAAATACAAAACATGCCCTGAGAATGCCTTGTGGCATTAAGTCCGCCTATGTACCACTCTTGTGCATGATGTTTAAATAAATAAATAAATAAAAACAGGAAAAAGTAGGTATACACTTTCAATATCATTTTAATGTATACATGACAATTCCAATAACACGTATACAGTTTGTATTACGTGTATATATGTTATAGAAATTGTCATGGATAGTTAAAAATGACATTGGAAGTGTAAACTTTTATTGATTTTGTTTCGTTTACATTACTGTGAAACCAATGTATACCCAGTTTTGACACAGTTTGATGGTTAGGTAATTTAGAAGAAAATATCGTACACATATTTTTTGAATGGTAGAAGTTACGATAATTTAGAAAATGTGACAATGTTTATATATTATTGCTCGTGACTGTACACTACTAAACTGGATCCTGCAAAAAACCGTACATGCAAAAAACGGGATCTTGCCGTGGGAAAGAGCCCTTACTCACGTGAAGGAAACAAGTCAAGCGCGCGCGTCTCGCATCGCAAATCACGACGCAAGCCGCGTGCAAGTGGAGTCGCAATTCGCGTTGCAAGTCGCATCGCTCGGGGCCGTGAAAAGGACTTTAAAGCAACATTTTACTCTTAATATTAAAACCTCATCTTTTAGGTAATATCCGCCGCTTCCGTCGCGTGTGCGAGGTGGTGCAGTCAGCTGTTTGTCGAGCTCCGGGAGCAGGCAGGGCGCCCGCGCTGCATCCGCCCTCGCCGCGCGCGCAGCGGAGGAATATACACCCGCACGGTAACACACCAACACACTCCACTTCAGAAGCACCTATACGTATTTATAAATAAATATGTTTTTTATACAACGTGTAACGTTAAATGCGCAAAACCTCAGACACCCCAACTGATTTTTAATTCAATTGACCTATTTCAGAGAGAAAATAAGTCATTAAAAAAATTGTAAAGGTTTTATGTCTTGTTTTAGTTTTACTGGCCATTCTGATCGTTTCTTGCGTCTGCGACGACCCTTTATCGAGGGAAGAGTCGACACCGGGCCGCTGCGCCGCGTTGACATTGGGTTGCTTGCTAATAAATAGACACGGCAACGTTTTTAATGAAGATTTTTTGAAAAATGTGACCTATATTAAAAAGTGGTTCAATGAATTCTGCTCGTTATTCTGATCAAACTATTTTCAGGTTTTGCGCTTTTAACGTTACACGTTGTATAAAATACACAAATTAATCTTATACAAAAATAAACTAATACATAATAAAAACCTTAAAACTATGACTATACACGTAACGTTGTCGGCGTCGTGCTTCGCGGTGTCGCGTAACTGTCCTAGGAAACGTCGATATACGACACCTTTCGGCCAAAAGTCCTCTTGCGAAGGAGGAGACGGAACGCGTGAGGGAGAGGCAATCTTAGCGCCCTCACGCCCCTAGTCGCCACAGGAGACGCCCTGGGCGTCGGGAGTCAAGAGCCGACTCCCGGCCACCGTAGGCGCGGGTTTGCGGACGGCGAGCAATGGGCAGTTCGCTGTCCGGTAAGGACCAGGCCCGAGTTGAAGGCGCGTTGTGTTCCACGCGCGCCTCAAAGATATGTCAGCAGTAACTGACGGGGCCCGCTAGGGCCGATGCCTGCCAGCGGTCGCGGGTTGTTCGAAAGAGTTACCGTGGCCCCTGCCACAGGCAACTGAAGGAACACGGGTGGGTTTTAGTCAGTAAAAGTCTGACACGCCCTCCCGCTCCGCCCAGAGCGGGCGAAGTCATATATACAACGTGTAACGTTAAATGCGCAAAACCTCAGACACCCCAACGGATTTTTAATTCAATTGACCTATTTCAGAGAGAAAATAAGTCATTAACCTTCAAGCGGGCGCGCGGTCATTTGTAACGGCAGCGGTCGCGCGTAACCTAAAAGACCTGTAGGATATTTCAGGGATTTAAAACACTAATTATTTAATATTTTTTGTATTTATCACATTATCATTATGTTAGGACATAAACAAAATTATAAAATCAAAATAATATTCTAATTTTCTCTGGATTTGTAAGCAATTTGGCATCATAAATGTATCGAAAATCGATCGAATCGCGGTCGATTCGACGCCGCGCGACTGCTTGACGGTTAAACAAATTTTAGAGGTTTTATGTGCTGTTTTAGTTTTACTGGCAATTCTTATCGTTTCTTGCGTCTGCGACGACGCTCTATCGAAGGAGGAGTCGTCACCGGGCCGCTGCGCCGCGATGGCTTGACCTATGAATAAATAGACACGGCAACGTTTTTAATGAGGATTTTTTGAAAAATGTGACCTATATTAAAAAGTGGTTCAATGGATTCTGCTCTTTATTCTGATCAAACTATTTTCAGGTTTTGCGCATTTAACGTTAC
Organism: Eremobia ochroleuca; assembly: GCA_949629135.1. NCBI lineage: Eukaryota > Metazoa > Arthropoda > Insecta > Lepidoptera > Noctuidae > Eremobia > Eremobia ochroleuca. Next base: position 4,861,334 of record OX451412.1, on the reverse strand, counting down.
ACGTTGTATATAATTTCCCACCAAACAAAAAAAGGCTCACATCACTAAAATTTTCACGTTGAGATTTAGATAGAATATGCCGGCGAGGTAATTGCATGGCACACTATCAATAGCAATGGCTTTCATTTTGACAGTTCAACAACATTCATTGCGCTATTTACGTTGTTGAGCAGACAAATTTTTCGAACATATGAAGCAATAGCTAGTGGATTAGCAGTATGCTTCAAAATGATTGGGAACCCTAATTGCGTAACACACTATTACTCTCTATTCGAATCATTTTGAAGCATGTTGCTAATCCATTGCTCCATATGTTGGAAAAATGTGTCTGCTCAACAACGTAAATAACGCAATGAATGTTGTTGAACTGTCAAAATGAAACTCATTGCTACTGCTAGTGTATTACGCAATTAGGGAGGTGCTGTACTTTTTGCGACCCTACAAAGCTAACGAACTATTAAGAAAGTGAACAAAAAGCTTCAACTCCTTCTGTTTATGTTTTTCAGCGGCTGGCGAGATCCCAGATAGTCCAGAAACTCCACATCAGCATTCAGATCACGATAGTGACTCGTCAGTGTTCGACACCATCAAGAGTCCCACGAGTCATACTTCTATAGACCAACTTGATCAGGTAAACATTGATTTTTTTCCCCGACTTCAAAAAAGGACGAGGTTCTTAATTTTGATGTTTATACCGGGTGTCCGGAAAGTCATGGATTACCTTTTACCTGCTGATGGGCCACATTGAGATCTACCAATAAAAAAAAAATGACCTACCAATATTTTTTTTTTTTTCATCAGGGCCGTTCAAAAATAAGGTAAAATTTTTTTTTGTGAAAATTTTAAGCTTGAACCAAAATTTTAGGTATTTAAAAGATGATATCTGTAACTTTCTTGTATTTTTGATGATTCAATTGATGATTCAAGATGAAAATAAAAAAAAACCTGTACTCGAAAAAGTTTTCATTCGTAGAAATGGCATGAAAAAAACTGATCAAAGGTAGAGATTTTCCTTCATCAAAAAACTCGGAAACCATAAGACTTTTAGTATGGTCATTTTTTTTTTATTGGTAGATCCCAATGTGGCCCATCAGCAGGTAAAAGGTAATCCATGACTTTCCGGACACCCAGTATATGTATTTTTTTTTTCGTATGTCCGGGCATAACTCCGTCGTACTAAATTAAACTAAATTTAAGTTCAGTGCATCCTTTTCATTAAGAAAAGGACAGAAGATAATTATTAGTTTAGTCCTCTCAAATTAGTCAGCGCCTGACGTAAATGGACGTATTTTTAGTAGCCATTTTTTTAATTACGTCTAAACTTGTCTAAGGAGTATCTTAATTTGATAGGACTAAACTGATATTTATCTTCTGTCCTTTTCCTCATGAAATAGAAAGAAAAAGGTGCACTGAACTTAAATGTAGGTTAGTTGTGAACAACAGAATCGACACCGTTATACAGAATACAATATAATACGACCAACTTGTTCGCGGTGCCGCGCGGTCAAACTAAACTGTTGGATAACGCCCCTCTAACATTTACTGTAAACAAGTAGGTGACATCACTCCATATTCAGCCAATCCCGTGCGTTTTCGATCACGTGGTCGATCATAAAAAAAATGTATAAATTATTTTTTAGAAAAATCATACTTATTTTAAAATTATGTGCTGGCATCAATTTTGCTATCAAGTTCATTAATACTACGAATTGCCCTGCGGGTAATTCCGTAATGCACTGTTAGTAGCAAAGCTTTCATTTTGACAGTTCAACAACATTCATTGCGTTGTTTATGTTGTTGAGCAGACAAATTTTGCGAACAAATTATGATACAATGGATTAGTAATGTCTTTCGAAATTATTCAAAATGAGATTGATAGTATGTTACTCAATTAGGGTGCAGCAGTGCTATTCTGTAAAAATCTCAGCGTGAGAACTTAGGTGAATTGAGCGGGAAGTGAGCTGTCATTAGGGATTAACACTATTGACACTGCTCACTTCAAGCTCACTTCACTTATGATTTCACGGTGAGATTTTTACAGAATCAACCGGCTGGCCACATGTACAACGTGTAACGTTAAATGCGTAAAACCTGAAAATAGTTTGATCAGAATAACGAGCAGAATTAATTGAACCACTTTTTAATATAGGTTACATTATTCAAAAAATCTTCATTAAAAACGTTGCCGTGTCTATTTATTAATAGGTCAAGCAAGCCAATGTCAGCGCGGCGCAGCGGCCCGGTGACGACTCCTCCCTCGATAAAGCGTCGTCGCAGACGCAAGAAACGATCAGAATTGCCAGTAAAACTAAAACAGCACATAAAACCTTTACAATTTTTCTAATGACTTATTTTCTCTCTGAAATAGGTCAATTGAATTAAAAATCAGTTGGGGTGTCTGAGGTTTTGCGCATTTAACGTTAGACGTTGTATATTTTAAATTATTAATCTGTAATGTTTCAGAACGGTACACATCCACTCGGGTCGAGTTCGTCGGTCACAAGCGGGTCCAGTGGATACAAAGTAAATATATATACATACTTTTTCATATTTTAACTCTTATTATTAATAATAATTATTAAACTTCATTAATAACAAGGATAAAAGATTAAATAGAGCACAATTAATGAGTGAAAATTGCGTACCTACTGTATAATAAATTGAATGAGTGAGTGAGTTCTTGAATGAAAGTATGAACTAAGAATGAACTAAGTAAGAATGAACAAGTGAATGAGTGTGTGAGTGGCGGAATTTCATTTTTAGGTAGTTAGTAAATCAATTTTATAAAACGTGCTTGAAGCTTAATTATATTCTTCAGAGGAAATCAGGTAATTGATTTAATACTAATGAGGGAAAATAGAAAAAATGGAGGGGAAAATAACGGGTATAAAAAGACGCTTAACGAAGCCGAGAGTCAGTTATACTGGCCCGTCATTGTGTTACATTTTTCATACTGAAACTTACCTGGTTCCGTATTATAAGGGTTTGTTGCCATTATAATTCAAGACAGAGACGGAGCTATATAATTATGATCGATAGCACCATCCCCCTTTCCCAGTCCGATCACTATGTATGGCAAGCCGATCCCTTGGGAGAAGCAAGCCAAATACTTAGGTGTCATCCTCGACCACCACCTTACTTTCAGAGAGCACATAAAGACGGCTCGTTCGCGCGCCTCTTTCGCTCTCAGTAGGCTCCACTTCTTACTGACCGCCCGCAGCAAATTGTCACTCAAGTGCAAATTGCGCCTATACACCGCGGTCATCCGTCCCATCATGACCTATGCTTGCGTAGTCTTCGCACACGCCAAGCCTCGCCACCTGCATAGAATGCAGACCCTCCAGAACCGTTTCCTCAGAAAGGTCACGGGAGCCCCCTTCTATGTCCGCAATGAGAGTCTACACTTAGATCTCAGAATACCCACCATCCAGCAGTTCATGAAACGTCTTTCCAAGCGCTTCTTTGATACTGGCATAAAGCACCCCAATCCCCTGATTGCAGCGGCCGCCCGATACACTCCCTCTCGCATAAGTAGGATTCGCCGACCAAGGCATACTCTCACTATCCCCGACGACGCTACGACCCTCCTACAGGAAAGTAGAAAAGCCACCAGCACGCTCACAAAACACAAGTCCCGACAGCCGTCCTTCCGTCCTCGCCGTCGAGGCCCGTCGCGACCCCCCATACCATGTCCGCCCCGACCCTTGCTCGAGCCAGCCCGCGCCGCTGAGCCTGTAGTTCAAAATTCGCCCCTAAATAATTCCGATCCAGCCTGTCCCTTGCTGCCCTCTCCCAGCGACGCCCTAAGCCGAGGTCCGTACCCCACAGGGGGTGCACTTAGCGTGTAGTCGCTTAGTTTTTAAGTTTTTAAGCCCTGGCTGGAGGCCTTAATTTATTGAGGCATCCACAGGCAAGCCCGGTTAAGCAGTCGACAACCTCATAGGTTGAACTGCGAGATGCCATTCCCAAAAAAAAAAAAAAAAACCATCCCCCTTTTGCGCTGGAATCATGATGGCTTTAATACTTCGTGATACGGCGCTGGGAACTTTATATTTACGGAGATATTGAAGGTCATATTTCCAACTTTTTAAGACCAAAAATAAAATAACCAGTTTTGCTTAATTTTGCTTAGTTTAGTGTACAGAATAAATACAATATAATACAATATAATGAAGGCCATGTGATGGGTCTTGTTACTGCCTGTGTATCAGTGATTTTGTTTCTCTCCTATTTCAACCTCCCATAAGAATCCCCGAATAGAGCGACTGAATGATTGAGCGATTGAATGACTTTTCTGGGGTGATTTAACTTATAGAACGATAGAATGACTGAGTAATTTCGATACACGTCAGGTATCCTAGAATGCTACAAGGAACTTTTGCCACCTTGAATAACATTAACATGGGGCGTTGTTATTACCAACAACGCCCCATGCCGCTGCGCTTAATTGTCACAGAAATTTTATTGAAAAACAAAATGGCAGCGTTAGTTCCGATTTGAGCCACGTGTCAAAAAATCCTTGTCCAACTGTATGCTCCTCGAATAGAGTGACTGAATGAATTGAATTATATTACTAGTATGATTCAAGAATTAGCTACGGTGAACTATGAAATGACTGGGTGAGATTCACGAATGAACTTTTGAACTTGGGACCTATTGAACGATGGAATGACTGGGTTAAATTCAGGAATGAACTTCAGAACTAGAGACCTTTTGAACCATGGAATGACTGGGTTTGGTTCTCGAATTGACTTCTGAATGAACCATGGAATGATTGTGTGTGATTGAACGATGGAATGACTGCGTGTGATTCACGAATGAACTTCTAAGCTTGAGACCAATTAAACGATAGAATTACTGGATTTGATTCACAAATGAACTTCTTACCTAGAGACTTGTTGAACGATAGAATTTCTGGGTGTGATTCGTGTTCATGAATGAACTACTTGATGATCGAATGACCGAGTAATTTGAGTAAGGTTTCGAGTATCCCACGCCCCGTACTGTGCTTACGTAACTGCAAGGCAAGTAACGCGGCTCCGCCCCGCAGCAGGGAGCGCGAGGGCGCCGCGCCGCAGACCCGGCCTCCGCGTCGCTCGACCACGAGATTATGAGCTGCGGCAGAGATCTGCCAGGTTTGTCACATTTCTATTATCTTTTTAACTTTTATATGTAGAGTCAGGGAAATATGTATACCTACAGTTTATCAAATTGACACAGTACGTCAATTTGATTGTGTTATAGATATTTCACACAACTGTCAAAGAATGACAGTTATGTGATTTGGATAGGCGAATAAATTAAGTTGTATCTCAACATCATAAAAAAAAAGAAACGTTTTCCTGACTGTACAAACGCCTTCTTAATAGAGTCGGCTACCGCTCACGCATGCAAATATCATAATTAAAAAACAAAAGAGTTATCTAATTAATGCATCTGTAGTTATTTTCGAACACTTTAGTCAATAATAGACGTTTAAAAAATTAACTTAACTTTCTCCTTTAAACAATTCTTTCTTGTTTCCATCTCCATTTTGTACCTATTAGTATTTGGAAGTGTTACATTATAACGTGCTAACAGTTTGAGTTTGACCTGATGAAGTAATTATTGGCATGATTTAAAATGAGTAGTTTTAATTTTTAGGTCTGTAAGGTTTAAAATTAAAGGTAGTTATAACTAAACTTTTTTAAGAGAGTGTGAAAAAAATCCAATAAAATCAAATCACTCATCCCATAGAATCACCATTACATTCACACCCCGATCCACAGGCACCCACACAAAGCGTTCCTCATCAGAATGTCGCGAGGCAACATCTTCACCTCGACGCGGACTCGACAGCCGCGACAACTCCATCAAGGACGAGCTGCGACGCAACAACTCTCTGCGCGACAATCGCCGCGATTTGTTGCAACGCGACCGAGATGTCGCACCGCCTACTACGTCGATTGCGTGAGACTAATCTTAGTAAGTTTTGGCGAATTGTGATGGGGAATACTGAGAAATGAAAAATTCCCCCTTTTTGATGTAATTGCTTGGCAGGTGACAGACAAACGCAGTGTGAACTATATGAGAATAACTGAAAAATATTAACGAACCAGCTCGTGGGGTAATTAGGCTTGACAGACAGCAAAAACAAATCAAGATAGCTCGTGTCATGGTTAAAATATTAGCTGCAACAAGGTAGCGGGGCTGAGTGCCAAGGGTGCGCCTAACGTTCATGCTTAAGTAGGTATAAAAAATGATGATGAATCATATATGGTGTTGTCACTCGTAGAGACTACATGCATCCTAAATGACGGTTGAAATCCGTCATTTTCAGGTCAATTTCAGCAGACGCTTAAAAGTATTGAATTACTATGTTAATTAATCGACTTAGCGAATTGCTTCAGCAAAATGATATTTGCTTGTTTTGTAAATTCCAAATGAATCAACCCCATTGAATAATCTGATAAAATTCCGCTGATACTGGTATATGTTGACTAGCATAATCAACCTAAAATGTTCCTACTACTGGGACACAGACCTCTCTTCGAGAGGAAGTGGGCTATAATCTACCATGCAGGCCCAGTGCGGGTTGGTAGATGTCCCATGTCTTCGAACTTTTGGTTCTAGGACATGCCGGTTTCCTCACGATGTTTTCCTTCACCGTTTTGAGAGCAGTGGTGATGAGATTATTTTATACAAAGCAGGGCTCTGAACCGGTTTAAAAAGAGCGGTTAATTTCGATGAAATACCGGTAAATATATCGTTCCCTCATTAACCGGTTAAACAAGTGAACTGTTCATATTTAACCCAAATGACAAAGGTTACCGGTTACATAAGCACAAACGGTTTTGACACCCAAATTAACCGGTTAATTCCGTAAGTCGTAAATATTTTTCGTCTACTTTTTTAACACTTCCAACAAGTTATAGTGACATTAGTACATTTAGTACCCCAGAAAACATTAGGAAAAAAAATGTTTGATCTGAGGACGTCAAATACAACCGGAGAACTTAAATGGTGCGGGTAGATTCATGTTGCGACTTGCTTAGTTAGGGGGCGGGGGGTGTTTAACCGGTTAATTTTCACTTTCAAAACCAAAATTCATGAAAAACCGGTTTCTCGCAAAAACCGGTAAAAACCGGTAAAGTGCAAACCTTAACCTAAATCGATTTCGGTTTGGGATCAATGACCGTAACCGGTTAAGAATTTCAACCGGTTTCCGAGCCCTGATACAAAGTAAAGCGCCTGACTGGGCTACCCAAGACCTGCAATTCGTATGTCGGGGACGTTACCACTGGGTCACCAATGCTCTCATAAGTTGAAGAAGAAACGGAAAATACTACTGTCATGTAGCGGTTTCCATAGTTTGCAACAAAACGCATAACGAATAATTTAAATACATGAACGAATGGTTGCCAAACATGATATTTTAATTTTTATACATATTTTTTTCTTATCGGAAAAGAATTTGTCAATTTTACTGCAGACACTTAATGCCAACAACCACTGTTAACCGACCTTCTTATACTTCAAAAAATGAAACATTCGTGATAATTATTAACACCTGCTTTGCAAAAATTTAAAGAATATTTACATTTGGTAACATTTTTCTTATCACCTTTTATTCCCCATCACATATTTCAGCCTTAGCTAAGTCAAAACACGATGTATGTGCTCTTTACAGAATTTGTCGATTTTTCTCCAAATTGAGCTAGACAACAACTTATACGGAGGCGAAATGTCACTATTTATCCGGAGAAAAACTGATGCGCGAATGAGTGAATGATCCTAGAGTGAATGATACAATCAATTTCATTTGCTGATACTTTGAGATGACCAACGCCTAATTTAAGATTACTGATAAATGAATGAATGATAGAATCTTTTTTATTTCGTTCATTCATTTTTTTTAATTGTATCTTATCTCACTTTGGCGTCTTTTAAGAAAATTCCAAGTTGTATTCTAGCTCAGTTTGAAGTTATATTAAATACAGTCAGCTAAGTAAACTAATATCGCGAGATTCGGTTGTGTCGTGACGTTGGGTATGGTTCTGTCTTCCCCGATTGATGAGTAGCATAAAGAGCCAAGATATTATGCCTTAACTACCGAGGTTTAAGTAAAAAACTTGAAAAAAAAAAGCCACTTGGAAAGAAGTTTTATAAGAGGCCTATATTTTTGTCTGCCATGCATCTTTTTTGCTAATGATTTCTAAAAAAAAAAAACAATTTATCCAGTGCCTAATCCTTCCGTGAAGACAGAACATCTGGTGCACAAAGCTTGGATAAGACTAGGAATGTTTTTGGAAACGACCGTACTTCCAAATTATTAAAAAAAATATATAGATGACACAAAAGCTTCCTAATTGACACCATTTTTGCAAAAATCAATTGAAGAAAAAAACACATTTGGCATACTCCCAAACCAAGTTCTTGTCGTTTTCGTAAATAATAAAAAAAACAATGACATGGTGTTTTTAAAATGTATTTTGTTTCATGTAAATTATATAAATATTGAGATTTTTATTATAATGAAGTGTTTCGAAGGAGTGATTGTAATTAACAATAAAAAAAAACTTTTTTATTTGACAGTAAAAACATTAAACGAAACATATTTTTAACTACACCATCAAAGCAGGTCAAAATAATAATATTTTAATCTAAACAATTTTATTATTTTGACTAGCTACGATTACTAAGTATGAAGGCCATACAGGCTGTAACAAAAAATCCAAATATTTAGTAAAAAGAAAAAACTGATAAAATAATATTTGTTACAACTGTAAAAAATTGCCGATCGTGGAAAATATGTAGCAAAATCTGTTTTTATAAGTATACATATAGCTGTATTTAGTAAGCTTAAAGTATGTGTTAATTTTAATTAAAATAAATGAAAAAAAAAACTTATATAAAAAATAATGAAACCGGCCATGTACTTTTTAAAATGTTAAAAAACGCTACCCCTGTGTACTGAAATTATGCTAAATTAGTTTAAGGCATGAGATGTATGCTGTATTTTTGCAAAAAAAGTATATATGTATATGTTTATCCTTACCTACTGCCATAGACGACGCTTACACTATAGTTCTAGCCTCTATAGACTTGCACTTTATGTATATCGCCCATAAAGAAAGATTTTTTTTTAAACGAATGAATAGTAGGAAATGTATGCTTACACGTATTGTTCTTGTCCATTTTTTAGGTTTTTTTGCAATAAAAAAATGGAAAAAAGCGAGCAGAAAAGTGATAAAAACAGCACATTTTTCGTATTCCCACGTTAGCGAATTTAGTTTTCTACAAAGAAATTTAGAAACTTTATTCAAAAATATTATTAAAATAACTCAACGTAGATTTTTTTTTACAGTTATTTTTCTAGCTGAAATGGTTATTCTGGGCGATATAGTAGTTGTTTTAAATCTATAAAGTCGTCTTACTATATAAAATATAACACGCTGTGTTCATTGTCAGTTAATATCCTGTATCGTGCAAAATATTGTAATATTATCTGGGTGCACGACAGTGCACCGCCAAGTTCTTCAAATACTCTAAGTGCTAGGGCAACTAAAACACAATATTTATGGGTAACGGTTATTTTTCTAAGTGTCCATAAATGCGTATTCCTAATATCATGCATCGTAGTTTAGGAGTCTAAGCTGTTACTCCATCCAATTCTAGTAAAAAATAGACAGAGTATCATGCTCAACTTGGGAAACTGTGTATATTTTTTGTTTATAAAATGATGGTATTCTAAAAAGTCAATCAAAACATCGTCATGAAATAGTATTAATGATGTCAATTTTAAATGTTTACTGTAGATGCGAAAACAAAACGATATTTTGCACGTCGAACCCGTATACATGTTAAAAGAATGATTATAAAAATGTACCTATATAAAATTAAAATAAACATCTAGTAAGCAACTTTTTCGTTTCGTTTGTAAATGATTGTTAAAAAATGAATTTTTTTGTAAATATTACGAAAATACTGATCTTTGACGAGTGGCATGAAATAATATTTTCATGTAGTTTTTTTTTTTTTTTTTTTAAGAATCTTTAAAGATTTCAAATGCTATTTTCAGTTACAAGTTATTAACTAGTATAGTTGTGTGATTCTAAAAAAAAAAAAACTCAATACGCACAGTAACTTGCTATAATAAAAAAATCAAATTTTAACCTGCTCAGTTCGATATTTAATCGGACAAGAGCCAGGATACAGTAAAAAAAAAACTAATTAAAAAAAAACGAAATGGGTAAAATTGCTGTTTAATCTGTCATAGGCTTTCAAATCATTTTCATCCCGCATTCTGTATAATTATTATTTTGATTTAGGTACCGTTAAATATTGGACCGGTTTTTTTTATATTTCCCAAATTGTTTACCTTAGTGGATTCGTATTAATGGTGGGTTTTGTTATGTATTTACTTATGAACCTCATTATTTTACTTATGTAATATTTTTTTTTGCTCTTTATTGAAATGGTGATATCTAATGATATTGTTGATAAAACAACAGCTTTACTTAAATCATACATTCCCTGATATTGTATGTAGTTAGGTAATTTGTATAGTATATTATACGTCGAGCGCTTTTGTATAAAAACGTTTTGAATATGCCTTTGGTCGCGTTTTGCGAAGTAAAAAGGTTTGAAGTAGCATTTGCAATTTTAAGACAGTAAAAATAGGAAATTGTATACTTCCTTCTCCAAAATATGTTTTTTTTTTTTTGCAAGGGCAAAATTGTTATCTCATACTTACCTTAGGCTAAAATTACTCTCTATTTGTTTTGTTTTTTTCTTATTAGGACAAAAATAATGTTTTAAAATTGTAAGTGCTAATTTACCATGTTTGATATTATTACTGCAATGATGTAACATTTTCTAGTTATTATGTGACTCTCTAGTCCCAGTTAGTATAATTCCTATTATTTGTTAATTTTATCGACAACGATAACATCCATACAAAGGATTGGTAAAAAAAAACAAATGGCTAAATTACAAATTACTTATTATAAGGTATATTTATCATTTGTCTGTCTGTAAAGTACACCCGCACAAAATGTTAGAAAAAAGCCGTTCGGTGAATTTGGCTGAAATTTTGGTACAATAAAGCCTAAAGCAAAAAATAATGGCCAGTTTTAGAGATATAGCCATTTTCATATTAAAATCAGGAAGATGATTTTTATTTAACACACATTTCGAATACTAGGCAAGTCGTTCGTCCGATTTTGTTTAAACTTTAGGATCATGTATTGAAAGTCTTTTTTTCATGTAGTATTTTTTTAAAATAATTTTTATAGCAATACCTACATAATATTTACAAAATATATCAAAAAATATAAATACAATATACAGCATGATGTTTTTAGCGTTTCTAAATTTTTATCGGGTGAATGTGAACAACTTTCACGATGGAACCAAGTCTGAGATCACGAAAAAAAAAATCAGCTGTTTCATACATTTTGGTCAAGTAGGTATTGAACTTTTGTATTAAACAGCTGATTTTGTTATAGGCTATATTGTGCCAAAATTTCAGCCAAATTCACCGAACGGCTTTTTCCTTACATTTTGTGCGGGATCGTTTCCCGTTTATCATTTTTCTGTGCATTACTTTTGCCGAGAGACTGCTTGTATGAATATTATCGTTGTCTAAAATAACTTCCGGTCGATTCTGTAAAAATCTCACCGTGAAAACTTGTGGAGTGAGCTGTCAGCGTCAACCCACTAATGCTAGGTATTGACTAAGCAAACATTAACAATCGTAATCGAGATTTTAATAATATTTTTTATGATAATTCTGTTGAGCATTTTATATAATTTTAAAATTAGTACTTTAGTTGTCAAAACATTACTATTTTGTGGGGTTTTAAAATAACATAGCAAAACAGAAACTTATTTGTTGTTTTTTTCTTTTTTTCCTAGATTAAATCTCCACAAAATAGTTTTGTATATGTAGTTTTGTGTATGTTTTGACAATTAAAATACTAGCTTTGAAATTATATAAAATGATCAATAGAATTAGCGTAAAAAAATATTATTAAAATCTCGATTATGACTGTAAATGTATTCTTGGTCAATCCCTAGTATCAGGTGGGATGACACTGACAGCTCACTCCACACTCACTTCACCTAAGTTTTCTCGGTGAGATGGTTACAGAATCGCACTGCAGGTCCTAAGGTGCTTATTTTGTTGAAAAATGGATTTTCATCCTTTTATTCCAAACATCAGTTGATAAAAATCAGCAATGATTTAAGTTTTTTGTGGCTTTACGAGTTTTCATGTTCTCATTGATTTTTATTTGATTATTAGGTTTTATTGTGTTAATAATGAATAATAAATATGTTATCAAGTATATGAAATGAAAAGAACAATACAGCCGGTCGATTCTGTAAAAATCTCACCGTACAATCATAAGTGAAGTGAGCAGTGTTAATAGTGTTAATCGCTAATGACAGCTCACTCCACGCTCACTTCACCCAAGTTTTCACGGTGAGATGGTTACAGAATCGCACGGCAGTTCTTTGCTGACAAATCCAATATCTACAAGCCATATTTTTATTATTTTTACCGTAAAAAATGGTGTTTGTACATTCCCCTTGACTGCCTGACCTGATTTTGACATATCACAGAGAAAAACCATGTCATCATAGTCATAAAAATATTTATCAAAGCTATGTCTAGTAAATCTAAAAGAACGATTTCACAAATGAAGGATTTTTAAGCCTGCTAAAAATGAACGAGTGAATGAATGATATAATAATTATTCATTCAATCAATAATTTGTATTAAGCGAATGAACGATTATTTTGCAAAAAAAGCGTTTTGTAAAAAAAATATTTATTTACGAAAATGCCTTCGTAAATCATAATAAATTTATCGTCGTTGAAAATAGTCGTATATTTTGACATTGAGAAGCGAACATAATTTTGTACTCGTAATTTTTTAAGAGAAACTAACAAATGATATCCTCTGATATTTATATATTAAAAAATATATATAAATACAACTCCGTTTACTTTCTGTGTGTTCGTGTAACTCTGTAAAATACTTAATAATTAATATATTTATTAAAAAATATTCTCCTTTGGTCTTCGAGCAAAATATTTCAAACGAGTTCAGTTATGGTGGTTCTTAGTAATGTTTGTTCGTTAGACCAAACTTGATGGATCTGTACATTTTAGAGGGAGTATACTATGCTACGCTATTTCCATACTGTAACTTGCTTAAGAAACTTATTGGTTAACATTGAACAAAATAATAAATTCAAAAATAAATTACGCGTTTTATTTATGACCCGTATACCAAGGGCCCTCCGAGCCTCGGAAAACACTCCCGGCTGTCATTCGTAGATCTTTGACAGTCGTTACGGGTAGTCAGAAGCCCGAAAGTCTGACAACCAGTCTTACCTAGGGGTATCGTATTACCCAGTAACTGGGTTGTGGAGGTCAGATAGGCAGTCGCTCCATGTAAAATACTGGTATTCAGCTGCATCCGGTTAGACTGGAAGCCGACCCCAACATAGTTGGGAAAAGGCGACGCAGATGATGATGGTGACTTCTCTATTAGTCTTCGTCTCAGTAGTCCCCCCCTTTCTAACCATATCACCATTCACACAGTCCATCCATCGTTTCTTTGGTCTTCCCCTACTCTTATAATAATAATAATAATAATAAAACTTTATTATCAGACCAGAGATCCATAACGTAAACGAACAAAAAAAAAAGAAAAAAAGAGACATTCAATAACACGATACAATATACAATACAATACAATATAATACTATACAATATAATATAATGCAATACAATATAATAATACAACACAATACAATACAATGCAACCTACCTGCCTACCTGGCTACTTCACATACCTGATAGACGGTCTGTGTACCGCCATCCAGTGAGACACCATTAGGCCATCCACATAGCCATCGACATTCATACTCAAACATTTCCTCACGAAATTTTCCTCATTCCTCAGTATCACTTGCACATACCATGACAACCGATTTAATAATAATACACTTAAATAAAACGAACGAATAAAATTATTAAATTACATTTTATTACAATAAAATTTTATTTAAATTATAATTCACATTATTATTTATTCATGATCACAATTTATTTTTTGTACCCTTATTTTTATACTACCCCTAACACGGAGTAGTTTTATTTTAGAACCAACATATTATTTAGGGAAAAAATATAAAACAAAAATCAATTTCGTGTTTTTAACATTTTTTTAAAATATTATTTTTAATGTAGAACAGAAACTTATGAAAAAGCTAATAATACCTGGACATGGTGTGATGTTACGTATTTTGGCACAAACTTATGACGGTCAAATATGACAAAATAATACACAAAAAAAAAAAACGAGCGCGCCTTATAGTAGCCGCATATGATGTGTAACATCTGAAATCTCACCTTGGTAATAAGCAACATTAACACTATATCCTGAAAAAAATTATTCAGGTATTATTTGAAATGATTTTTCGTAACGAAGAATAATTATTCTTTTTAATAAAAACAATATTTTATTTAATTAACACTAGGAGATTTAAAATTTTATATTACGGGCGCTTATTGGTCAAAGCAAATAGCGCGCGCATCTCCAGCTTCCTGTTACACACTTCCGTTTCTTTTCACGAAAATACTCCCACAGATTGCAGGAAAGCGAGAGGAAAGATGTTACACATAAAAAAAAAATATTCACAACTAAATATGAATTATTTGAAGTTCACAAAAAGAGGCGCGATCATATTTTAATTGAGTGTTCAGTCATATTTTTAGCAATGCAAAATATGAGTTATTTAAGTGAACTGGTTATTTAGGACTATGGAAAAACCCTGCCTGACCAATGTTTTATATAAATTACACACATAAAATGGGAGGAAGAATATTATTAATATATTTTTTTTATTTCACCCCAATAACAGTTTTAATTTCAATTTGATTTAAAAATTTCATATTTGATATTTTCTAAAAAACAATAGGTTAGTTAATACGGAAGCGTGACCTACACAAAACGCCATTGGTACCGTATTATGACGGTTTATTGCTATCATGATGCCAGTGTAAGAGAGAGACGGAGCTATACAGGACCGATAGCGCCATCCTGTTTTCGCACTGGAATCGTAATGGCATTTATTCTTCTGATGCCGCGATTGGCGTGGCCACCTACTGGGCCCAACACTTCTGACATAAAAAAAATATTTTGACTTGCCATCGCCTCGAGAAAAATAATTTAATATTGGACATTTTCTAAAAATTAATGTAACTCAAGGAAGCAGTGGCAAAATAGTAAGTACAGCGACGCGACGATAAGGTTTCCTATCATGATGGGGAAACCGATCTTCAAGAATTGTAGGAAGGTGAACCGGTAGCCATGTTGTTCTGCCACTCCTGCGCATACCACGTTTGCACTTGCTCCGATTAGTGTCCCGTTACCTGGTGTTAGGAAAAGAAATATTATACAGGATGAAATTGAATTAAAAAAAAATATATATAGAACAGGTCAATAAGGAAAGGATGCACATTCTTGTGCGTGGGCAAGCGATTTGGCACCATCGTCATGCGCCCTTTTTTCGTAGGTTCGTTTGTTAGTTTGATGGTCCGTACCACACCCTTAAATTTGGCTGGTCTTTGAAAAATAACCCTGTATGCTATGGCTGTACGGAGCTCTTCGTGCGCGAATCTTGCCGGAATCGAAATTGGCCGGTTTTTTATTTTATTTTGACAAGGGCTAAGGTGTGCTGGAATAGTGATGGGTACCTCCGAGACAGGCGCCGAAGCTCAGCGCCCAGGCGAGCGGCGCCAGCGGCAGCGCCAGCCCCGCCGGCGCCGCCAGCGCCGCCGTCACGCGCACCATCATGGTGGACAGCGGGATGTTGTCCACGAAGGCCGACGCGATGCCCGACACCTGGCGACCATTTTATCATATTTCAAAGCTAGGGCAACGCAAATTCCAATATGTTTATTGTTTGTATTACGTGTAGAAAAAAATCTTTTTCATTTTTCATTATAATAATAATTTCTTTAGGTATTTGTATAGAATGCAGGTACAAGTATGGTCTTAGTATAAAATATATTCAATCCCAGTACATTCTGCCTGTTGGCATACAAAATTGAAGGAGAAACTTACAGCTAATTTTGAACTAGGTACTAAGATAAATTTAAGAATGAGATCACAAAAATATATTATAAAAATTGTAGGTACTGTAACATACCTATAAGGTGTACAATATTCTATTACGTTATTATTTTCTTAAGCGTTCTTACAGTTCTAGTCACTCTTTGCATTAATCAAATTATACATTCAAAATATTATAAAAATACTACTCATCAACATTTGGACAGGCCTGTTAGTCTAGTGGTCAGTGGCCCTGACTGCTATACACAAGGTCGTGGGTTCGATTCCCACCCAGGACAAATGTCTGTGTGATGAGCACGATCATTTGTTCTGTGTCTGGGTGTAATTTATCTATAATATGTATGTATTTAGAAATATATATGTATGTTTATCAGTTGTCTAGTACCCATAGCACAAGCTCTGCTTAGTTTGGGACTAGATGGCGTTGTGTGAAAGTTGTGGAATATTATTATATTATTATTATTATTATATCTGCCTAGCCTTTTCCCAACTATGTTGGGGTCGGCTTCCAGTCTAACCGGATGCAGCTGAATACCAGTATTTTACATGGAGTAACTGCCTATCTGACCATTTACACCATAGAGAGTCTTTGATTTACACTTATCACTGTCAGTCTCGGAGCTATGAAAACTAGTCAGCTTATACTGGTTATTATAGCTTAATGTGTAGCCGTGCGTACAGGCGTTATGTTATGAAACTCTGCTTACCCACAAAATAAGCATGATGGCGACTGCCAACCGCGACTCTTGTCCAACTTGAAGTATCAGTGTCTCCGTCATATTGCCGATCCAAGATATTAATCCTAGTTTAGACAACGCCTGAAATATAAGAATACACTTATGATACTTATATGTATATATGATTTTTTTATGGGAAATATTGTTTCCCTAAACACTTGCCGACCTTCTAAGATAATGCGCTTTTTTAAATTAACCCTTAATTGCATGATTTTTACTTTTTAAGCAAATTCAATTTATTTGGACGTAAGATTAGCTCTATAGTAAGGAAAAAATATTTACTGGGAACAAAATGAATTGAATATCTCTAACAATTGGGGAATCCCCTTGCTCTGTGGAAACGAAAATATGGCATTGGATTGGTTGATGGAAATTTCCGTCACGATTCATTTAAGGGTTAATGAACCCCCCAAAAAAATTTTGAGCTTCTAATGACGCACACTTTTTTTATTATAAATGAGAATCTTTTTAACGTTCTGGCTGTAAATGCCTCGCATACACTGAGAACAAAATCTTAGAAAAATTACTGTGCTGTCTCATAATCTGAGTGAGTGCATTTGAGTGGTAATGGAAAAATTACCATGCTAGCACAGTAAAAATTCTTATGCTGTACAGTAAAAATTATTGGACAAATAGTGAATATTTCCCAATCTCACTCAGAAAATTTCCTGTAGATGTCAGTTGCACTCACTTTACAGTGACGAGCACAGTAATTTTTCTAAGAATTTTCTCTCCGTGTACGTATGCACACATATACAAACGACATATGTCAGCGTGGAAGATTCTAGAAGTCTGCGCAACCGAGGCGAGCGCAAGACAGACGCACCCTCTTCAGTTCTTTACTTGACCAGAAGATTGTCACATTATTTTACATGATAAATGATTTTATTTCTGCAAATAGGCTTGCACAAACACTTTTACTCGTCAATCATATTTTACAAACTAGATGAGTTCGGCATTTCCTATGTGACTACTCTAAGAAGAAAGGCCGAAACAAATTCAGAGGTCACAGTCTCTTTTAAAGTCCAGCCGATTCTGTAAAAATCTCACCGTGAAATCATAAGTGGAGTGAGCACTTAATAGTGTTAATCCCTAGCGAATGACAGCTCACTCCACGCTCACTTCACCCAAGCTTTCACGGTGAGATGTTTACAGAATCGCACGGCAGACATAATCTTGGTCAGATCATCATCATCGGTCGGCTTCCAGTCTAACCGGATGCAGCTGAATACCAGTATTTTACATGGAGCGACTGCCTATCTGACCTCCACAACCCAGCTACTGGGTAATACGATACCCCTTGGTAAGACTGGTTGTCAGACTTTCAGGCTTCTGACTGCCCGTAACGACTGTCAAAGATCCACGAATGACAGCCGGGACCAACGGCTCAACGTGATTTCCGAGGCACGGAGGGGTCTCGGTATGTAAAGATGGTCACCCATCCACAGACCAACAGCGGCAAGCGTAGCTTAACCTGATCGATCGACCTATGCGGCTGTTATTATTTAGCCACGGGCCCCTCTAAAGTTAATTATTAAATGTGTGACTAAAATAGTTATTAAATACATGACAAAAAAGAGTAGTAAAAATTATGATAACAATTGATATTACAACAATTGATAGAAGGGTTTACCTCCATAAGCACGAATAAAGCTGCGAAGAACAGCAAGGTAGACCACTCGACCCTCGCGAGGATAGGTTCCAAGTCATCCCTCTCTGCCAAAAGTAGCAGCAGTAATGCTCCCAGCAGTGCCGTCCAGCCTAAGGATAGGCGTTCTGGAAACAAACGTGAAAACAGTTTTATAAAAAATAAAAAAACGACGGGTTGCACTCCGGGAGTGCCGGCAGAAGTGAAAACTTGAATATTAACGTTGTGCATTTTTGATATTTTGGAATGGTTAGGGAATACTTTGCACGAATTGCTTTAATTATCAGTATAAAAGTACCTACTATCATTTATGTGGTAGAATATAATATTTATTTATTGCGCTATCGTACACAAACATGACAATTTATATTACATTAAAAAGTTTATCTCTCAGAAAAATCAATTTCCATCCACATTCGCGCAAGCGCCCTGCGCCGACTAAACGAAACAGCAGGCGTAGGCATAGATTTTCGCCGCGCCGTAGAAAGAGAGGGGGATACTTACGCCGCGCCGGCTGTATACTCTCCATCCGTCTTACGAATTTTCGATCAGGTCACGTGTCCTGACGCGAGTTTAACATTTTTTACCCATTATAAAAAAAGTGTACAACGCCGCTAAAGAAGTTTTCACTTAAAAAAAAAAATTGATACTTAAGCAGGCAATGGCGCCGATTCACTTGTTCACAAATTAAACTAAATTTAAGTTCAGTGCATCTTTTTCTTTCTATTTCATTATCATCCATTAGCATCCCCGAGACCAACCAGGCAGTAAACATAATTAGGAAGAGGCTAGACAAATGAGGGTACTTACGTAATTCAGGAATTGCATGCAGAAAGAAGACAATTATGACGAACGACACGCAGATTGTAGATTTCACCAACAACTGTTTGTCCCTGATACGGTACTGAAATAAAACAATACGGAAATAAATTCTGTGACATAACTCACGATGTTTTCCTTCGCCGTTTTGAGAGTCAGTGACGAAATTAAATACACAAAGTAAAGTGAACTCACGACCTACAATTCGAAAGCCGGGGCCGAAACCACTGGGCCACTACCGACTAGATTAAAAATTAAAGCTTTGCCAACATATCATCATCATAACCTTTTTATCCGAAAGCTGTACATTGCTGGACATAGGCTTCCTCCAAGTATTGCAACATCGAACATCGAAGTATTGCACCGTCCTGTTTTTCGCGCATCCAGCGGATTCCGTCGGCCTTCACAAGGTTCTCGTTGAACTTGATCTTATGGGCCTTCCAGCGCTACGCCTTCCGGTACGCATAACTTTTCTCCAGGTTTATTAAAAAGAGGACATAAAGGTACCTATTCCTTTTCATTAGGGGAATAGATAAGACATAAACACATACCTTTTGCTTCATCTGCGCAAGAGTGGAACAGAACATGGGATCAGAGCGTGAGGCCCCGCCACCCGCCTCCCTGCGACGCAGAGCCACGTTCAGCTTCTCAACCTGGAAATCGCGGGAAAGAGCACATAAGCAGATGGTGGGGATATGTATGTCACCGTATAATTGTGAAAACAGTTACTTTATAATCTACGTCTTCATCACTAATATTATAAAGAAAATAATACTATAAAGAGAAAAGATTTGTATTTTTGTATGTATGTTTGTAACGAATAAACTCAAAAACTACTGCACCGATTACAAAATTGTTTCACCATTGTAATGCTACACTATCCCTGAGTAACATAATCTATATTTATTACTAGAAATAATTAGGCGTCCCTATTAAAACTTCAATTATGTAACCCACGGTGTAAAAAAATTGTGTACGTTACCCCAGCAAGAAAGTGTCTCCTAGGGTTATATGAGTAGAACGTATAATTTGTGCCTTATCTGCTGTAAATGTGTCCCGACATAAAAAATGTGTGCCCCCTGTCGTTTTGGAAAAAAACGGAAAAAACGATTCTTGCTGGGGTAACGTTTTTCTAGCAGGAAAATTCTAAACGAATGATCGGAGAGAGAAAAATTGTGCATGGCCAGAGAGCTTATATGTGTGCTATAATGTGCCCCCCAAAAAAAAATCTGTGCCCCTTCAGGTTTCCGAGATATTGCATTTCCTGCTGGAGTAACGTTTTGATGAATCGTATATCTCTAAAACCATTGCATGTGCCCCTGTAGAATAAACATACACGAGTAGCTCTTAATGTGTGCCCCTTAGTGCCCCAATTACATTTAAGAAAATATTTACAGTTTTCAAGTTAATGCGGTTTTACGAAAATCCGAAAAAACATCGCAGTGCTTAAATGAGACAAGTTATAAGTTCGCTGAAAACTGTATTCGGTCCTTCTTGACGCTAATAATAACCATACAAAGTTTCAAAACTGTTCATGCATGCGTTTTTGAATAATCTTGCTAAAAGTCAAAACGATGGTGTCATAACTTTGACGGCAAAATACAAGGAACCGGCTCAATCCCAGATGTGTAGGTGCAAACCAAAATCGTGTGCCCTTAGTCAAAAATATATGGTGAAAATATTCAGCTTGGAATGTTTCGCATTAAGTAAATATTAACAAAAAACCAAAATATGTAAGCAACGGCTGGTTATCCGACCAAATTTGAATGACTACTAAAAAGCGACGGATTCATACATATCTAAAATAAATGTTCTACAATATTAAAGAATATATCTACAAAAAACTTCGCGATACCATACGTCCAACTATTGTAGTTATGTCACTATAACTACTTTTTTACATTTTAGGGTGGTTTTATAGTCACGCCGCTAGACGCGCCGCTGAGCAGCGCGCTGTTAACAGCACGCGCTTGAACAGCGGTGCACCGTAAAACGAGATTAGTTCATTAGTACCGCGCGTTTCGCTGCTGTGGGCCAGTAGTTTAATATGAAGATTAATATGGTTAGAATACGGCGGGCGGCAGCGCGTCTCATCGGCGTCACACTAAAACGCATACTGGCCGTAGAAGCGAATGAGCGGCGCGCGCTTTGGCAGCGCCGGCGAACAGCGCGCGTTTATTGAACGGCGCTGCACAAGCGCGTGACTTTGAAACGCAACTACTACCCCCATACATCTACGAACGCGCGCGCTCCAACGGCGCTGCCAAAACGCGCGACAATAAAACCAGCCTTAAAAGTTGATAGATGTGCCGTCCAAAATCAAAGTATGTTATCCATTCCTTCGTATTAATCCTAATCCAAATAAATCATTTCGTGTTCAAGACTGTTTCAAAATCTGTAGATTACTTGAAATGATCAATAGAATTAGCAAAAAAAAAAAAAAATTAAAATCTAGTTTATGATTGTAAATGTATGCTTGGTCAATCCCTAGTATCATCAGGTGGGATGACACTGACAGCTCTCTCCACGCGAGTGTTTACAGAATCGGCCGGCAGGATTCCTCACGATGTTTTTCCTTCACCGATGTCGGTAATATCCTAGATAAAGTCAGGGCCCCAATTCACTACGATCACTCAATGATTTCTTACTTCGAAACCACGTCAATTCCTTAGTAAATCATGACATCTGCTAATAACATATTCTCTAAGACACAATGAACGAACCCGCGCGAAATGAACGCGAAGTTGGCGTGACTTGAACTGTCAAAATATATACATATATACATAATTATAACAATATACATGAAGCAGGAGTAAAGAAAATATAATGGTTGAATGGTTTATTATAATGGTTGGTTTATTAATGAATGATGTACCGTCAAGAATTGTCGACGGAGAATATCAAAATAATCATGACGGCAGAGCCTGTATTGAATGATCTCAGATTATTAATATATGTAAGGAATCATGATTCTATTAGGTTGATTCTTCTTAAAAATATAGCTTCCACTTCCACGCTGGACAGCCGTAGGTACGTGGTTTGCACGTGGTAAAATTCCGCGGAGAATAATAATTACCATAAAGAATTGGGGCCCAGAGAGTACAAATTAAGTAGAAGAAATTAAACTGATAATTAATAAGTAATACCTTCTTTTCGAGAGCTCTCCTCACAATGTCCTCATCACGCGAGTATGAGGAAAGCGAGGCCGCTGCACGTCGCCACACCGCTATCTCCTGACGAAGCTCTGTAATCACAACAGACAAGTTAACTCATGCGGGCTTTACACAGGTGACTTTAGCCACACGACTATGCAATTCAGCTGGGCCTTAGGTTTTAGTCACCTGCGGCCTCGCCGAAATCGCAAATTCCAAAGAAGTAAAAATAAAAATTAGTAATAAAAACTAATAAATCTTTGTCAGTCATTACAGGTGAGAAGCCCGAAAGTCTGACAACCAGTGTTATCGAGGCGTATCGGTCAACGGCCATCGTTGAAAAACATGGCCAGCCCACCGCCACTTCAGTTTGCTCACTCTGCAAGCTGTGTCGGTAACTCCGGTTGTTTTCCGGATAATTTAATTCCTGATTTTATCCTTCAAAGAGACTCCGCTGAGCGACCTTGAATTTGAAGACCAGACCGAACATCCAATAAATATTTAAAACCAAATGGAAATATATTATAATATCGTAATTACATTTTTTATATTCATCGTAGCTGAAAGCAGATTGCAACTAATTTTGGAATTTTTTGATTATAGGAAATGACCTTCAGATAGGCAGTCGCTCCATGAAAAAAATCCAGTTGCATCAGGTTAGACTGGAAACTGACCGCAACATAGTGGGGAAAAGGCTAGGCAGATGATGATGAGGCATAATTCTTACCTAAAATATATCTGGGAACACTATGCCTTAGTTTATTGATATCTCTGAACATAATATATCTCAGCTGGAGGTAAGTCTGTACGCCAACTATAAGTATTCCGACCCCCATGTGCATAGTGAACGTCGTGAAGTTTATGTTCTGAAACAATAAAAGCAAAAATATTAGTTTGGCAAGCTGAAATTTTCACATTTATATCAAAGAAAACATTTGTATTTATTATCATGATAACAAACTATTTTTCATCAACGTGATTTTTTATGGTGGTATGAGACCAGCCGAGTTCTTCTGCTAGTGCTCGTGTCGATAAACGGGGATCAGTTTCGATGATTTGTCGTAATGGTTCTATGTCAGTCTGTACTACGGGGCCGGGGTGAAGTGAATCTTTTAAACTGTAGTTTCCCATGTCGAATTTATCAAACCAATTTTTAGCTGGGCGATAAGTGACCGTAGAATCTCCCATCGATTTACACATGTTTCTTGCCGCATCCGCTGCTGAATGTCCCAATCGGTATTCGTGAAGTAACAACAGTCTGATTCAACCAATCAATCAATACAGCCTATCGCAGTCCACTGCTGGACATAGGCCTCTCCCAGACTGCGCTACAACACCCTGTCCTCCGCCTTCCGCATCCAGTCTACTCCAGCCACCTTCTTTAGGTCGTTCGTCCATCTACCTGGGGGGCGTCCCACACCACGCTTCAGTCTGATTGGTTCTCTTGAAAGATCCATTATTTCGATGTGTATGCCTTCGATGTTGGAAGCGTTATGAAATGTGGCAATTTTTTTTTTTTTTTTATGTGAATGGCATCTCGCAGTTCAACCTATGAGGTTGTCGACTGCTTAACCGGGCTTGCCTGTGGATGCCTCAATAAATTAAGGCCTCCATCCAGGTAGAAATGTGGCAAGAAATTTCATCCGCTTTTATACTTGCGTCAAAGGAAATTTCAAGAACATTCAATTAACAAATAAAAAAATTCTAGATAATTCTGAAAATTCCTACTTGCCAACCTAATATATGAACACAAAAAAAAACGTTAAAAATAAACAATAATATTAATGTGATATACAACGTGAAATTGTGTAGGATATATAGAGGTATGAGGAACAGATTGTAAAATTCACTCATCCTCCATACTAAAAGGGAGAATCCTCCGACCAGACGGGTGTTGTGTCTTTTTATGTCGGGACGTTGTAAATATGCTAGTTGCGCGGTAAACTCTGCTTGCGCGATGCAGGTTTTTGCGTGACGTCAGTATGATGCTGTTGTGGCGATGTAGATGTCGCCACATTGGCCAAAACTGAACTTCAAAATATCGCATACGAGTGTGAACATCGTACATAACTATTTAATATTATAAATGCGAAAGTAAGTTTGTTTGTTTGTTAGTTTGTTACCTTTTCACGCCTAAACCACTGAACCGATCATCCTGAACATTTTGCACATACGTTGTCAGGTGTACTGAAACGGACATAGGGTACCTTACATCCCGAAAAAATAAAAGCTGTTCCCGAAGAAAACCACAATAACGTTATTATGATAATAGATGGCGCCACGTGTCTTTCGAATCATGATTGAATTACATTAGAAAAGTTTTTTTTAATTTAAGCCTACTACATTTTGTGAGTCTAGAGTGTGAAATTAATTTAATAATTTAATTTAACTACATTTTTTTTAATAATTTCCGAACTTAAGCAGGCAAAAG
This sequence comes from Eremobia ochroleuca, assembly GCA_949629135.1. NCBI lineage: Eukaryota > Metazoa > Arthropoda > Insecta > Lepidoptera > Noctuidae > Eremobia > Eremobia ochroleuca. The sequence continues at coordinate 4,836,415 of OX451412.1, read as the reverse complement.
CTATTTGCTTATATTCAAATGAAATGCTTGTTCACATTCGCTTATACGAATATGAACAATAAATACATCAAATTATGGTTCACATTCACTTTATTAAGTGTAAAATAAAGTCAGTGTGATCTGTGAATCCTGTTGCATGGCTTGAAGTGGGTTTAGGTAGGTACAACCACAGACGAAAGCGGTTTCCCACTTTTCCCCCTTAAACCCTAGTAATAAGGTCGGAAATTGGCCACTGCCAGTATCCGCGATGGGACGTGGCCAGTTGGCTAAGGCTATCTATTTAAAACGTCACACGCTACCGACAGCCTGCGGTGACATCACGACGAATGACCGACACGCCGACGGTTGCCGCCAAAACGTTCGTTACCGCCATCGCTCCTGGCGGTCGTGGGCGGCGTGCCGAGTAGTTACGAACACAGCGTTCGGCAATCGTTTGTGACGGACGGCTACACGTCGTTGGACACGATCGGCGTGTGTTCAAATAATAATAATAATAAATTTTTATTTCAGAATTTGACTTGCATATATATTTGTTAGCAACAATGTTCTTAGCCTAGTGTTAGTAAAAGTAAATTAAAATTAAAATCACTATTAAAATTATAATTAAAATTGCAATTAAAATTCCAAATAAAAATAATAAAAAGAAAAGATAAACTCCCAGCCTTAGTGAGTACAGCTTACCGCTTTTACGATAGAAGGGTGCGTGGCTATGATGACGTTGGGGGGGTCGCCCACGGGCGTGGCGGCGCCCCCCACGTTGCTGAAGATCACCATCGACATTAGCACTGGCACGGGGTTCAGTTGGGTCACCTCACATAATCTGGAAGAAAGAGTATGTTATTAGGACAGCATATCAGCAAGCAATTGCGTAACACACTATAAAAAAAAACAAAGCCATTGCTACTGATACTCGTAGTCTGTCATTTTGACAGTTCAACAACATTCATTGTGTTATTTACGTTGTTGAGCAGAGAATTTTTTCGATGAATTAATGGATTAGCAATATGCTTCGAAAAGCTTCAGATTGAGGTGGATAGCGTTTTACGAAATTAAAGCCGAGTCTGAATTTGTGCCTGGTAAATAAATTACTTCATATTACTTGGAGCACTAAGGGAGGGCTCCCACAACAACACATCCCGTCCACCACACCGTCACATCACGTCCTTGTGAGCAACTTTTGTCTCCGCAACGAATTTTGCCCCTCACATCAAGTCTACAGCTCCCTAATTGCGTAGCACACTATTACTCTCAATTTGAATCATTTTGAAGCATATTGCTAATCCATTGCTCCATATGTTCGAAAAACTTGTCTGCTCAACAACGTAAATAACGCAATGAATGTTGTTGAACTGTCAAAATGAAACCCATTGCTACTGATAGTGTGTTACGCAATTACCCTGCAGGTTTGTATGAAAGTGCGCGCATGTAGCGACGCGACAGCTGGGAGACTTTTAGTCCGCGGGCTTGAAAACAGTATGGTGACGCAATTGTCGCACGTCTATTGGTTGCAATGCAAGTGCGCGTACGGCGACAAAATATGTGGATGATTGCGGAAAAAAATTACGAAAATGTAGCGTTGCGATCGCTCCTGTGTGCGCACTATCCAAATCTAACCGAGGAGACAGCGACAGACACCAAAAAGTTGCTGAGCAACTAAGTAATTCGTGGGCGCTCTCCTTTAAAGCACTAGCAAAAAGTAGATTTACAAGTGAATGGAATGAATCAGGTGGCCGCCGCGTAGATCTTAGTTTTTTTTTTTTTTTGCTAGCTTTTTTATGTCTTCAGTCTTACCTGATGGTAACTGGAGTCATCAGCAGGACAGTGGTGACATTGTCGAGAAACGTGGAGAAGATCGCCGTGAAGAAACACAAGACGTTGATCAGCGGCCATGTCCTGCCGCCTGTCACCTGAAACATTCATTGTTTGTTTTATTTTACTTTAACATAAAACGTCAAGAATGAAATCAGACAATATTCATACACTCATCCCACAGAACTCCAGGCATATACAACGTGTAACGGTAAATGCGCAAAACCTGAAGATAGTTTGGTCAGAATAACGAGCAGAATTAATTGAACCATTTTTAATATAGGTCACATTTTCCAAAAAATCTTCATTAAAAACGTTGCCGTGTCTATTTATTAATAGGTCGAGCAACGCAATGTCTGCGCGGCGCAGCGGCCCGGTGACGACTCCTCCCTCGATAAAGCGTCGTCGCAGACGCAAGAAACGATCAGAATGGCCAGTAAAACTAAAACAGCACAGAAAACCATTACATTTTTTTTAATGACTTATTTACTAGGTTAATTGAATTAAAAATCAGTTCGGGTGTCTGAGGTTTTGCGCATTTAACGTTACACGTTGTATATCCATTCGTCCGCGAACACGTCACGGTCAGGATTAGTGTCCAAGAGAGCTTTGAATGCAGAGAGAAAGTGCGAGGGACAAGAGAATGGGTTCACGCGACGGTGTGAGTCACAGGCACGACGGTGAGAGTGAGATCCCGGGTATGCTTGCCGCAAGGAGTTTAACTCCTTTTTTGTTTTCGGAGGGAAACCTTTAAAAGGCACCCGAACTCTGGGGAGGGAACTCGGGGAGTGTGGGATTTTTACCTCACTAAAACCACTTCGGTCATCACCATCAGCACGTAGGGGTGGTGCCGGTTCCTGTTAAAAGACCGATTCCGGAACCGAGGAGTTTTACTCTTAGCGGTATTCAAATTTTCTTACGTGTTTTGCAATTCAGCACCGGCAGTGCTATTCGGTAAAAATCTCACCGTGTGAACTTAGGTGAAGTGAGTGGGAAGAGAGCTGTCATTAACACTATTGACCACTACACTTATGATTTCACGGTGATATTTTTACATAATCGACCGGCTGGTTGTTTGTTGATTTAAATATGATTCACGGCCGTAGCAAATATACAACGTGTAACGTTAAATGCGCAAAACCTCAGACACCCCAACTGATTTTTAATTCAATTGACCTATTTCAGAGAGAAAATAAGTCATTAAAAAAATTGTAAAGGTTTTATGTGCTGTTTTAGTTTTACTGGCCATTCTGATCGTTTCTTGCGTCTGCGATGACGCTTTATCGAGGAAGGGGTCGTCGCCGGGCTGCTGCGCCGCGCTGACATTGGGTTGCTTGAACTATTAATAAATAGACACAGCAACGTTTTTAATGAAGTTTTTTTTGAAAAATATGACCAATATTATAAAGTGGTTCAATTAATTCTGCTTGTTATTCTGATCAAACTATTTTCAGGTTTTGCGCATTTAACGTTACACGTTGTATACAGGGTTATTTGTAAAACACCAAAAACCTCTTAAGAGGTCATTGTACTCATCATTATGAACAACTTTTACTATGGGACCAAACCTGAAATCGCGAAAAAAAAATCAGCTGTTCCCTACATTTACGTTCGTACGAGTCGTCAAAATGTAGGGAACAGCTGATTTTTTTTTCGCGATTTCAGATTTGGTCCCATAGTAAAAGTTGTTCATAATGATGAGTACAATGACCTCTTAAGAGGTTTTTGGTGTTTTACAAATTACCCTGTATAGTTCTCTAAGTTGATATTAACCTATTGAATGATTATTCCATGAAATCATCACATTTGCCCTGACGCTTTAGACTACGAGTAGCGCAGCTGTATTATTTATTAATCTCTTCACCACCCTTGGTTGACTTGTAGAGAATGCCTAAGGCATTAAGTCCGCCTTTGTACCTTTTGTGCGAGAATTTTAAATAAATAAATAAATAAACTCAACAATCAAACTGTCAGTCTAAAAATCAGCACTTTTCAAACGTTAATAATAAAAAAATCCAGCCCTCTAAAAACAGCAACCTTTTCTCCCTTCTTCAGGGGTAGTAAGATAGAAAATATCGGCAAATCTAGCTTTTTTTTATATGCTCTGTGAAAGTCCGATATCGCATTTTCAGAATTAACAATTTCATTGCATTTCGCCATACTTACTTCAAAAGCCAAGACAGCGAGATAATCGAACAGCCCAGTCTCCGCCAAGATTGCGACGAGCAGCATCATGCTGAACAGCAGCAGCAGTGTCTCCACATCCAGCCAGGAGACCAGCTCCGGGAGAGAGGGCCTCTCGCCTGCCAGGGCCAGGACTGCTACTGCTAGGGATGAGGATAGAAGTGCTGCTATTGTACGGTTTACTATCTGGAAATAGGGACAACAGTAAAAATTTAAGTAAAGCCGTTGGTTCCGGCGGCCAAACGTAGATATTTAACAGTTGTTACTGGTAGTCAAAATCCAGAAAGTCTGGCAACCAGTCTTACCAAATGGTATCGTGTTACCCAGTTAGTACTGGGTTGTGGAGGTCAGATAGGCGTCTCAGCGCATAATGTCCTTATCTCAAAATGTTCTTTCTCAAAAAGTCCTTTTCTCCAAATGTCCTTTCTCAGAATGTCCTTTCTCAAAATGTCCTTTTCTCGTAATGGAAGGGCCATTAAGAGAGACGGACATATTGAGAAAGGGACATTTTGAGATAAGAACATTTCGAGAAAAGAAAATTTGGAGAAAAGGACATTCTGAGAAAGGACATTTGGAGAAAAGGTGTTTTTGAGAAAAGACATTTTGAGAAAATCACACTTTTGACATTATGCGCTGAGACGCAGATAGGCAGCGCTCCATGGGAAATTCTGGTATTCAGCTGCATCTAGTTACATTGGAAACTCCCAAGTATATTAGGTCGGCATCCCAACATAATTATAGTCTTCCAGAATGAATTTCGGCCAGTGCGAACCATCTCAACGGAGAGCAGCATCTGGCCCGAGAGATATTAAAGCACATAAGTGTGTACGCAGACACAGGAGCACTCTCTTCCCTAACTCTAATAGTCCTATGGGATGGCAATCCGACACGACCAGAGAGAGATCAGGTGCAGGACAAACGGCTTAACGTCCTTTCTGAGGCACGGGGGTATCACACCGCCAACTTCTAAGCTCCGGATTGTTACTAAGATCCAATAACTAAAACCCAATAACACTTTCCCCGCCGCAAGCGCTACTGTGTGTGGGACGCCCCCCAGCTAGATGGACGGACGACCTAAAGAAGGTGGCTGGGGGAGACTGGATGCGAAAGGCGGAGGACAGGGTGTTGTGGCGCAGTCTGAGAGAGGCCTATGTCCAGCAGTGGACTGCGATAGGCTGAGTTGATTGAAGTGCTACTGCCGAGCAAGAGGTCTTGGATGCGATTCCCGGGTTGGAAGAGTGTTATTGGGTTTTTCCATCTGGAATTTCTCAGTGGCAATAGGCTTGCCCCCTATTACACGCGACTTAGGTGTCTATAGGTAAACCTCTGCCAGACTCTTCGTGGTATACAGGCAAGTGGTTCCAATTCATGTTGACGGGCAGAAAAAGAAGATTCAAACCTCAAAGATAATGAGGGTATACAAGGTGATGAGCAGTATGGTGGCATATATGATGCCATCTTCTGGGTCGATGGGGTTCAGCTGGTAGCTCACTGTTAGAGGCACAGTGCTGTTGCTCGATGTACTCATGCGCAGGGTTATTCTTGTACCTGAAAATGACGTGTATAAATAGGTATTACTATGACTGTTAGTTGCATGGCTGGCGTGGGTTCAGAGCACGGATATCAGTTTCATCATGATCTTAAAACGTTGAAGGAATACCCTGAGGAAAACTTGGAGGAGAACCACATCGCATTTCCCGTCTAGCCTGTGATTGTTTGATTGTTGAGTGAAAACATAACCTAATATTCCCACTGCTGGGACTCAGTGCTCGTCTTCGCCACAATAGTAACGCACTCTAAGGTTCGTGCACATTTGGGCGGGCCGCGCCGTATCACAGTGTTTGGCATACATCGTCTTGCATCAGCGCAACGTACTGGTGGATCGCTCGAAATGCGTATTTTTTCGGCTAAAGTTTTGCGTTGCGTTGCGGCCTGCCTTATGTGCGGGAGCCTAATGAATACAGGAAAAAAAAATAGGAAGAAGTCTTGAATGCTTTTTTTTATCATAAACGTGCAGAGTATACTCAAATGACGTGCAGTCGCCTTCCGACACACGCTCTAAATGGTGAATCTGCTGTACAGCATGTTTATACACGATCAAACACGCACGACTCTCAATTGCTCTGACGTACGTCAGCGTTATTCACTGCCTATCTGCACGACGTTCGCATTCGCTTGATAATTAATTATACTTATCACCGTTATCCATAAAAGAACCTGATTTACCGACATAGCTTGCAGAGTAAGCAAACTGAAGTGGTAGTGGGCTGGCCACGTTTGTCGAAGGACCGTTGGATCAGACGAGTCCTGGAGTAGAGACCGCGGATCGGCAAGCGTAGTGTGGGACGCCCCCCAGCTAGATGGACACACGACCCCAAAAAGGTGGCGGGGTCAGACTGGATGCGGGTAGAGGACAGGGTGTTGTGTGGCACAACAGGGGAGAGGCCTATGTCCAGCAGTGGACTGCGATAGGCTGAGTTGATTGATTGATTGATAGACGTACTCGTACGTCGAAACTATTCACTGCCGTTTATCGTCGTGCACCGTTCATTACCTTGGCGGGACGTACAGCCAGATGGATCGTGAATAAGGAACTTAATTCTGTCAAGTGACTTGACTAAGATTCCAAGTGAACGTTTCAGAATAGCACAAGATACAGTAGACTATCTGAATATTACCTACCATTAATTCCACTTTGGTTCCGCTTATTAGTTTCCTCCTGTATGAGATCCACGTTGGTCACATTTCTCGTGGATTTCCCATTGGTGTGTATAGGTGAGTTGTCCTGTAGTATCAGCATCTTACTCTCTGTGGAACTTGGCGAGAAATCTAATAGCTCTTCCGGTTGCAGGTGGATCTTCCATTTTGTTGAATTCTGAAATAACAAAATGAACTAACTATCTACTTTATAAAAATCTTAAACTCACTGTCAGACAACACACAGCCAAAGCCGCTGTGTCTAGCTAGAAGTATGAAATTTTGTTCGTTTCATAAGTCGTGCATTATAGAACGCAAATAAATTTATGAATCATCATCTGCCTAGCCTTTTCCCAACTAAGTTGGGGTCGGCTTTCAGTCTAACCGGATGCAGCTGAATACCAGTATTTTACATGGAGCTACTCCCTGTCTGACCTCTACCACCCAGTTACTGGGTAATTCAATACCCCTAATGGTAAGACTGGTTGTCAGACTTTCGAGCTTCTGACGGCCCGTAACGACTGTCAAAGATCCACGAATGACAGCCGGGACCAAAGGCTTATCGTGGAAGGACGGCGGGTCTTAGAATTCAAAGACGGTCACCCATCCGCGGACCAACCGCCGCAAGCGTAGCTTAATAGCCGCACAGGTCGGTTGATCAGCGGAGTAGTTGCATAAATCCCATTTTGAAAGATATTGCTAATCCATTGCTGGATAGGTTCGAAAAATTGGTCTGCTCAACAACGTAAATAACGCTATGAATGTGAAAATGCAAGCCATTCCAATTGATAGCGTGTTACGCAATTACCCTGCGTATCGACCGACCCCTGGGGCTGTTATAACTTAGCCACAAACCTCTCAACAAATATATGGATATGAATTTCTGAGTTCGACCCCGAAGTCTGACAATGCTATTGAGTTTTTCATGGGTGAAGTACTAGTGCAAGGTGGCAGGGACATCGCAAACTGTAACAGTCAATTGATCAAATGATTCTAAACCCTAGGGTAGAAGCTTTTCGCCAATTTTCAAAAAAAAAATCGTTTGTTTCATAGAAAATTGCAATATAAAAAAACTTTTTTTTTTTTATAACCTTCGAGAAATTTCAACGGCTTAGAATCGTGAACTGAATCCATGGTATCAGGATTCGCGTTGATGTCCCGCCATCCTGTATATTATACAGTCGACTCTCGTTAATTCGAAACTCAAGGGACTCTTAAAATATTACGAATTATCGAGTGTTTGATATATCAAATGATTCGAAATTGAGAGAAAATAAATAAAACTTCGAATTATTAAGTGTTGCGCCGATAAGTTCGAATTAACGCGTCGTTTTGTTACGTAGCAATGATTTTTTCATTCGAATTACCAAGTCCATAAACATGTATTGATTTAGTTCGAAATATAAAGAGATTTTGTAGGGAACTCGTGATAACTTTGAATTATAGAGAGGTTCAAATCATCGCAGTTTTGAATTAACGAGAGTCGACTATATTATGTCCTTAGTGCTTTCAATAATCTCTATCTTATAAACATTTAGACAATGACACCGTACATCTGGATTCAATAAGTGCCTAGTAAGGACACAGAGATTTCATTATATTTACGAGTTTATAGACATTAAATCACTGTATCGTAAATATTTATGACTGATCAGTAATGATTGCAGTTAATTATGATGTTTGATAAACTTCGAAAATATTATGATCATACAGCGATAAAATAATCAGAGTAATTGTGCTATTTGATGGGCTTCATCATCATCACCAGCCTAAAGCAGTCCACTGCTGGACATAGGCCTCTCCTATTGCACGCCATTCAACTCGATTTTTAGCAACTCTCATCCAGCTGCTACCAGCCATCCTGCGAAGATCGTCGCTCCACCTAGCCTGAGGGCGTCCTCCCTTACGATTGCCGATTCGCGGTCTCCACTGAAGAAAACGTCTACCCCAACGGTCATCGGTTCTACGGCTCATAAGGCCGGCCCATTGCCGCTTCAGCTTGCTTATTTTGTGAGCTATGTCGACAAATATGGTTCTCTGCCGGGTCGCCTTGTTACGGATTCGATTCCTTTGAGGGGCTTGTGGCTAAGTAATAACAGTCGCACGGGTCGATCAATCAGGTAAAGATACGCTTGCCGCGGTTGGTCCGTCAATGGGTCACTATTTTTACATACCAAGACGAGGGGTCTTAACGTGTCTCGGAAAGCACGTTAAGCCGTTGGTCCCGGCGGTAATTCGTAGATCTTTGGCAGTCGTTACGGGTCATCAGAAGCCCGAAAGTCTGACAGCCAGTCTTACCAAGATACCCCAGATCAGATAGGCAGTCGCTCCATGAAAATACTGGCATTCAACTGCGTCTGGTTAGACTGGAAGCCGATCCCAATCTAACTGGGAAAAGGCTGGGGATATGACGATGACAGACCAGTGGTGATCTAGTAGTAACGGTTCTGATTTACGAGTTTTTCGTCGTGTGTTGAAACCCAGTCAAGTGGGTTACTCTGTGTAATTTATTTCAACACCGCTGCTCTCATAAAGGTGGAGGAAAACATCGTGAGAAAACCATATCCTACAACAAAAAACTCGAAAACATGTGACATCTACCAACCCGCATTGAGCCTGCGTGGTGGATTACGGCCGATCAAAAGAGCCCTGTGTCCGAGCAGTGGGAAGATTGTAAGCTGATTATGTATGACGATGAGTGGTGTACGTGGTTGGTATACACCGCGCCACATGAATAAGACCAGAATATTTTTTTTGCTATTTAGGATATGAGACAAAATAAATATACAACGTGTAACGTTAAATGCGCAAAACCTCAGATACCCCAACTGATTTTTAATTCAATTGACCTATTTCAGACAGAAAATAAGTCATTAAAAAAAGTTGTAAAGGTTTTATATGCTGTTTTTTACTGGCCATTCTGATCGTTTCTTGCGTCTGCGACGACGCTTTATCGAGGGAGGACTTGTCACCGGGCCGCTGCGCCGCGCTGACATTGGGTTGCTTGAACTATTAATAAATAGACACAGCAACGTTTTTAATGAAGTTTTTTTTGAAAAATATGACCAATATTATAAAGTGGTTCAATTAATTCTGCTCGTTATTCTGATCAAACTATTTTCAAGTTTTGAGCATTTAACGTTACACGTTGTATAAGAATGATAAGTATAAACGTCTTTAGCCACAAAAAGTTTAACTATAAACAATCGACCTTCTTAAATACTCAGTGATCACTTTTGACAACGTTGGTGACAATTATGATGCGTCACTTGAATAAGACCATTAAATAAAACACAAAAACTTCAGTTATGAATACTATTATTAAAAAAAAAATTGATTAGTAACTAAGGTTTTTCCCCTTCTGTTGAATTAAATTAAAAATCCGAGACGGCATTAAATCATAAAGACTTTTTATGTATCTAATCGGCAGTTTGCTCGAACACTTTTTTGTACCCTTTTCGAGAACTTGCTTGTTGTTATATTGTTTGCCATTCTTATAAAGTTCACGTGACAGCCATACCCACACATTTTCTATGATGTTTAAGTCAGGGGAAAGCGATGGCCAGTCAAGAACATCATCATGGTCTTATTCATGTGACGCGGTGTCTAGAAAACTGAAGTCTAGCTCACTTGTTGATATTCTGCCAGGTGGTCATCAGCTACTTCTCGATGTAGCCACAGCTGCAGTATATTGACACTGTCATTGGTCACCGCCTGCGCAAATGGTCCCGTCAACGTGACCAAGACTTTGACTCGATCCTCGCTGGCTGGTAGCCCGTATTCTGGAAAATTTTAAAGAAATTGTGTACTCTAATTCTCGCTATGTCCAAAAATTTCATAGACCGAGATAAATCTAACGTTAATTAGCACGCACATTTTTCTTTGATATGTTACCGTCTTTATCTTGCACTTTTAGTTTGACAGTTGCGCGACAGTGACAAGAATAATGCTTAGCCAAAGCCAATAAAATGTCTGTCTGTCTGTCTGTCTGTTTGTTCCGACTGATCTCCAAAGCCGTTGGACCGATGTTGACGGGAATTTCACTGGCAGATAGCTGCCGTGCGACTCTGTAACCATCTCACCGTGAAAACTTGGGTGACGTGAGCGTGGAGTGAGCTGTCATTAGGCATTAACACTATTGACACTGCCCACTTTAAGCTCACTTCACTTATGATTTCACGGTGAGATTTTTACAGAATCGACCGGCTGATACTATAATTTATAGATATATTTTTATTATAGACAAAAAAAAAATATAGGTCGCCCCAGAAAGCGCTGATGAGATGACCTGGACGCGTACTGCGAGATCTGGTTTGAGGTGGCGCGGGAAAAGAGTACCTGGAAGGACTTGGGCGGGTCTTGACAGGTCTGTCAAGACTCGCCCAAGTCCTTCCAGGTATTCAGATAACAGACAGGTGACAGGAGACAGGTGTCAGTCGACAGACAGACGAAAAACAAAGTCATCCTATAAGGGTTCTAGTTCTTCCTTTTGAGGTACGGAACTGTAAAAACAGTTACATAAAGACTGTTTGGTGATGAAGATGTTGAAGTACCTTTAACCTCTCCTCCCTGTACTGCAGTATGTAGTACTGTGTCTGATCGCTCCATGTTCAGTAGTAGGGATACTGTCAAGAGCACCCAACTTGCGACAAGTGCACATAGCTTCAGGGTACGCAGTGCTTGCTCTAACTGTGGACAAATTATTAGGTAAGTAATCATCGTCGTCTGAGGCTCCTCACCTCAAGTTCTGAGTAGAGCTGCACGATTTTTGACAAATGCGTGCACTGACTGGACAGGTCCGCTCAATCTGTGTGGTTCTTTACTCAAAAGACCATTTCAGACACCAATCTACATGGTCTTCACATGATCTGACCAAGATTATGTCTGGACTTTAAAAGAGACTGTGACCTCTGAGTTTGTTTCGGCCTTTCTTCTCAGAGTAGTCAGATAGGAAACGCCGACCTCATCTAGTTTAAAAAAAAATATGATTGACATGTAAGTGTTTGTACAAACCTACTTACAGAAAATAAATCAATATCATTTATTTATCATTTATCATTTATCAAGAGAGCAGTGGCGGCCTCGTGGCAGCGGCCCCGATTTACGAGTTGTAGGTCGTGGGTTCAAACCCTGACAGGCGCTTTTATTGTATAGATTATTTCATCACGACTGCTCTCAAAGCGGTGAAGGAAAACATCGTGAGGAAACCGGCAAAAAATTCAATGACATTTGTATATTTCATTCTACCAACCCGCACCTCACAAAGAGGAGGCCTGTGTCCCAATAGTGGGAACGTTGTAGGCTGTGCCTTATGCGTAGGTAGTTTTTAATTTAACCTGTTAACCGAGCGGGACATATAATATAAATACGTCAAACGTAAACAATAGTGTGTACGGGTAGGACATATAGAATACGTCCTTGAAATATATGTTGCGCCCTGGAACGGGTGGGACATATAGTCATCGATACATGTCGAAACATGAATTTAAGACACGGAGAAAATCAGTATCATTTTGCTATGGCGAGTGGTGGACGAGCAGTGACGAGTACGTACTTAGGTACACTTACCGACCTATTTTCGTATTATATTTTATTAACTTTTATTTTTTATTCTTACATAATAGCATAAATAAAAAATGAAATTACGTTCTCCGGGCGTGACGTACTGACACGTTCTAGTGAAAGAGTTCGCGCCCGTTATATGCAGGGAATTCCCCGGTTAACAGGTTAACCCTTAAATTGATTTTGTCCGTTTTAAAGTACGCAGTATTTCCACGCAAACAGACGCTGTTTTAACACTCCTAAGCACTGTACCACAACTTCACATATAATATGCCATGTCCGTTTTATGTGACGTAGTTTCATGTACCACAACTGCACATATAATGGACAATGTCCGTTTTATGTGACATTGTAAAAACAATAAAAAAAATACAAAAAAAATGTATTTTTTTTCTTTATCCTCTTTTCTATCCTAATTTCAACCCATATACGCAATTTCAACATACACACAAGAAATCTAAGGGTGACAATTTAAGGGTTAAGTAAATTAGTTCATTTTTAAAGGGATTACCAACCTTTTTCTTCTTCACAGGTTTCAATTTTGTGTCAACATTATTGGCTTGGGTTGGTTCCATCAACCTGAAAACAAGAGAATTCTTATTAATTTTCTTAACACTACCTATACATATTAATTACCTACTAGCTTCTGTCCGCGATTTCGTTCGCGTAACATTTAATGCTCTCCCGACTACAACGTGTAACGTTAAATGCGCAAAACCTCAGACACCCCAACTGATTTTTAATTCAATTGACCTATTTCAGAGAGAAAATAAGTCATTAAAAAATTGTAAAGGTTTTATGTGCTGCTTTAGTTTTACTGGCCATACTGATCGTTTCTTAAGTCTGCGACGACGCTTTATCGAGGGAGGAGTCGTCACCGGGCCGCTGCGCCGCGCTAACATTGCCTTGCTTGACCTATTAATAAATAGAAACGGCAAAGTTTTTAATGAAGATTTTTTGTAAAACGTGACCTATATTAAAAAGTGGTTCAATTAATTCTGCTCGTTATTCTGATCAAACTGTTTTCAGGTTTTGCGCATTTAACGTTACACGTTGTAGAGGTGGTCGTTCAATCAATAAACTGCCGGTCGATTCTGTTAGAATCTCACCGTGAGAAGTTAGGTGAAGTGAGCTGTCATTCCATCTGATGTTAGGGATTGACACCAATGACATAATTTTTTTTCATCACTTTACGCTCACTTCACTTGGGTGAGATTTTTACAGAATAGCACTAGTGTTGCTTTAAACGACTTTTCATTCGTCAACGAGATAACTGTTGATCATCATTGAAAAAACAGGATGAAAATATAAGCTGTTAATTTACGTCAACGCACAAGACACATTAGTTCAATAGTCACCAGAGCCGGCTTAAGCATATTGGGCGCCGGGGTGCGATAATCAGGCGGCGCCAACTTTTTTTTTTTTTAATGGCGTTCACAACAATAAAACGGTCCGGTGCCATTAGTAATAAGGTTCTTGCACGTCGCAAGTCGCAAAGCGAATATGCCGAAAGCTGCATGAGGCATATATAAACAATATTGGTACTGATATTCATTACACCTTTAAAGATGTATTTAAAGGTGTAATGAATATCAGTTCAGTAATTTTTAAAACGGATTATGATTACTCATGGTATAAGACGATTGGCTTGCGCCCCCTAAAACCCTGCGCCCGGGCGCCACGCACCCCTTGCACCCCCTAACTCAGTTCAAAAAAAAAATAGGCACAGTTGAAAATAAAATGCTGCTAATTTGCGTCAACGGCTCAACGGATCATTTCACTATAATTTTATTAATTTCTTAGAATCAACTAGTATGCGAAACGAATACTTCCATTGAAAACCTGCCGGTCGATTCTGTAAAAATCTCACCGTGAAATCATAAGTGAAGTGAGCACTTAATAGTGTTAATCCCTAGCGAATGACAGCTCACTCCACGCTCACTTCACCCAAGCTTTCACGGTGAGATGGTTACAAAATCGACCGGCTGTTCTCAGATTGACAAAACCCGCAGAATTTTCAGTGAAAGATTGATAATATATAAGCTATTAATTGACACCACTTTCATCTTTTTACACCCAGGCCCAAGATTGTATGTAATCGTTTCAGTCTCCTTTCACGCAGACGGACTCGCGGACAGGAAGCTAGTATTAGTATTTACCTGTTAGTGACATCTTTAGGAGGCTCAACGTCCTCTCTCTTCGCTTCCAAGTCATGTTTCTTAACAAATATGGTCTTATCTCCTTCGTTTGGCTCGTCTGTTGGCTCGATTTTACCTGTTAATTGAGTATTGCATTTGGTTTGTGTCATCAATCATCATAAAACGATCACATAACCTATCAAAACATCACACCCTGTAATATCTAAAGATTTAGGCAGAGGAGTACCTATAGTACTGTAAAGGAAAGATTGTCCATCAAAGTCAACCATAATATATATATGTCCAATACAATAACGCGTTCAGGGTGTTGATGGGGTTGCCACGCTTTTGTAGCGCATCAGTTATGTTTGCAGACGCTCAGGTGGATGGCTTCCAAGCGATACCAAATGATTGCGTCGCCAAAGAATTGCGTCTCTGATGCGCCGCATACGGGGCAGCCCCAACAACATCCTGCAGCTTATTGCAGGCAGAATGGACGTGGATTGCTCCTTCATGGAGCATTGGACGAGGCTGCATGTGCGGGTGGTGCGGTCCTGATTCAGGACCGCAATGCTCGTACGTATGGTTTTGGCCAGTGCTCCATGAACTGATTCAATGTTTTATGTGGCTGTTCTTGTTATTATATTATTTTTATTATAATTATTATTTTAAAATTTTAATGAAACATGTATGGATGAATATCTGAAATAAATGAATTGAAATAATAACTGAAGATGCTAGCTCATAGCATTATTATATGGGAGACATAATTATGGGTGAATTGAATGTGGCTGTATTATTAGATACAGACGCCAGTACATCAAGCTACCCGAAACTGTCAAATTTTCCCAATCAATTTTGAACCTTATACTTTAGCGATAAAATTGAAAATCTATTAAAGATATTTGACAGATTGTAGTAGCTTGGTGTGCTGGCGTCTGTACATGATGGTATGTTATATTTGAAAAAAGTATAAAGTTCCGTGTGATTTAATTTTAAACAGATGATTGGGTGTAACACCAACTCTAAAAACAATATTATGACGTCTGGTTGGGGGTATGAGATGGACGTCCTTTCCAACAGTGGAGTAATAAGAGAATACGATGAGTTTGATTATGATATGAAACTAATAACACTGTCATAATAATCACGCTAAAAAAACATGTGGAAAAAACAAAAGGGGGTAAACGAAGCCGGTCTAAAACCAAGAAGGTTTTGGTAAGGCAGGGCCCAGGGAAGGACACGAGCGACGAGGATGGTTTCATCAAGGTGGAGAAGAAGAAGAAGAAGCCTCCTTGTCGGTACCAGTGCGGCATCGCATCGGCAGGACCCAACATGCTGCTGCGTCCAGCAATCCCGATGACGCTGCTGTACGTGTCTAGAATGCACCATTCCGCGAAGGTTGAGGAGATCGTGGAGTACCTGCGTGTGAAGACCATCTGTACTTTGAAGTTGGAGCCTCGTCACAACACGAACTTCAAGTCATTCGTGGTGCGTGTTCCGACACATCATCTCGAGAAGATCCTCAAGGAAGAGTTCTGGCCGAAGGGTGTTGTGTATCGCCGGTTTCGTGGCCGGCTACATAACACCAGTCAGCGAAAAACGACGCCAACACTTCGTGTGCAGTAGTATAAGTTTGTTATGTTATATGTATTTATAGTATTTTTAAGTTATATTGTTATAGTATTGTATCTACAGTAATATTATAAAGAGGAAAGATGTGATTGTTTGTTTGTATTGAATAGGCTCCGAAACTACTGGACCGATTTGAAAAAATGTTTTACCTTTAGAAGCCGACATTATCCCTGATGAACATAGGTAACATTTACTGCGGGAAATGCTTCATTTCTACGGGAAAACGGGTAGCATGAATTATCCTTCGTACTTATCTTTTTCACATAACTTCTAAATGGCTGAATCGATTGGGTTGAAATTTTATATGGGTATTTCGATAGTTTCCTGGCTTATTTTTAAAATACAATTGGACACGGTAGGTGGCGCTGCTGTCGGTATGTCAACTACTAAACGGCTTGACCGATTTAACACATTGAACGCCGTGGTGGTCACCGGTGACCACACTTTACTTTCCTTCTGAGCTGACGCCGATTCACGATTTCGACAAATGTTACACATTATATTTCACTGGCTCATACGGTTCAAAATAGTCTAAATAATTATTTATTATTACTATCCAAATAATTAAAAAAATAATTGCTGTTTCTCACTGGTGACCACCACGGCGTTCAATGTGTTAAACGGCGGGAATTCCGAATTTTACAAACGAAGTTGCGGGCGGATGCTAGTTTGTGATAATTTTGTATGTATTAGTTTATAAGTATTCTTATGTTTGTAGTAGTATGTATTGTTTTTTCCATGGGCCTTAGTTGCGTGAAATAAAAGAATAAATAAATAAATAGCGTGATTATTATGATAGTGTGATGAAAGTGATAGTTAGGTTAGTGTGATATTTAAACAATTCTCACCATGCTGCTCCTCGTACCTCTGCTTGAACGGCGCCAGGACAGGATCGTGCTTGATCTCATCGGGTAGATCCAGCCAGATCTCGACACTGCCCGGCGTCAGGTCACTGCATGACACCACAGAGTATACACTAGTGTTCAAGTTTCTATCTTTCTTTCTCCCTAGTCCGCGGATTCTTTGCAACAGTTCCGCCATCTTTCAATGTCAGGACATCTTTGAATACACTTTGTTTATCTTTAAAGTTCGGTTTGTTAGAATTTTTGTTTTTTAGCTATTCACTATTCTTAATTGTGATTTTTCTATTTTTTTGTTTTTTCGCTGAATTATATGTAGTTCTTTAGAAATCTCACCGTGAATGCTTAGGTGAGTTTGAAGTGGACTGTCAATCTTTAGATTCCCTAGCGTCAGGTAGGATGACAGTTCACTTCAACCTCACTTCACCAAAATTTTCTCGTTGAGATTTTTACGAAAAATACTGACTGTTTCAGTCATGGTGGTTAGTGTCACTAACCACCTCTTTCTGAATTTTTAAATTAAAATCCATGGCATATAACGACAATCGCTTGAATTATCAAGTTAAGTTCGAACCATGCTTGACAATATGGGACCGATTGGCGGAATGTTGAATAAATGACAGTTCATTTGCGTCGAATTAAATATTGCTCTAACGTACTTTTATTCGCGTGCTTGTTAAAAAAACTGTGAAACGGGTAAGTATGCCTTTTTTCTTGAATGTTTTTTACTCACTGTATTATCATATATCTATTTTATACGTTTTCACAAGAAAATAAAATACAGGATATTTTTTCACTAGCGTAGACAAAGGGGCACTTTGTCTACGCTAAGGAAAAGCATGTTTTTCATAAAAAGTAATTTTTATGTTAGTTTTGCCTGTGGAAAGTTCATTAAATAATATACATAATTCATCATAGTTTAGTTTGTATCAATAGTCATGGTGGTTAGTGTCACTAACCACCTCATTCCTCGAGAGCCTTTATACCTAGATTTTTTTTTCCAACTTTATGTGATTATTTAGTTGTAACTGATGCTAAAACTCTAATATAAATATTGCTCAAAATATTGTTTATGTAAAAGCGTGACTGAAAGAGTTAAGCTGTGGCTGGATCCAATTCAAGACTGTCCTTAGTTATAGTGCTTGCATAAATACGCGGCTTTACCGGGAACCCGCGTATTTATGCAAGACGGTACCGATCGGTGCGGATAAAATAGTCCCACATTAACTCATGCGCACACACATAAACGTATAGTTACGTACACGTATAGTTTTTTATTGTATTTGTTGGTATATTGGCGTAGCTAGCTGACATATTATGGCAAACAATTTAATTTAGTGTTCTGTGTCTTGTAACGTTAATTACTTTGCATACCTTGTATTGTATTCAATCAAGTATTTTCTAACTGAACGGACAGCTGTGCTGCTGGGGAGTTTGTTGTGCCACTTCTTCTCCCCAGCGAAAGCACTAGGAAGTGGTGAAGGGCGGGCGTTCTGGGGGACTGTCTTTTGTAATTTTGACGTTCGAAAAGTGCTGATTCTCAGCCTAGTTTGAATAAATTACTTTTGATTTGATTGATTTGATTTGATTTGATAAAGAAACATGCAAAACTTCTAAAAAAAAAACCGGCCAAGTGCGAGTCAGACTCACGTACCGAGGGTTCCGTACGAATTTGTACGGAACCCTTTACTTGTGCTATATGAAATTGCTTCTTGACAAATTTCATGATTCTAGGTCAACGGGAAGTACCCTACAGGTTTTGATTCCCTTGCGAGTGTGAAAATATGCGGCATAAATGGAACATAAACTACATTGTACACGAACTACGAGTAAAACAAACAAACGTTTGCGGCAGTGCTCCTCATACCTCTTGTGTACCAAAGCGTAAAGATAAGCTAGTTGGACCACATACTACATGGCCCAATCGGATATCGTTAATCTTAGTTTTAACAGTTAATAAAAAACTTTGTGGCTTGTTCTAGCAAGGATATTATACTAAATGACTCATTTACACAAATAAGGTTCTTTCAAGCTGAAAAATATAAATGATTCTCATTAAAAATAATGACTTTGCAGAATGTAATTATAATATTGCGTTTTATGAGAATTTTTCACATAAACTTTTAAGAATTATAGTGTTTTTTTATACTAAGTACTTACGTATACTTTTACGTTTACTTTTTTTAATTGTTATCATTATAATGGCGCTGCTCGTTGTTTTCATTAATATCCAGTAAAAAGCACGAGCCTTAATAATTGCATTTTTAACTGAAAATAACTACACACAAGGCAATATTTAATTTTTCCGAGAAATCTTTATGCCTAGCTCCTACCACAGTTTATAATAAAATAAATTTTATCACCACACTTCACTGGAATAAGAAATAAATACTGAAAAAACTACATCTACCACTCTAACAAACTGACCACTTTCCACGTTCACAAAATAAATTCAAAATAATATTTACAAAAAAAAAAAAACGAAACAAATAAAACAAGCGGTCAGGTTCAACAACCGCGCGATACTGGTGTTAACTGGTACGAACCGCTTCGAACCGGTTCTATCGCTCCGTCACTTGATGCCAGAGACGCTATTATACTTTTTGACTTTCGAATTTCGCGTGTTTTCTTTTAGTAGATTGATACTAATGTTTATTTTATTCTTATAGGCATATACAATATGTAACATAATAAACACAAGACCTCATACACTTCAATTAGAGTATTGAGTTAAAAGCATATAATACAGACGCCAGCACATCAAGCTACCCGAAGCTGTCAAATTTTCCCCATCAACTTTGAACCTTATGCTTTAGCGATAAAGTTTAAAATCTAATAAATAAATTTGACAGATTGTAGTAGCTTGATGTGCTGGCGTCTGTACAAAGAGACCAAAACTATATTTTTTAAAGCTATCATTATTAAGAAAATCGTATCATTACTTTATGTATTTAAAATTGAGTCTTATTACCTTGAAATAAGATTTAATTTTCTTTGGCTCAATCGGCGGTTGGTATTGCAAAAAGCATTTATTTTTTTATGTTACTGGTATCAATTCTGTAGTCATTTATGAACAAACTACTTTCAGGACTTGCGTTTATTCTGTTACACCTTGTATATAAGGACTTAAGAAACATCTACGTTCTAAGCACCTTAAAGGACCTTGGCCAGTCAGCCGCGTAATATTTTTATTACATTACTAACAGCGCCCCGCGGTTTCACACGCATAAATTTCGATCCCGTAAAAATATCGGGATAAAAAGTACCCTACGAGTTAAACCTAATTATAAACTATCTGTGTACCAAATTTTATCCAAATCCGTTCAGTACTTCTTGCGTGGTTGAGTAACAAACATCCAATCATCTTCACAAACTGTCACATTTATAATATTAGTACTCGTAGACTAGTAGGATTAGCAATTCTTGTTGTCTACACTACACATAAGGAAAAACAACAATGAATATTTTTATGGGTTAAGTAATAGTGACGAATGAAGGTATAAATATAAGATGAATGGAAACGTAGGTCAAGCAGGAAAAATACTTTGATTTGAATAAAATTTTATTCGGAGGTAAGCAGACAACCATACCTAATAATACAGGTATTATGATAATTATCATGTTATGTTAAAAAAATCTGTATTAATACACGGTGTTTTTTTTTTGTGACATATTTTTTACGCCTGTAACTAATTGACTGAACACGAAATTAAGGTCCGAAAAAATATCTTCCCAATTAAATTAAAATAAATGTCTGTCCGTCCGTCTGTCACAGCTGGATATCTCAAGAACTACTAATGCTATCAACTTGAAATTAGGAACAGTTTTAGATGACGTTTGCCCAACTATTTTGCAAATAATATTTTTTTTGCAACAGGGACTGAAAGCGGTTCTTAAAAATTCGAAGCGGGGCTACTAGGGCATGTGGGGTCTCATATGAAAGAGGGCTGTTTGCACATTCTCAAACATTTTTTTCTTTTTTTTTTAGGCCGCATAGTTTTCGACTTGTGATGAAAAAATTATAAAAATACAACCCCCCTTATCTCCGAAGATTGTATAGAGAAAAATCTGAAATTATTCTATGTGATAGAAGTTTGTGTAAAGATTACCTACAGGGCCAGTTCGGGTTGGTAGATGTCATATGTCTGTAATTCCTTGGCTCTAGAACATTAAAGACAGGTTAAAAAAAAAATTAGAAAAAAAAATTGTATCCCCTGGTAACGACCTACCTATGTAACAGGGGGTACAAACTTTTTTTCTTTTTTTTTTTCAAAAGTGTTAGCGTTGAAACTGTGTTTTTTGACGATGCAAGCTAAGATCTGTGACTTCAATTTGATTGCATATGTGACATACAATAAAATGGCATGTATTTTAATCGAACCTGAAACAATTCCCATTCCGAGATCCTAAAATACTAAATACCGAAGTAGCTGCGACTAACTTGAATGTGTTGATCACAGTTCAACAAGATTGGTCACCTTTCTAGCTGAACGTACTCGTATTTATTTATTTATCCTCAAACTGGAACGCCAGTCAGCAATTACACCAACGGAGCAAAAATTACTTCATGTGCTGCTTCCCATCCATCCTGTGCGTGGTGGACATCGAACGGGCGGCGATGGATCACGCACGCTCACGCATCGTCAAAACATTTCTCCATAGCCTCATCACTCCTTCAATAATGCGCACATTCTTTGCGAATTTTTGAAACACAATGAATTTTTCAAAATAAATACATTAAAATTGAAAAATCGGAGAATTTTAAGGTGTCTTCCGGACTGATTACGGTATTTGGGTCGGAGTGACCTAGCTTAGTTACTGCGACTGTTACCAATTTGGCTAGCGCGTGGTTGATCAGTTCAAATAACTTTTTTTTGAAGTGAAAACTTCTTTAGCATCGTTGTGATTTGAAGTTCAATGAAACGAAAAAGCGACAGTAAAAAGAGATAACAACTTACATCTATAGGATTTAACGTGCGAGAGAATGAGATAGAAGGCATTATACTGTGTTTCTTATATTTGTGATCTCCTCTTTCTGTACCCTCTCCCATCTTCATACCTACGGGAATATTCGTAAGTCTTCGTAGATTGTCGGTACTGCTCTGGGCGCCTTCAAGCAGAAACCTGATAACGTTTTTGAAGATTTCACTTCTATCGCGTGTGAACTGCACACATGTTTTTTTTTTCCGGGTTAGAAAATCCTCATTAATGTCCTCCGCCCTGGGGTGGGTGAAGGGGCCTGTCAGGCTCTTACTGACTAAAAACCACCCCGGTGTTCCCGTCCCAGACTTAAACCGGTGATCATGGGAACTTGCGCCTTCCACGATCCCCGGCTTGTACCGGCCCGCCACTGCAGGCCTCCTCGGGACTGCGGTGTTTGACTCCCCCCACGACGTTTAAGAGGGGCGCGTGTGGAACACCGCCGCCACCTCGAGTCCTGATGTGTCGGGGGCGACGGACGTTCCCCCTGGACCCATTTAGGGGGGTTGGAAGAGGACGTTCTCCGCCCTCCGCCGACGCCCATCAGTGCACGTGCTGAGGGCCGCGAGTGAGTGGACGAGACCCTCTCCCTTTCCGTAGCCTCCTTCTACGAGACGACTGTTTCGCAGAAGGAAATCACCACGGCCCAGGACTCTACGCTGCCGGCCATCGACTCGACAGTTCCAATAAACTAACCTAGCGTATTTGGTCGTGGTACACTAGCTCAGATACTAAGACCAACTGTGAGAAAAAGCCAGAATATATAAAAATAGGCTTTAAAAAAAAACAGCCGCACGGGTCGATCGATCAGGTTAAGCTACGCTTGCCGCGGTTGGTCCCTGGATGGGTGACCATCTTCACATACCAAGACCCCTCCGTGCCTCGGAAAGCACGTTAAGCCGTTGGTCCCGGCTGTCATTCGTGGATCTTTGACAGTCGTTACGGGTCGTCAGTACCTTGAAAGTCTGACAACCAGTCTTACCAAGGGGTATCGTATTACCCAGTAACTGGGTTGTGGAGATCAGGTAGGCAGTCGCTCCATGTAAAATACTGGTATTCAGCTGCATCCGATTAGACTGGAAGCCGACCCCAACATTGTTGGGAAAAGGCTAAGCAGGTGAAGCAGGTGTGATCATTAGAAGGTCAATAAGTTTTTAAAAGGATCAATTACATTTTTCCTTATATCTCTATTTTAAATTCAAATACAATGTTCCATTGTAGGCAACAGTTTTTCTAAATGGTCTAACAGAACGTGGATCCAATTGAACATGTCAGAAAATTTTCCGCAATTGTATGTAAACGAGACGTAAATTATAATTATCATTCATTTACTTTGCATACAGTGGCATGGAGGTTAGAGGTCTCATTTTTAAGGCTGTTTCGGGTTCGAAACTTGGTTAACTAAATTAACTATTACAAAAATAATAAATGAAAATAAATGATTTTTTGCTGCTATAAATTGGTTTTAAAAACACTTCTCTACACGTCAAAATGTAATTATGAATAAAAAATTTTATTAAAAAAAAAACAACCGACTTCCAAATAAACACTACAAGGTGAAAAATAATTTTAATTTTGGAAGTCGGTGTCGTTGGTTTGGTTTTTTGACACCGACTTCCGAAATTAAAATTATTTTTCACTTTGTAGTGTTTTTTTGGAAGTCGGTTGTTTTTTTTTTAATAAAATTTTTTATTTTTCACTTTTTAGTTATATCCACCCCAATCAAATTCATATAAACACTACTTGCTATGTAAATATCAGTGACAGGAAGCTGCATCTGCGTTTATAGGTTACAGACGTGATGTTATGTTGTGCGATTGCGTAAACAATGCATACATATGCGATAGCAGCAATCGCGGTTGTTTTACTGGTATTAATTATTATTATAATAAAAAAAAATTATAACCTTTGTAGTGAGTACAGGCGTGATATTATGTTGTGTGATGGTGTAAACAATGCTTAGATATGCTATAGCAACAATCGCGGTTAATCTGCTGTTATTTATTGAAGATTTCCCCCGATTTCTACAAGATCCCATCATCAGATATTGTAATGGTGACAATGGGATCACACGGGAAGCACCAGCTTTCAAATAAAAAAAGAATCATGAAAATCGGTTCACCCAGTCGGTTATTATGAGGTAACAAACATAAAAAAAACAAAAAAAAAAAAAAATACAGTCGAATTGATAACCTCCTCCTTTTTTCTGAAGTCGGTTAAAAACTAAATCAGCCGTACGATTCTGTAACCTTCTCACCGTGAAAGCTTGTGTGAAGTGTGCGTGGAGTGAGCTGTCATTCGCTGGGGATTAACACTATTAAGTGCTTACTTCACTTATGATGTCACGGTGAGATTTTTACAGAATCGACCGGCAGGTCTGTGTTTCCTATCCGACAACTCTGACACCGAAACAAACTCAAAGGTCACAGTCTCTTTTATAGTCCAGATATAAACTTGGGTAGCGGGGAAATTGCGTAACACACTATCAGTAGCAATGGGTTTCATTTTGACAGTTCAACAACATTCATTGCGGTATAATATGAAGCAATGGATTAGCAATATCCTTCAAAATGATTCTCATTTTATGTTATTCTGATCTGACGTTACTCAATTAGGGTACCGCGAGCTCGTTTATACAACGCGTAACGCTAAATGCGCAAAACCTGAAAATAGTTTGATCAGAATAACGAGCAGAATTAACTGAACCACTTTTTAATATAGGTCACATTTTTCAAAAAATCTTCATTAAAAACGTTGCCCTGTCTATTTATTAATAGGTCAAGCAAGCCAATGTCAGCGCGGCGCAGCGGCCCGGTGACGACTCCTCCCTCGGTAAAGCGTCGGCGCAGACGCAAGAAACGATCAGAATTGCCAGTAAAACTAAAACAGCACATAAAACCTTTACAATTTTTTTAATGACTTATTTTCTCTTTGAAATAAGTCAATTGAATTAAAAATCAGTTGGGGTGTCTGAGGTTTTGCGCATTTAACGTTACACGTTGTATGTCTCACAATACTTACACCCGGCTATATTTTGCATGCAAAGCTTAAGGAAAAATAGCAGATCGCTTTCAGTGGCAGATCAGCACAAAACAACGCTGTACGCATCATTTAATTATTTGTAGTTCCGTTAACCTTGCACCTGTTTAACGTTTTAATTATAGTTAATTACAATACCAACAAACATTACTATGTTTATACTGTAATTGTGGAA
Source organism: Eremobia ochroleuca (assembly GCA_949629135.1). Taxonomy (NCBI): domain Eukaryota; kingdom Metazoa; phylum Arthropoda; class Insecta; order Lepidoptera; family Noctuidae; genus Eremobia; species Eremobia ochroleuca. The sequence continues at coordinate 4,811,336 of OX451412.1, read as the reverse complement.
ATTAAAGTACAGACGGCAGCACATCAAGCTACCCGAAACTGACAAATTTTCCCAATCAACTTTGAGCCTTACGCTTTAGCGATAAAGTTGAAAATCTATTAAAGAAAGTAGGTCAACAAAAGCCCATACAACTTTGCCCAAACATGTACCTCAAGGTACACGTGCACCGAAACAAAAATGTTCCAAGTCTCAAGAAAATAGGTGGCTCGTTTAGATGCCAATGTATAATACGTTTTTATAATAAACTTCCTAGCCACATTCAAGAACTAAGCATTAATAAATTTAAATCTTTAAAGCTAAAACTATGGCAGAAAGCTTATTACCTATACCATAAAATAATAATAATAATAATAATATTCCACAACTTTCACACAACGCCATCTAGTCCCAAACTTGTGAGCTTGAGAGCTTGTGAGCTTGTGCTATGGGTACTAGACAACTGATAAACATACATATATATTTCTAAATACATACATATTATAGATAAATTACACCCAGACACAGAACAAATGATCGTGCTTGAGAGCTTGAGAGCTTGAGAGCTTGTGCTATGGGTACTAGACAACTGATAAACATACATATATATTTCTAAATACATACATATTATAGATAAATTACACCCAGACACAGAACAAATGATCGTGCTCATCACACAAACATTTGTCCTGGGTGGGAATCGAACCCACGACCTTGCGTATAGCAGTCAGGGCCACTGACCACTAGACTTGAAAAGCTTGGGATTGAAGGCAGACTAGTTAAATGTGGAAGGGAACACAGATGCCGGGCGAGAGTTCCGGACTTTGGCTGTACGCATGATAAATGTGGAGAAGCGCTGAGTACGACTGATAGGGATATCAACCAATTGTAGATGGTACGGTGCAGTATTTCTGGTAGGACGGTAGTAAAAGAGCGATGCTATAGTAATGTTGTATACAAAGTGTAACGTTAAATGCGCAAAACCTCAGACACCCCAACTGATTTTTAATTCAATTGACCTATTTCAGAGAGAAAATAAGTCATTAAAAAAATTGTAAAGGTTTTATGTGCTGTTTTAGTTTTACTGCCCATTCTGATCGTTTCTTGCGTCTGCGACGATGCTTTATCGCGGGAGGAGTCGTCAACGGGCCGCTGCGCCGCGCTGACATTGGGCTGCTTGGCCTATTAATAAATAGACACGGCGACGTTTTTATGAATTTGTTTTGAAAAATGTGACCTACTTATATTAAAAAGTGGTTCAATTAATTCTGCTCGTTATTCTGATCAAACTATTTTCAGATCTAGCGCATTTAACGTTACACGTTGTATAACTCGTAAACCCCGGCCGTAACCAGTGGGCCACTAGTGCTCTCAAAACGGTGAAGGAGAAGACCAACTGGACTCTGAAGGTCGAAAGGTTGGAATCGTGCAACAACATCAACTTTAAGTCATTGTGGTACGCCCAACCCAGCATCTACAAACCTGCCTGAAAGAGGACTTTTGGCCGAAAGGTGTCGTATATCGACGTTTCTGAGGACGGTTATGCGACACCACGCAGCGGAACACGACGCCGACAACGTTACGTGTATATTCATAGTTTTAAGGTTTTTATTATGTATTAGGTTATTGTTGTATAAGATTATTTTGTAAATGTGTCAACGAAGATACGGGCCCATCCGAAAGTACTTGATCCGAAAAAACAAGTGTCAAATAAAAATAATCGGACGGGCAAATACGTATCGGTAGTCAAATCTTGATGTCATTCATTTTTAGATCGGAAACCAAACTAATCTTATGTCCGTAAGTTATACGAAGCATGAAATTAAAAAGAATGGACTTCGTGCTTCGGAAGTAGACCCCAGGAACTGATGGACGTTACTGAAGGTACCATACTCGTAGCCAAATTTTGGGCTGACTCTAATTTGTTTGCATCATACACGCTAAGAAGTATGCACGCGACGAGCTATGTAGTTTGCATTGAAATACTAGTGCTTTGATATTCTAAGAACTCATTGGTGATTTGAATTTGTAACGCGTTACTTTTGCTTAACCTCGTTGACGATGGCCCTCAAAGACTAAGCATGTGATCGAATGCAATTAATGAGAGGATACGATCAATTGCAGTGCTTACAAACAACGCGAACTATTTATGAACCATTGTTAATCTTACACAGAAACACGAGGGTGATTAACTGTCAGTTTTTAATCGACTTCAGAAATGAATGTTCTATGTTCGTCCGTTTCTTTTAGGCATGTATTTAACGCGGCGACAAATTAATCTGAATTTGAGATTAAAAAATAATTAAAGACGGTAGCAAAAATAGTAGGTTGGCAGCTACGGCCGGCGCACAGTGGGCCGAAAATGAACTTTCATCGA
>OX451412.1:4358783-4808783 GCA_949629135.1 Eremobia ochroleuca | reverse complement strand
AAAATGTTGGTTGGATCTTTTCTGCTCCTATTAAATATCGATATTTAGGACATTCGATACTCAGTACTTCGATATTTGGGACGTTACTATGACGTTATTATGGCCAAATAATATTGCCCACAGACAAATCTTCAGTAGGTGATTCTTCCGTTACTTCAATCAACCTTAGGTAAATTAATGGTAGTTGAACAAGCCGTAGGTGAATTTCTCCTTTATGGATTTTGTTCATTAGTTATTACAAAAATCTGTGAAACGATCTTTAGGTCTTTTGACCATAGTTATCACAAAAATAGTTAGAATACGTTTAGATATTATAATTTATGTAGTCATTGGGAGATAATGATAATAATTTGACAATCACACAATGGAATTATTATGATTGGTTGATACTCGTAGTTATGATAGTATGACTATGTCATTATATTATTACTTATGTAGTTTTGTAACAACATTCAACACAGATTACATCATGCATGGCAACCGATGAAAATTGGTGAAAGAAAGGAAGAAAGAAAATAAGTTTATATGACGCAGGTTAAGTAAGGCACACAATTTGACTTGATTACAGAGCATAGGCCACTTATCAAAGAAGGAACTAACGTATCTACGTTGATGATTGGACTGAATATAAGATTCGGACACCAGCCGGTTAATTTTGTAAAAATCTCACCGTGAAACTCGTAAGTGAAGTGAGCACTTAATAGTGTCAATCCCTACCATTACGGAAAGATAGAGCTCAGTTCCCGTTCACATCACCTAAGTTCTCACGGTGAGATTTTTACAGAATAGCACTGCAGATACCCTGGAATCAGGCTTAACAGATTCCTGTGAGCCTTTTGTAACACTGGGTGCCAAACTTATCTGACAACCAGTGTTACAAACTGCAGGCTAATTGCGTAACACACTATCAGTAGCAGTGGGTTTCATTTTGACAGTTCAACAACATTCATTGCGTTATTTACGTTGTTGAGCAGACACATTTTTCGAACATATGGAGCAATGGATTAGTAATATGCTTCAAAATGATTCAAATTGAGAGTAATTGTGTGTTACGCAATTAGGGTGCTGGTTGTCAGATACGTAGAGTGACTGCCTATCTGACTGATAATTTTACTTGGAGCGACTGCTTCATGTAAAATATTAGTATTGGTTATTAGTTGGAAAGAGACTAGAATCACATCGTCTGTTATACTGTTATGTAATGAGACGGTGTGTTCATGTGTGTTGTGTTTGGAGGCCACTGTACAGCGCATGGATGCCAGCAGACTACCTAAAACCGTTTTCTACTCGGAGCTCGCGCAAGCAAGACCTTCTCAAACTTCACTTTATGTCACGCTATTTTACAAAACGTCTAATCGTTGACCTACTGCATTGATAAACGCAAAATGTTTTTATTTTTTTATTGGTAAATGGACCTAGTCTTGACTTCGATCACGCCTGATGGAAAAGGATGGATGAGGTCTGTGCTGGAACGAGCGTGCCCAGAAGATGCCTGTTCACTCTTGCTTTGAAGGCAGGCGGGTTAAATGTAGACGCTGGCAGAGAGTTCCACACTTTGGCTTGGTGAATAATAAACGTGGAGGAGAAGCGCTGAGTACGACTGGTCGGGATATCAATCAAGTGTGGATGGTACGTTGCAGTACGTGTGGTAGTCCGGTAGTAAAAGGGCAAGAGGTTATGAAATTCTACGTGTTCAGTAATTATAGAAAATCACTTAACGTCATTCAGCTGTTTTACATAACGGAGCTGTTTTGTAAAATGGCTAGCGGTTATGTAAAACAGCGGATTCGACAATCCATCTTCGACATACTTACTTCTACTTCTACTTCGACTATATTTAACACATTGCGGGACAAACCGCCTCTCGACGTTATCTCGGTATATCATTACGTGACAGTACGGCTAATGGTGGTGAACTTTATTTCATGTCATTTGGCAAACCGCCGATAGCTGTTGCTTGCCCATAACATTCCTAGGAAGCACATGATCTAGTGTCACATCACGCGACTTCATTCGTTCCTAGGTGTCACAGCAAACTCTTTTCGAGTCATAGACGGTACGACAAAATGTATGGGATTATGAAGTGCCATATCATGACATTTGCAAAATAGCTTCAAGTGTCCCGCAATGTGTTTAGTAGTTTATGGTGATATTATTATAGAAGAATTACGTATTCATACCGCGATTCATTATAGGTGTTTGTCTACAAGTCTTTCCACGGAGAAAGACTGTTTGGAATACTAATATTAAAACAGTGTTTTATTTATCAGTTACAAAACCTTCTGTCAACAATGGGTTCGCAAAGACATAATATATTTTAAAAGGCAGTTCGTGTACTAAATCAGAATCATGAGGAGATCTAATGCTAGGTGTACATTTCCCTCCCGTATAAGCTGACTTCCCATTGGACAAAAACGCTTTACAATGGTAGATCAGCTAAAACTGGAAATTTACAGCTTGATGTATCGTTGTGTGTGACAGTACAAAGTCTATTGTGATTGATACCCTAATGTGGTTTCCAGAAATGCAAACAATACATTAGTGCCCTGATCAGGGCTTGAAATACCGGTGTTTTTGGGAACCGGTACCATTGGCCTAGATGTGATAGTGATACCGGAGTAGTACCCGTACTATTGGTATCGGTACCAGACGGAACTTATGAATAGTTATGAATGCTACCAAAAATTCTACAATAGCGGCCTAGTTCCGAGCTGACACAATTTAAAGATTCTCTGGATTTATTGACGATATAAAATAAATAAATAACTTAAGATAGTTTTTAAGAAAACCTCAACATACTGCATGAGGTTTTTACCGTTTCGGAATTTTTACAGGGTTTTCTACCCACGAATATGCACAATTTTCACTATGGAGCCAACTCTGAGATCACGAAAAAAAAAATCAGATGTTTCATACATTTTGATCAAGTAGGTATTGAACTTTTTTATTAAACAGCTGTTTTTTCGTGATTTCAGAGTAGGTCACATAGTAAAAGTGGTTCATATTCATGGGTAGAACACCCTATACAAATTTGGAGACTGTAAAAAAAATCACTCAGTATATGAGATTTATCCTCAACTTTTTTTAGTATTTTTGCTTAGGTACTCTATTTTACAAACGGATAAGTTTGGAACAGTTGCAAATATTTTTCTCCAAACAGCGTGGATGATAAGATTTTCACGAAGCGATTATTACCCACATATTTCATTCAAAAAGTTACTCATTATGAAGGAGAGAATCACCGCCATGGGTTTGGAAATGCAGATGACGAGGTTCTCATACACACGAACGACACGTGTCGACGATTGTCGACGCCTAAGGGCCCTTTCCCACGGCAAGATCCCTTTTTTTGCAGGTGCGGTAAGTATTTACATATACAACGTGTAACGTTAAATGCGCAAAACCTGAAAATAGTTTGATCAGAATAACGAGCAGTTATATGAACCACTTTTTAATATAGGTCACATTTTTCAAAAAATCTTCATTAAAAACGTTGCCGTGTCTATTTATTAATAGGTCAAGCAAGCCAATGTGAGTGCACGGGCGCAGCGGCCCGGTGAGGACTCCTCCCTCGATAAAGCGTCGTCGCAGACGCAAGAAACGATCAGAATGGCCAGTAAAACTAAAACAGCACATAAAACCTTCACAATTTTTTTGATGACTTATTTTCTCTGTGAAATAGGTCAATTGAATTAAAAATCAGCTTGGGTGTCTGAGGTTTTGCGCATTTAACGTTACACGTTGTATTTATTCACACAAGCATCCTGTTTGCAGTATCCGGAAAACAGTTAATAACTTCGACGCGTGTTGTCGGATGCAGTTACCTCTGTCGTCGACGCGTCGCTCGTGTGCATAGAGAATATAACCACTAGAGAGCGTATGGGCCGATTTCTTCGAAGCACACGACTCACTACTGCGGGCCGGGGGATGAGGAAGAACGCGCGGCTGCAATTGGTCAGTTCAAGGTCAAGTTGCATCGTTAGGGCTGCTTTACTTCATTAAGAGAAAATAGTCGATATCGATAAAATGGATTTTAACATTATAATAAATACTAAATCAAAATCATAGAAATAATATTTAATCAAAATCAATCAATTACAAAAAAAAATCCCGGAAATGAACTGATCGGCCCCGGTCGGGGACAGAAAGAACTAAAAAATCCCGGAAAATACAAAAAAAAAAAAACCGACGAACTGAAAACCGAGGAGGTTCTCAGTTCGTCGGTATTTCTTTTTTGAAGTCGGTTAATAGTAGATAGTTATTTTATTAAAGTATGTGAATTGAATAAAAAATGTATTCATTTTATTTTTCTCGATATCAACTGTCAGCTATTAAAGATAACAGCACTATTTTTTACGATAAACATACAAAAGGAAAGAAAGGGATAGAAGCATTAGAATTGTCTAATACAAGAACGAGACTTTTCCAAAAGACATCAACGCGCGACCCAAAAAGTGTGCTCGTTTACCCAGCCACCATTTTAAATAGACCCCTGCAGTGGCTTATAATCTGATTACATTTTTCGTAATGTTTATGTACCGATGAAAAGTTATGTCATCCTTTTTGTAACTAGATGTCTAAGAATGTTTCCCACACCACTTCACCGCGCATGAAGGCATTTTGATGCGTTATAATTGCATAAACGTTATAAAAAAATTATATTAATTTAGCGTGCACGCAGGTCTAACACTTGGACACAACTAAAATTGCTACTAGTACCGTAGCCTATACATAGGCGACAAAATACTAATAGTTTTCGTGCGTCGGGGCACTGTATACGCAGTCAAGTGGTTATAATAGTCTTTGCTCGTGTGTATGTACAGACGCCAGCACATCAAGCTACCCGAAACTGTCAGATTTTCCCAATCAACTTTGAACCTTATGCTTTAGCGATAAAGTTGAAAATCTATTAAAGAAATCTGACAGATTGTAGTAGCTTGATGTGCTGGCGTCTGTACTAAGGCGCTGTTTCGAAGCAACGTTTGCACGATCTTGAAATATTTCTGTCTACATCTAGAAATAAAAGGAAACAATGGAAATCTTACCGCTCATATTCGATAGTTGATATGTCAGCATCACTGGAACTATGGTTCACTTTTAGCAAACCATTTCTTCTGAAGAAGGACTTTCTTCTGCCTTTCCCTCCCTTCTCTTCTGTGCTAGATTCTACAAATGATATGGTGGAAGAAGATGTAAATTCTTTATGGTTATCCATGTCTCTGAAAAAGAAATTGTTTTCCTTAGTGATTATAAAGTCAGATCAGCCGTTCGATCTGTAACCATCTCACCGTGAAAGCTTGGGTGAAGTGAGCGTGGAGTGAGCTGTCATTCGCTAGGGATTAACACTATTAAGTGCTCACTTATGATGTCACGGTGAGATTTTTACAGAATCGACCGGCTTTTGTGCTATTCTGTAAAAATCTCACCGTGATAGCTCGGGTGAAGTGAGCTTAAAATGAGTTGTCATTAGTGTCAATCCCTAGCATCAGATGGAATGACAGCTCACTTCACCTAAGTTCTCATGGTGAGATTCTAACAGAATCGACCGAAAGCAGCTCTATTCTGTAATAAAGTTCACTCGGACCCTCACTCAAGTGAGCGCACACAATTCGAAACTGAATTTATTTGTTTTTTAAGTAAATTATCGCGGAATCACAACGAGACACCGATCGAATTTCGAAGTGATGTGACATTTAAAGATTATTACCACAGCATTTTTCATTTGGGGGGAGGCCTATGTCCAGCAGTGGACATATTTCGAATGGCGGGGCCTATTCGCTCGCTTCGCTCACTCACTCGACCCAGCCATCTTGTTCTGACCTAAGCTGTCCGAGTCGGGGTGCCCCAAAGTCCCGAGCTCGCTTCGCTCGCTCTTGCGCCAGATAGCAATTCATTTTACACATTTTGATAGATGCAACTTAAAAAACGCATACTTAAAAAAGAAACTGTAAATTAAATTTAGTGTACTTTAAGTTCCGTTTCAGGTATTAATTAGTGATTTACGAAAATTTTTAGAAAATTATTTTAAATATTTCCACGCAGCTCCGGCAGCTAAAATTGCATGAAGCCCCCTTGACCCAGTTTCAGGTGACTTGATACCAAATCCAACCCACTGGCTGAGTTGATATGAGCCCTTAGCAGTAGCTATCAACATTTACAAACTACACGCGTGGTTATTACCTACGGCTGAAGAAGAAGAATGAAGAAGAAGAAGAATGAAGAAGAAGCTCACGAAGACATCACCATTCAATCAATCTGCCTAGGCTTTCCCAACTACATATATTGGGGTCGGCTTTCAGTCTAACCAGATGCAATACATGGAGTGACTGCCTATCTGACCTCCACAACCCAGTTACTGGATAACACGATATCCCTTGGTAAGACTGGCTGTCAGACTTTCAGGCTTCTGACTACGAATATACAAATAAAAAATACGATCTACAAATGACAGCCGGGACCAACAGCTTAACGTGCATTCCGAAGCACGGAGGGGTATCGGTATGTAAAGATAGTCACCCATCTACAGAACCACCGAAACATGCGTAGCTTAACCTGATCGATCGACCTGTGCGGCTGTTATTATTTATCCACGGGTCCCTCAATAACATCCAGAACAAAAACCTCTACAGCGTGTAACGGAAGGGGGGTATCAACCCTGAAGGAGGTGAATGTGCTCATGAAACTCAACAACTTTCCCCAAAGAACATAGGTCGAAATATGAAAAAAAATTTGGCCCTCCCATAGTAAATCAATCAGCTGGTAGTCAGTTTTGTAAGGGAGGGCCAAATTTTTTTTTCATATTTCGACCTATGTTCTTTGGGGAAAGTTGTTGAGTTTCATGAGCACATTCACCTCCTTCAGGGTTGATACCCCCCTTCCGTTACACGCTGTATAACATCCAAAATATTGGAGCTAGCTTTTATTTTAATTTTATAGTGCCTAAATCAATGTCATAAAAGTTTATGAAGTTTATTTTGAATAAAGTAAAAATGACCACTTTCAGTAGATTTCGAAAAATGGACGTACGGACTGACGGATGTAGGGACGGACGGGTGGACAGACGGATTTGATTTGATTTGATTTGATTTGAACAACTTAGGTAGGTACCTACATTTCAACAACTTTTTGGTGTGAAAAGCTGTTTGCAGTGTATTGTGCTTATGGGTGCGTGCAACGGTACATGTGGGGGTATTTAAAGTTGAGTTAGAACATTAAAAACTTGTTTTCGTTAAAGAAAAAATGTAAGTAAAAGTCAGAACTTTGACCTTCAATATCTCCGGAACCAGAAGGTTCCTAGGTATGGTCCAGTACAAAAAAATGATCACAATGACGGAGTGTACAAGTGACGCTCGGCTTCGTTAAGTGGATTTTTACACCCGTTATTATACCTCAGTTTTCAATTCGTGAAAAAGGTTCGTCAAATTATTGATCAGTCTGAGAGTATTTTGGGAGATTCACCTTGACCCGGTTATAAGGATATTTGGAAGATTTATATCTATAGATAAGTTTCATTCCTACCTATTTTATAGTTAAAGAATAAAGGAGTTTGACGTTACTAATGTGTATTCCTAAATCGTCTTTACACACTAGATTTCTATTTGCAAATTACTTGGAAAAGTAGAACTTGAGAATGAATTATCTTTTTCGAAAATATAAAAGCAGAAAACACTTTCTTACCTCTACTAGCCACAATAAACAACAATTTCTATCCTTTAACATCTGTATTACGCTATAAATTATTCACAAAAATATATTTTATACTTAATTTTTCAATTACACTACACTAAACGTCTTAACTTTTGTAAATACCCCCATTCTAATCTACATTGTCTAAATCTGACGCTTGTTTTAATTTGTAGCGCTGGTGTCGCGCGGCGGGATTCGGAATCATTTGATTGATTATTTATTAAATAGGAAAACATTTTTATTTGTTACTGAGACACAATTAAACGTCTTAATAAATTGAAATATTAATTTTGGAGACATAACAAATGTTGTCTAAACGGATTTTTAGATGAAAGTGGTTAAAACAATATTTTTTCTAAGCAAAAGCTGAGGTCGTAAGACAAATATGTAGGTACAGACGCTAGCACATCAAGCTACTCGAAACTGTCAATTTTTCCAATCAACATTGAACCTTATACAATAGTGATAAAGTTGAAAATCTATTGAAGAAATGTTACAGATTGTAATAGCTTGATGTGCTGGCGTCTGTACCTAATACACCTAGTGTAATCAATACTATGACGTAAATGTACCTGGAGCCTTTGAAGTCTTACAAGTAGGTAATGTTTCGCTAGCGAAGTACATATTTAATTACTTTTTAATATACTGCAGTACTATTCTGTAAAAATCTCACAGTGAAAACTTAGGTGAGGTGAGTGGGAAGTGAGCTGTTATTAGAGATTAACGCTATGGACTGCTCACTTCAAGCTCACTTCACTTATGATTTCACGATGAGATTTTTACAGAATCGACCGGCAGGACTTGAGAAGAGATACAAAACAACACATACAAAACTTTTTCGTAAGTTTATTACCATGAATGATTAGAGAAATGTGTTTTCATAGAGTACTAAGAAAGTTTTTGTCATTCCTCCTTTTGTACACATTTATAAAATAATGATATCTAAACCTTTCAGGTTTATTTATAAACAATGATTAAAGTTATGTGACGTTCAAACGTCAAAAATGTATGGTTAAGCAGCCGCTAATAACTACCTACTTTAAGCAATGTTTATGAATGAAGGGGTTAATGTATAATCACCCTCTTTATTTGCTTTACCACTTTTGACAAAAACTCCCATTAAACGTCAAACGTCAGTTTCAAGGTTGACACTACCTATCGGCAGTGTCAAACTTGAAAGTAGGTAGGTTTGTCCGGCAAAAATCGACGGCAAAAATAAGTCTTGACGTTTTGTGACTGTCAACCTGAGGATGGCGGAGAAATTACAGGGTCGACTATACCATAAACAAAAAGTAGCTCAATGCAATAAGTGCCATCTTTTTACTTAAAGCTGAACTATTATGCCGCTTGCTTCTCCTAATAGTTCGTCTATATCAAAATAGATGGCGTTATTTACATTTTTTTTTATTATTTTGGGCAAACACGACAGAACTTTACTATTTATTTGTGCTAATAATTGCGCAACTTAGGGAAATAGGAAATAAATAATGGAATAACCAACTATTAATAAATTATCCTCTACCACGCCTAATTTGTATTTGGAGCTTTACATATCAGTATTATTTTAGCACCAGCTTTTCTTTACGTTTGTTATGCTTGCCGTCTCTTAATTAGAAGTGGGAAGGAAAGAGAAAACAGACACAGGATTTCTGTGGCAGGCAAAGGTACTCGCTTTTCTTCTGTTTTTGTTTCCGTCTACTAGTGCCTTCGGAATAATGTTCTCTGCGGAATATTCATTCGAAAATGATTTTATCCAATAAATTTGACTTATTTTGTGCATAATGTGGTAATTTTGTGTTAAAATAAGGATTTTATTGTGATCAGTGTCGTTCGTGAGGCCGAATCAGTGTTTGTTTGTGTCTATTATTGATTTTTTTTTAAGTTGGCAGAACAAGTGAATCGTTTGTGTTTTTGTTTGAAGATTTATGTAGTATTGACGCTTTAACATAACAGGTAGGTACCCAAAATAGTCAACTCACTTGTTTATTTTCTAATTAGGTCTTATAATCAGTACCTATAAAACAATTATCATAGGAACCTATTTATATAATATGCAATGGATTTACTTTTGGTCCTATTTCATTGTTTTGTTTCCAGGACAATCGAATATACTTAAATTTTTTAATCGATTATAAAGCATATTTAAGTACTTATCTACATATCACGGTGAATTTTTATATCAGCAGATTTTTATATCAGAATTTTAATATCGGTACAGACGCCAGCACATCAAGCTACCCGAAACTGTCAGATTTTCCCAATCAACTTTGAACCTTATACTTTAGCGATAAAGTTGAAAATCTATTAAAGAAATCTGACAGATTGTAGTAGCTTGATGTGCTGGCGTCTGTACTTAAATTATAAGTAAGTACAGACGGCAGCACATCAAGCTACCCGAAACTGTCAAATTTTCCAAATCAACTTTGAACCTTATACTATAGTAATAAAGTTGAAAATCTATTAAAGAAATTTTACAGATTGTGGTAGCTTGATGTGCTAGCGTCTGTACATACCTAGGTAGTAGGTAAACTTGCAAATAATTCCATTACTTAATACCAAAGTAGGTATTAGGTAATACTTTGGTATTAGGTAATGGTGCAAACTAAATTTAAGTTCAGTGCATCTTTTTCTTTTTATATCGTTAAGAAAAGAAAAGGACAAAAGATAAATATTAGTTCAGTCCTGTCAAATTAAGTTACTCCATAGACAAGTTTAGACGTGATTATAAAATTGGCTACTGAAAATACGTCAATTTACGTCAGGCGCTGACTAATTTGACAGGAGGACCATTACTAATATTTATGTTCTGTCCTTTTCATAATGAAATAGAAGGAAAAAGATGCACTGAACTTAAATTTAGTTTAGTTTGTGAAGAAGGGAATCGGCGTCACTATCATTATTTGCAGCCCTAAGTATAAAATAATGAATACTTACTGAAGATCGCCCACCTGTACACTAATTACGTAACACACTATTGCTAATCCATTGCTCCATATGTTCGACAAAAGTGTCTGCTCAGCAACGTATATAACGCAATGAATGTTGTTGAACTGTCAAAATGAAGCCCATTGCTACTGATAGTGTGTTACTCAATTACTCTGCTGGACATGAGTTGCCTTGGATAACCTGGAAGTCTTCAAACAGACTCAGGACTCAGATTGGCCGATGCAAACAAGAAACGAAAACATGTTCAGCCGGTCGATCTGCTATTTTTCCTTGAGCTTTGCATGCAAAATATAGCCGGGTGTAAGTATTGTGAGACATATAAACGAGCTCGCGGTATCAGCACCCTAATTGAGTAACGTCAGATCAGAATAACATAAAATGAGAATCATTTTGAAGGATATTGCTAATCCATTGCTTCATATTATACCGCAATGAATGTTGTTGAACTGTCAAAATGAAACCCATTGCTACTGATAGTGTGCATTGCTACAGGATAGGAAACACAGACCTGCCGGTCGATTCTGTAAAAATCTCACCGTGAAATCATAAGTGAAGTGAGCACTTAATAGTGTTAATCCCTAGTGTATGACAGCTCACTTCCCGCTCACTTCACCTAAGTTCTCACGGTGAGATTTTTACAGAATAGCACTGCTTGGAGTGTAAATAAGATGCAGCTCCACAAATGATGGGACACTTGTTATCATATCCTGCGTTTCCTGTCAGCTGCACGTTACAGGATCTGATGGACGCTAGTGATGGCGCCAAACACGTAGCCGAATTCCGGGCGGAGTCCATTTAGATTACCATCGACACGCTAAGAACAAGAAGTACTTACCTATAAATAATCACCGTGGCTGGCAAAGAATTAGTGCGGCAAAAAAAATATAGGATTCCATTAAATATACAACGTGTAACGTTAAATGCGCAAAACCTGAAAATAGTTTGATCAGAATAACGAGCAGAATTAATTGAACCACTTTTTAATATAGGTCACATTTTTCAAAAAATCTTCATTAAAAACGTTGTCGTGTCTATTTATTAATAGGTCAAGCAAGCCAATGTCAGCGCGGCGCAGCAGCCCGGTGACAACTCCTCCCTCGATAAAGCGTCGTCGCAGACGCAAGAAACGATCAGAATGGCCAATATAACTAAAACGGCACATAAAACCTTTACAATTTTTTTAATGACTGAAATAGGTCAATTGAATTAAAAATCAGTTGGGGCACGGTAATATTATAATAAATATTACCGTGGTTGGGGTGTCTGAGGTTTTGCGCATTTAACGTCACACGTTGTATTTGGTATAAAAATAAAGTTGATAACACACACCATAGACCACACACATACCATACATATACACAAATACCATAGACCAACAAAATGAGTAGTAAGTAGGTAGATAGTAAGTAAGTAGGTATTTACCTACCCTAAACTGAGGTTCACAATATAGCAACTCATGAGTGACGTACGTACCAATGTATTTATAGAACTCGCGGAGGATAACACGTCTTCACGTGTTGTTGTCAGCCTATAGGGTAATTAGGTAGGTACAGACGACAGCACATCAAGCTACCCGAAACTGTCAAATTTTCCCAGTCTTCTTTGAACCTAATGCTTTAGCGATAAAGTTGAAAATCTATTAAAAAAATTTGACAGATTGTAGTAGCTTGATGTGCTGGCGTCTGTACATAAAGCCGCACCTCTATTCAGCGAATGGGAAAGCAGTATTGTACAGACTCCAGCACATCAAGTTACGCGAAACTGTCAAATTTTCTCAATCAACTTTGAACCTTATGCTTTAGCGATAAAGTAGAAAATCTATTAAAGACATTTGACAGAGTGTAGTAGCTTAATGTGCTGGCGTCTGTACACTAGCTTTTCCCTGCGACTTCGCTCGCGGGAATGTCTGAAAATATCCCATGAGAACGTATTAGCGGGATCAAAAGTAAGCGTAGTAATTGCGTAACACACTATCAGTAGCAATGACTTTCTTTGTGACAGTTCAACGCATTGATGTATTAAAATACATCAATGGTTCAACGACATTCATTGCGTTATTTACGTTGTTGAGCGGACAAATTTTTCGAACATGTGAAGCAATGGATTAGGGATATCCTTCAAAATGTTTCAGAAGGCCAATATTCCCGTAATTAAAAACGTTCATTTAATCGCAAGTCGCGATCTCATATCAGCTACAATCGATGTCAAAAATGTAGGGAAATTAGACGTACGAGTATTTTTGACAGCTTGAGACTGAGATCACTCTGTGAGCGTCTTAAAAATAAGGGAATTGCCCCGCATTTTCTAATCGAAAGTGCGTTACACAATTAGGGCGATGAATAGAGAATACAATCCCGGGATCCCGGGAATAATTTCCCGGGATCCCGAGATTAAGATCCCGGGTTTGTATTCTCTAGTGTTGAACCTACTAAAGCTCATCATTTCAGTTTGTACATGTGTTTGAGGTTACTTACGCAGACCGTAATAACTGAAATCACCCATAAGGTATAGTTATTTACATAAACAGAGTTGATTGTAATAACAAGCACATGTGTCACACACACACACACACATGCACACATGTATACATGTGTCTGTGTGTGTATACTTATTTGCTATGTCCAACGTAATGAGTAAACGTACAGACGCCAGCACATCAAGCTACTACAATCTGTCAAAATTCTTTCATAGATTTTCAACTTTATTCGCTAAAGTATAAAGTTCAAAGTTGATTGGAAAAGTTTGTCAGTTTCGGGTAGCTTGATGTGCTGGCGTCTGTACAATAATATCCATAGCCACGTTGAGGAAAACATTATAAAGGCACACACCTGGATGGGCTTGTGTCTAAGTAGTAACAGCCGTACAGGTCGATCGATCAGGTTAAGCAACGCTTGCCGCGGTTGTTTTGTGGATGGGTGACCCTCTTTACATACCGAGACCCCTCCGTGTCCCGGAAAGCATGTTAAGCAGATGGTCCCGGCTGTCATTCGTGAATCTTTGACAGTCGTTACGGGTCGTCAGAAGCCCGAAAGTCTTGACAACCAGTACCAGTACTGACCAAAGGGTTTCTTATTACCCAGTAACTGGGATGTAGAGGACCGATTGGCTGTCATTCGATGTAAAATTCTGGTACTCAGCTGCATTTAGTTAGACTGGAAGCCGACCCTAACTTAGTTAAGAAGGGCGACACGTCTTGTGACATTTTATTCATAGTACAAACGCCAGCAAATCAAGCTACTACAATCTGTCAAATTTCTTTAATAGATTTTCAACTTTATTGCTAACATATAAGGTTCAAAGTTGATTGGGAAAATGTGAGTTTCGGGCAGCCTGATGTGCTGGCGTCTGTACAATGTGAGAACCGGGAAGAATATGTTCGTTGCTAACTTTTTAGGTACTATACAGGTACACCTTTAACTAACTCGGCTTATTCCACAAATCCCCTTGAAAGTCTCTGGAATCTATAAAAAAAAGTCTTGAATTCTCCCTTGATAATCCTCCTTAACTCTTCGGGTATTATACAGGTACAGTTTTGCCTAACTCGTCGGGAATTATACAGGTACAGCTTTGTCTAACTCTTCGGGTACTATACAGAAACACCTTTGCCTAACTCGGCTTATTCCACAAATCCCCCTGAAAGTCTCTGGAATCTATATAAAAAAGTCTGGAATTCTCCCTTGATAATCCCCCCAAACTCTTCGGGTATTATAAAGGTAGAGCTTTGCCTAACTCTCCGGCTATTATACAGATTTTGCCTAACTCTTCGGGTATAAGGCGCGATGTGTATATACATGTTTGTACATTTTTGAAGTACCTATCAAGTTAGAAGCAGAACTCACCGACGTTAAATGGAAAATCCTACAACATCTTGCAATCTGAGTTCTACAGATTGAAGCTTTTTATAGGACAGCTGATTGACAAAACTGTTCTAATAGTAATCAAATAAAGCTGAAGAGTTTGTTTGTTTGTTTGAACGCGCTAATCTCTGGAACGAACAGTAAGATTTGAAAAAAAAAAACTTCAGGATGATTAATTATCGTCACGCTACGACCCTTAGGAGACAAAAAAAAGGGAAAAAAATACAGAAAGTACGTGTAACGAAAACGAAGTAACAGCGCGGGCGGACATTGCGATACAACGCGGTAACGGGGAACGAGGGAATTTTATAAAAAAGTAGCTGTTATTTTATACAACGTGTAACGTTAAATGCGCAAAACCTGAAAATTGTTTGATCAGAATTACGAGCAGAATTAACTGAACCACTTTTTAACATAGGTCACATTTTTCAAAAAATCTTCATTAAAAACGTTGCCGTGTCTATTTATTAATAAGTCAAGCAAGCCAGTGTCAGCGCGGCGCAGCGGCGCGGTGACGACTCCTCCCTCGATAAAGCGTCGTCGCAGACGCAAGAAACGATCAGAATGGCCAGTAAAACTAAAACCGCACATAAAACCTTTACAATTTTGTTAATGACTTATTTTCTCTCTGAAATAGGTCAATTGAATTAAAAATCAGTTGGGGTGTCTGAGGTTTTGCGCATTTAACGTTACACGTTGTATAACCTTTTTACGCAATATCTTCTAGTCCCACATACCGCTGTGTCTCAAGAGGAAAGTCTTCAACCAGTGCGTGTTGCCAATGATGACCTATGGCACTGAAACGCGGTCGCTCACAACGGACCTTATAAGAAGGCTAAAAGTCACCCAAAGGGCAATGGCGCGGGCTATGCTTGGAGTTTCTCTGCGTGATCGAATCAGAAATGAAGAGGTCCGCAGGAGAACCAAGGTAACCGATATAGCCCGAATGGCAGTGAGCAGGGCACACTACTCGGAGAACACATGGCCAGTGGCGGATTTACCAGCAGGCTGAGTAGGCTTGAGCCTAGGGCGGCGGATTTTAGGGGGCGGCAAATTTGCCCCATTTTTTTTTTTGTCTCGTAGAAATAAAAAATATCTAAATGTTATTAGATTTCACCACTTAATCTGTCAAAGTGGGGAATTTGACGTTTGTCAATCTGCTAATACTTTCTTCCACCTTCTTTTGTCTATGTAGGGTATCGAAATGCAGAGGTCAGAAGGGGCGGCACAATTTGAATAGCCTACTGGCGGCAAATGTGTAAATCCGGCACTGCACATGGCCGATGGTGCCGAAAGGTTCTGGAGTGGCGACCGCATACCGGAAGACGTAGCGTTGTAAGGCCTCCCACAAGATGGACCGACGACCTTGTGAAGGCCGCAGGAACCTGTTGGATGCGAGAAGCATAGAACTGTTCGAAGTGGAGGTGCTTGGAGGAGGCCTGTGTCCAGTAGGGGACGTCTTTCGGCTGAAATGATGATGATGATGATAACCTTTCCACGCGAGCGAAGTTAATAATCACTACATAGTATAAAACAAAGTCGCTTCCCTGTCTGTCTGTCCCTATATATGCTTAGATCTTTAAAACTGCGCAACGGATTTTCATGCGGTTTTTTTTAATAGATAGAGTGATTCAAGAGGAAGGTTTATATGCATAATACATACATAATATAGTAGAGGAATACTGGTAATTTTAGAGGTTTCTAATGTAATGTCGTAAATAAACACATTTTTTTGCGCTTACATTGTAAACGCTGGCTGAACGCGTCGAGATAGATCAAAATAATGTACTACAGTATTGTACACCTTAAAAAGGTCTACAAAAAAGTCCGCGATGGTATATGTCTATCTCTTAGGGATAACCCACAATAACCATTTTTTATCCTATACTTTTGACGAGAAATAATGGCTCTAAAATTATCAGTGTTTCTCCATTGCACCCGTGCGAAGCCGGGGCGGGTCGCTAGTTCGTAATAATTCTAAATTACAGCGTGCTTTTTTACCGGCTCCAAATTTTTACAGGGTGTTCCACCCATGAATATGAATAACTTTCAATATGGAACCAACTCTGAGATCACGAAAAAAAAAATCTGCTGTTTCATACATTTGGTCAAGTAGGTATTGAACTTTTGTATTAAACAACTGATTTTGTATTCGTGATTTCAGATTTGGTCCTATAGCGAAAGTTGTTCATATTCATGGGTAGAACAGCCTGTTAAATTTGGAGCCTGAAAAAAAATCACCAGTACAATCTAATTTAAATACAGGATGATTTGTAAAACACCAACAACCTCTTAAGAGGTCAATGTACTCACCATTATGAACAACTTTTACTATGGGACCAAACCTAAAATCGCGAGAAAAAAATCAGCTGTTCCCTACATTTTGACGACTCGTACGAACATAAATGTGGGGAACAGTTGATTTTTTTTCGCGATTTCAGGTTTGGTCCCATAGTAAAAGTTGTTCATAATGGTGAGTACATTGACCTCTTAAGAGGTTGTTGGTGTTTTACAAATAACCCTGTATATTGTCCCAATGCGGGGCAAAGGGCACCCTCTCCCTTTTCCACTCAATTCTGTCTTTTGCGAGTGCCGCCAGTCCTTGGGGTAGGAGTCAAGCTCATTCCGCCATCTTCATCTCGATAGTAATAATTAAGTAATATATTTTACTTTTTATTTTTTGTCAGCAGTTCAAATAACTCAAGATGAAGACCAAGTTGACTTCGGTGACGTACCTGGGCTTCACAGCAATGGACCGGCGCTTCTCAAACGCCATGCTACCGTGGTTGCTGCGGGAGATTAGGGCTACTGGCGTTAGAGATAAGGTATGTAATGGTGTGATGCAAACGATGTCAGTGGGACGGTTGTATACTGGGTGTTGATTTGAAATGGACCATGAACCAGGGTCGCGGGTTGTTCGAAAGAGTTACCGTGGCCCCTGGCACAGGCAACTGAAGGAACACGGGTGGGTTTTAGTCGGTAAAAGTCTGACACACCCTCCCGCTCCACCCAGAGCGGGAGAAGTTCCCATTTCTGGGATACAGTGAAAGATAGTGAGTGGGCCATAATCCACCACGCCGGCCCAGCGCGGTAGTGGTAGATGTCACATGTCTTCGAATTTTGGTTCTAGGATATTTATTTATTTATTTAAACTTTTCGCACACAAAAAGGTACAAAGGCGGACTTAATGCCTTAGGCATTCTCTACCAGTCAACCAAGGATGGTGAAGAGATTTCGCGATGAACTTCGCAATTTCCGCCTAAATGCATACCGACTGGTGGCCGTCCTGATATCAAGAGGTAGCCGGTGAACGGTTTCCTCACGATGTTTTCCTTCACCGTTTCAAGAACAGTGGTGATGAAAATAATTTACATAAAGTGTCTGCTGTCTGAGGGGCTTACGACTAAGTAATAACAGCCGCACGGGTCGATCGATCAGGTTAAGCTACGCTTGCCGCGGTTGGTCCGTGGATGGGTGACCGTCTTCACATACCAAGACCCCTCCGTGCCTCGGATAGCACGTTAAGCCGTTGATCCCGGCTGTCATTCGTGGATCTTTGACAGTCGTTTCGGGTCGTCAGTAGCCCGAAAGTCTGACAACCAGTCTTTAAAATACTGGCTACCCAACATAGTTGGGAAAAGGCGAGGCAGATGATGATCATGAAAGTGTCTCCTAATAGGTGTTTGGCTCACAGATCGAGTTAGAAACACCACCATGCGCTCTATAACTCAAGTAGTGGGCGTTGGAGAAAAAACAGCCAGGCTGAAGTGGAAGTGGGCCGGACACGTCTCACGAATGCAACCAGAAAGATGGGCAAAGATCCTCACTCACTGGACGCTTGAGGGAGGACATCGCCGTCGAGGTACACCGTGGCCTACCTCGGGAAGGAATACATCGTGAGGAAACCCTCACGATGTTTTCCTACACCGCACCGTTTTGAGAGCACTAGACATGAAATTATTTACATAAAGTAAAACGCCTGTCTGGGTTCGAACGTTTTT
Organism: Eremobia ochroleuca; assembly: GCA_949629135.1. Lineage (NCBI taxonomy): Eukaryota > Metazoa > Arthropoda > Insecta > Lepidoptera > Noctuidae > Eremobia > Eremobia ochroleuca. Next base: position 4,790,293 of record OX451412.1, on the reverse strand, counting down.
CGGTCCCGACTCCCGGTACAGCTGACAACAGATTCTGTAACCATCTCACCGTGAAAACTTGGGTGAAGTGAGCGTTGAGTGAGTCCTCAATAGTGTCAATCCCTAGCATCAGCATGACTCAGCTCCCTCTAAGCTCACTTCACCTTAGTTATCACGGTGAGATTTTTCCAGAATCGACCGTCTGGTCTCTGCAGGTTGATCTTCGGAAGGAAACGGTTACATGTTTTACATGTTTCTTTATAAGTGAGCGCATAAGATGACATACAAATAATATACCTGCACCGATCGGTACCGACCCGTGCGGATTTGTCTGTACCGGAAATCTGTTTCTTTATCTAAGCACCCTAAGTCGGGGCCGTTAACGTTTAACGTTTTATTTAACGTTTTTTTTGGGCCGCCTCTACTCTTCTTTAATACCGCCTTAGATTAATACTGTAATTTTCTTACAGCTCAGCATAGCAATAGAAGATGGCTGCTTGAAAGCTTACAACGGCAATTTTGAGCCAGTCATCGTGCATCGGCTGGTCGACATTGTACGGTAAGTCCCTACCAATGTATGCTTTGCTCCAAAAGTATACAGGGTTATTTGTAAAACACCAACAACCTCTTAAGAGGTCATTGTACTCATCACTATGAACAACTTTTACTATGGGACCAAACTTGAAATCGCGAAAAAAAAATCAGGTGTTCCCTACATTTTGACGACTCGTACGAACATAAATGTAGGGAACACCTGTTTTATTTTTCGCGGTTTCAGGTTTGGTCCCATAGTAAAAGTTGTTCATAATGATGAGTACAATGACCTCTTAAGAGGTTGTTGGTGTTTTACAAATAACCCTGTATTGATTGATTGATTTATTTATTCATAAAAACAATTTACATTGTGTTGAATATATACACGTGCAATTTACGTACAAATGCAGAACTATGAATTATCAATTAACATTCCAAGTGAAATTCAGGTATAGTATCAGACAGATTAAAAAAATAATGTCAAAACACTTTTAAATATACATAATGTCAAACAGTTTTTAGTATAATGTCAAACAGGTTTAAAATATAATGTCAAATAGTTTTCAATATAAAGTCAAACAGTTTTAAATATAGTGTCAAATGTAAATCATTTATTATTGTGTGACATTAGTTCCGATATATTATACAGACATTTTTGTAATGTATATGATGAAAAACCATCTTCCTAGCCTTTTCCCAACTATGTTGGGGTTGACTTCCAGTCTAATCAGATGCAGCTGAATACTAGTATTTTACATGGAGCTCTGTCAGATAGGTTACTGGGTTGTGTACAATCCAGTTAGGTACTGGGTAACACTATACCCCTTGCGTAAGACTGGTTGTCAGAGTTTCGGGCTTCTGACGACCCCTAACGATTCTGTTATTCTTGGGTCTTTGACACCGAGACCCCTCGGTGCCTCGGTTCCGAGGCACGGAGGAGTCTCGTTGGTCTCGATATGTAAAGATGGTCACCCATCCACGGATCGACCGTGGCAAGCGTAGCTAAACCTGATCGATCGTCTCGTACGGCTGTTATTACTTAGCCAAAGTTTACGTTGCGATGCGACTCCAGCAGCTGCACTCTCGGCACGTACTTCACGATGTCTTCCGCGTCGCTGTTGTAGTGGAGACGGGAAATATACACCGAGGTATTCGGCTTCGCAGCACGCAGTTATTCGTTGGGTTCCGTAGGAGCCTTGCCTTGTCTGTCTAGTTTATTAAAAATACATATCTACGTATTAATAATAATAATTATTATTTATTTATTTATTTATTTAACATACAACAAAAGTCCACACTGACAAAAATAAAAATATTGAAAAGACGTCATTAACAATTATATCATATAACCTATGTTCGTACTTATATACTAGGATATTAGTAACAATTTGGCTTATGATAAATATAAACAAAAAAAGACTCCACAAATCCGGAACCATTTATTTTTTGTGAAATAAAAGTAGAAGATCCTCAATTATGTATTAAAACCTGTTTTTCTTCACAACAACGACCAACAAAGCAACAATCATTTAAACCAGCAAAGGTTAATCTGCACGATCTTGTATGACGTCATTATCGGAAAAAACGACAATAAATAAATAAGGAGGTAGTATTACGTTCTATAATGATAATTACTTCCAACGACAGCCCCATTTTATGTCCAGGGAAATCACTGTCCTTTCCAAGGTTGCCTGGAAGAGATCGCAGAAAGCGATCAGGCCGCCCATTGTATATTTTGTAGTGTTTGATGTATTTTTTTATATTGTCTATTTTTTGTGGTGTTCAATAAAGTATATACAACGTGTAACGTTAAATGCGCAAAACCTCGGACACCCCAACTGATTTTTAATTCAATTGACCTATTTCAGAGAGAAAATAAGTCATTAAAAAAATTGTAAAGGTTTAATATGCTGTTTTAGTTTTACTGCCATTCTGATCGTTTCTTGCGTCTGCGATGACGCTTTATCGAGGGAGGAGTCGTCACCGGGCCGCTGCGCTGCGCTGACATTGGCTTGCTTGACCTATTAATAAATAGACACGGCAACGTTTTTAATGATTTTTTTTTTTTGAAAAATGTAACGTATATTAAAAAGTGGTTCAATTAATTTTGCTCGTTATTCTGATCAAACTATTTTCAGGTTTTACGCATTTAACGTTACACGTTGTATACATAAATAAATACTTTGGTAGCGACCCTATAGCGATGAGATTAGCTGAATTGCATTTGTTGATATGGTAAAGGAACGCCAGCGCCAGGTACACCAGTCGCCGTCGTGAGGGAGTGGGCTGTAATCTCTCTGTAATAACATCACGCAACGACGCATCGCCGCTGCTCTCAAAACGGTGAAGGAAAACATCGTGAGGAAACCGGCATGTCCTAGAACCAAAAATTCGAATACGTGTGACATCTACCAACCCGCACTGTGCCCGCGTGGTGGATTACGGCCCACTCCCACTCATAAAGAGGAATCCCGAGTCCCAGCAGTGGGAACATTAATGGCTGATTATGTTGTTTTGTTGGATATGTCAAGTTTATTTATTTCTGTTGCAAATTCGTAGACTTTTCATAGCCCTTTGCAACCGGGAGTAAAAATTTCGCATAGATCAGTAAAAACTTATTAATCCTTTGGAAAGTGTTCAGAGGTCCTGGGAAAAATACTGGAAAAAATCTCATGCAACCTGGTCTTCAGCAGTCAGATCCTCACATACGTGAGGTTCGGAAATAATTTGCTAGTCGCTCGATCGTTCTCAGAATTTTGTAAAGTCGAAACTCACGATCACTTCAACTCGGTTGGAAAGGGATATGTACCCGGGGGGACATGCAGGGCCCGCCAGCTAGGCGGGCAGGCGCCGGGGGGATTGTGGACGCAAAGGCTGAGCCGGATTCCCATGACCCCCCCATCAAAGCGATGAGGGAACACCGCTGAGTTTTAGTGGGTATACTGCCACTCTGGCAGGGAGTCCCACATACTCCGTTCCGTCCCCCGACGAGCGGAGATGCGTAATGTCATTTCTCAGCGAAAAAAAAAAAAAAAAGGTATTAGGGCCAGGGGTCAATCGCAGAAACCTAAGGCAGTCAAGTTTCTTGTCATACCTACCTGTGGTTTAACTGCGTAACACACATTAAATGACAATTGATCGCAATGGGTATCGTCTTGACAGTTCGCCCACGTTTATTGCGATTATTTACATTGCTAACCAATAATCCGATTCTCGACATCCTCTCTGCAATTACACAAGGAGTCCGGGTAGGCTTAAAAGTCGTAAGAGCTTCTTAGGCTCTACGCAGATCATCCAGAACAAACCACCTAATGAGAAAAGCAAATTGTGGGAAGAGAAGCATCTACCACCTCCCGACTTCGTTAACCCTCTATCACTCATAAGCGAAAAAAAAATCAAATAAATCCCTTATTTGATTTTTTGGATTAGAGATGAAAAAAAAAAATACACGTATTTCTGGGTTTTAATTATTTGGAAATAAAATTACAAAAATTGCAACAATCACTTTTACCAATAAAAACAAAATAAAATGTGAAAAGTATTAAAAAATAACTTTACAAAATAAAATTCAAACACTTACCTCTCCAATTTATCAATATAATACACAAGACACGAGCAGAACAATTTTTTATATATTTTTTAAATTACAGTGAACCACCATGTTTCGTAAATACCTACCGACTGTCGTAACTAGAGATGGGTCGAGGGCAAAAACAAATATGGGCAGAATGGGCATAACTTGGCAAATAAATGCCCGATCACTGGGCGCAAAAACTAATAACTTTGTTTTGTAAAAAATAAAGCAGGAACTTAACTTAAAATGAAACTTGATGTCAGTATTTTGTATGTAAATTAAAATTTTAATCAAATAATCAGTCTTGTTAAAAAAATCACAGTAGGTAATTATAGAAAATATAAATTTAACTCTCTTTAAATGAAAAATGAAGTGGTCTTGTAATTGGCTTTGATCCTACAATAGTCTTTGTACGTAATATACTACTCTGCCATAAAAATACCGGGAAAAGCGACGTGAGGTCGAGTGTTATCTTGTAGTAAAACTACATTGACTCGTGTTCGTCGGTTTTTCTTGATATCAGCAGATAGTTTGGTGAGCTGGGTTGAATATTTGTCAGCGTTTATAGTTTCATTGTGTAATCAATGTATGTTATAAAAGAAAGTGTGCAATGTGCATGCCGCTAAAACTTAGAAATGAGTCCCGGTACGATCAAGGGAGTTATATGGTGTGGTAAGCCTCTATCTCCTGTCCATGAAGAATGTAAAGAATGTTCCCGTTTTTACCAGAAGGGCATACTTTTGAAGATATAAGGGCTGGAGTTTTTGCCCTCTGGAAATTTCTAGAACAGTCCAGAACAATCGAGAGTATTCGAGAGCATTCCACAACATTCAAGAACATTCTGGAATGTTGTGGAATGTTTGGGAACATTCGAGAGTATTCAGGAACATCCTAGATCATTGAGTAGGAAATTCTAAAAATTTATACATACATAGGTACATACCCCGGAAAAATGAAAAATGTTGTTTATAAACAAGTATTGTAGTTAGAATGTATTTTCAATAAAAAAAATGTTAAGTTGTAGTTGTGTGTGTTTGTTGTAGTTGTTGTTGTAAGTTGTTGTTGTAAAGTTTATTCCAACTACCACACAATCTCATATCAACTCCCTGAGCGAAACTGGCTACCCCAGGTAGTTCATAAAACAGCATGCCTTGCGCGTCCCAGAAACAGCAAAGCAGAACTTTTAAGTGGTTCTTTTGACTCAGCTTCGGTTGAGTTGGTGGCGTTTCTTCTCGAGGCAGTCAAAAAGCACGACGTGTATCGTTCTCGTGATGAATCCATGATTCATCTCCAGTAACCAGATCAGACAAAAACTATTTACGTCGGGGTTGCAGCAAAAGTGATTGACAAATAGCGACACGGACTGCACGACTGGCGTCTGTAAGGATGTGCGGTACCCACCGAGCCAAAACTTTTCGATACCCAAACTCATGCAGATTGTATTCCACGGCGTGGTGACTGCAGTTAAGTGCTTCCGCTAATTCACAACTGGTAGCATCCGGATTCGACTGCAGTTCGCGGCGTAAATCGTCATCATTCACAGCGGTTGGTCGTCCTGAACGTGGCTGACTTTCAAGGCTCCTGTATCCTCATTTAAAACGGTCAAGCCATCGGGACACCGTCGCATGGCTTGTAGAGACGCCAGCACATCAAGCTACTACAATCTGTCAGATTTCTTTAATAGATTTTCAACTTTATCGCTAAAGCATAAGGTTCAAAGTTGATTGGGAAAATCTGACAGTTTCGGGTAGCTTGATGTGCTGGCGTCTGTACTTCCAGCGCCCAATGCAGTATTGATATTGTCAGCCCCAGCCCGCGCACTGTGGCCTGAGGCCCCTCTCCCACAGTGACTTTTTCTAGCGAGGCTGTTCCGCGTTTCGTAAACGCGTGACAGCATCGCTACTACCGCACGTTTGTCGCATTTGTAACGCGCTACAGAAGCGATGACAACTCGCTACTCGCTACATCGCGACTGTATCGAAGTAAACGCGCGACCGTGTCGGACGACATCGGGGAGAGAACGGAGGGAGGGTGGCGCGTGAGTATGTGGTGTGTGATGTGGAAAACCGAGCATCAGTGCAACAAAGACAGGTCGAGTGCTGTAAAAACAGCACCAAAGACAACGTGACTAATGTTGCCTCAACGGAGTCCATCTTGCAAGTCTGGCATTTTTGTGTCGTTACTGAAACGCGTTTGCATCGCGACAGAAGCGCGACAGTATCGCGTTTGCATCGCGACTGAGAATCGTGGTGTGAGCGAGTGCAAACAGCTAGCAACCTATGGTTGTAAAAATACCGTATAATACCAAAAGGTATTAAACAGGTATTTTACCATAACTTACGGTATTATTGGTATTTTGTGTATTTTAGATTTTGATTCACTTTTTAAGATCCTGCGTTATTACGAAGAGTTGTAGTTTAATAAATAAAATATATTTGAAGTTTCGATTGTATTCTATATTTTAGAATGACTAATTCTAATCTAATTTAATAATATAATAATCTAATCTAATAGTCGTGTTACACGACTATCAGCGTATTAGGTTTCTGCTTGAAGGCACCCAGAGCAGTACCGACAATCTACGATGTCATCGTCATCGTGATCGTGATCGTCATTGTCATCGTGATTGTCATCGTCATCGTGATCGTGATCGTGATCGTGAGCGTGATCGTGATCGTCATCGTCATCGTGATTGTCATCGTCATCGTGACCGTCATCGTCATCGTGATCGTGATCGTGAGCGTGATCGTCATCGTGATCGTCATCGTGATCGTGAGCGTGATCTTCATCGTGATCGTGATCGTGATCGTCATCGTGATTGTGATCGTCATCGTGATCGTCATCTTCATCGTGATCGTGATCGTCATCGTCATCGTGATCGTCACAGTCATCGTGATCGTGATCGTGATTGTGAGCGTGATCGTCATCGTGATCGTGATCGTCATCGTGATCGTCATCTTCATCGTGATCGTGATCGTCATCGTCATCGTGATCGTGATTGTGAGCGTGATCGTCATCGTCATCGTGATCGTGATCGTGATCGTCATCGTGATCGTGATCGTCATCGTCATCGTGAACGTCATCGTCATCATCGTCATCGTCATCGTCATCTAGTGATGAGCAAAGCAAGACCAAGACCAAGACTGGGACAGTCTTTGTATTGGTCTTCGTGTTGCTTACTCAGTCTTGGTCTTGGTCTTGCTTGTTCGGTCTTGGTGTTGGTCTTGCTAGTGTATAGATAGTCTTGGTCTTGCTCAAATACTTCGAGTCTTGATCATGGTCTTGGTCTTGGATTTTGCTCATCACTACTTCTATCTCATTCTCTCGTACGTTAAATCCTATAGATGTGTGTTTATCTCTTCTTACCGTCGCTTTTTCGTTTCATTGATTTTCAAATCACAACGATGCTAAAGTTTTCACTTCAAAATACCATTTCATGTTTTATATCTGTGCATTTCCACCGTATTTTCAGTATTTTAATTATTACTCAGATAATTTACTTAAAAAATACAGAAACAATAGATTTATACATAAAATACCGTAGCAAATGGTATAATACCGTATTATACGGTATTTTTCGTTTTATACGTTTCAATACAAACGGTATAATACAGCACTTACATCTCTATAGCAACCGCATCGCGACTGTATCGATGCGAAAGCGCGACAGCATCGCTACAAAAAGTCGCCGTGGCGTGGGCGAGAGGCCTAAAAAGTACTCGTATAAGAACAGTGTTCGAACTTGTCGCTCGTCCATTTTTTCTTCAAACTTACTAAACCGATCGCGAGGGCGCCTTTATATTTCCCCACATCACAAGTACCTAGAACATTCTACCACACTCTAGAATACTATCGAAAACAATTGACCAGATAAAGAAAATGTATATAGTTTTGTAGTGTCTCATTAACAGGAAAAGGAACATATATGGGGTATTTTCGGATACCCCTAGGTATGAGGAATCGATTTTTTTTGTATTGACGTCGCTATTTGGACCAATTAATCTTTTCTGCACACTCAAATATGAATTTAATCAAATAATTTGAATGAAAAAAGTAATAAAAGTTCTGTTAAAGTTTTTGCCCAGGCAAAAGGCATTTATTGGGCGTTTACGGGCATTTATCCGGCGTTTATTCAAAGCGCCCAATTTGCCAGGGCATAAACCCATCTCTAGTCGTAACATAAATCTCAATTTGTAGCAAGAAGCGCCGTCTAGTCGTATTTTTTGGTACTAGTTCATTAGTTCGGAGTGTAGACTACGAGTTATAGTGCGCGATTACGTTATCAAATCAATTATTTTAAACTAGCGACCCGCCCCGGCTTCGCACGGGTGCAATGGAGAAACACTGATAATTTTAGAGCCATTATTTCTCGTAAAAAGTATAGGATAAAAAATGGTTATTGTGGGTTATCTCTAAGAGATAGACATATATCATCGCGGACTTTTTTCTAGACCTTTTTAAGGTGTACAATACTGTAGTACATTATTTTGATCTATCTCGACGGGTTCAGCCAGCGTTTACAATGTAAGCGCAAAAAAAGTGTTTATTTACGACATCACATTAGGAACCTCTAAAATTATCAGTGTTTCTCTACTATATTATGCATGTATTATACATATAAACCTTCCTTTTGAATCACTCTATCTATTAAAAAAAACCCCATCAAAATCCGTTGCGTAGTTTTAAAGATCTAGGCATATATAGGGACAGACAGACAGGGAAGCGACTTTGTTTTATACTATGTAGTGATTTCGAGGCGTTTGTACGGTACGTTGTCTACAGTCTGCACTATGCTATAGAGGGTTAAGCCCTTTAATTAGTTTGGCCCTGTCGTGTCTGTGTTAGCTGGTGCCTAGCTTCACGTTAATCCAATGTAATCGGGGGCGAGTCTATGGGCATAGGCACCAATATTTAACTTTTATTTCCTTGCAGGGCTAGCCAAGTGCCTGGTCGCCCTGAAGAGCTGTTCTACATACTCCTGAATGAGAATGAGGGACTCCTCAACTGCTTCCTGTTCAAAGCTGCCACAGTACACGAGGTTAGTTTTATCTGATAAGTAACTACATGGACGGAAACTTCTGAAAGTGTGAAAAAACAAAACAACCGACTTCCAAAAAAATACTCATGATCTGCCTAGTTTTTCCCAACTATGTTGGGGTTGGCTTTCAGTCTGACCAGATGCAGCTGGATACCTGTTTTTTACATGGCGTGACTGCCTATCTGACCTCCACAACCCAGTTACTGGGTAATACGATACCCCATGGCAAGACTGGTTGTCAGACTTTCGGGCTCCTGACTACCCGTAACGACTGTCAAAGATCCACGAATGACAGCCGGGACCAACGGATTAACGTGCTTTCCGAGGCACGTAGGGGTCTCGGTATGTAAAGATGGTCACCCATCCACAGACCAACCGCGGCAAGCACAGCTTCACCTGGTCGATCAACCTGTGCGGCTTTTATTATTTAGCCACGGCTCCCTCATAGATACAATGGTTATGAGACATAAAAAAAAACTTGCTAATAAAGGCTAAAAAATATGCATTTACAAAATAAAACATTTTTTTGAAACATACCTAGACTATATTTTATTTATTTTTTCGCCATCTACTATATTTTCACAGGCAATAGCTTTGAAAATACTACAACGTGTAACGTTAAATGCGCAAAACCTGAAAATAGTTTGATCAGAATAACGAGCAGAATTAATTGAACCACTTTTTAATATAGGTCACATTTTTCAAAAAATCTTCATTAAAAACGTTGCCGTGTCTATTTATAATAGCTTAAGCAAGCCAATGTCAGCGCGGCGCAGCGGCCCGGTGACGACTCCTCCCTCGGTAAAACGTCGCGTCGTCGCAAACGCAAGAAACGATCAGAATGGCCAGTAAAACTAAAACAGCACATAAAACCTTTACAATTTTTTGAATGACTTATTTTCTCTCTGAAATAGGTCAATTGAATTAAAAATCAGTTGGGGTGTCTGAGGTTTTGCGCATTTAACGTTACACGTTGTATACAACGTGTATGATTTTTAACTCAATTGACCTATTTCAGAGAGTAAATAAGTCATTAAAAAAGTTGTAAAGGTTTTATGTGCTGTTTTAGTTTTACTGGCCATTCTGATCGTTTCTTGCGTCTGCAACGACGCTTTACCGAGGGAGGAGTCGTCACCGGGCCGCTGCGCCGCGCTGACATTGGGTTGCTTGACCTATTAATAAATAGACACGGCAACGTTATTAATGAAGATTTTTTGAAAAATGTGACCTATATTAAAAAGTGGTTCAATTAATTCTGCTCGTTATTCTGATCAAACTATTTTCAGGTTTTGCGCATTTAACGTTACACGTTGTATTTTAAATAAAAAAGGGTGCAACTCTACTTCTTTTAAGTGTCTATGGCAAAAATGTAGTTTTTTTCTTTTTGTTTGGCCCAAAATTGAGCAACGTGGGTAGCATTTGCTGTCGCAGCCATTAGTTCCTCACGTGTGCAGGTGACAGGGCAGGTGCGGTGCAAGATGGGAGGTGAGCCATTGTCTGTGGAGAGACACCAAATACTCACCGGAGGTCTGAGAAAAAAAAAATATCTTTATTACCTAAACAAGTGTCCTTGAAGACGGTTTCAGGTGTTACATAATACTGTTAGCTTTATATTTTTAATTTCGTTGACATTGTGGACACTGGCTCCTAATACATCAGTGCCAAGATAATGTGAAAACAAACAAACCTGGGAGGTATGCGTTGTTGTCTTTATATTTTACGAAAAGTGATCGTAATTTTTGTTGTAACTGAAGAAGTCTGTTTGTTAACTGAAGTACACATTGTAATGCTAGTATGCTAATGTTTTATTTAATTTTGATTTATTATTTATTGCTTGAGTACGTATAGTTTTTTATTGTATTTGTTGATATATTGGCGTACACGGAGAAAAAATTCTTAGAAAAAATACTGTGCTCGTCACTGTAAAGTGAGTGCAAGTGACATCTACAGAACATTTTCTGAATGAGATTGGGAGAAATTCACTATTTTGTCCAATAAATTTTACTGTATTGCATAAGAATTTTTATTGTGCTAGCATGGTAATTTTTCCATTACCACTCAAATGCACTCAGATTATGAGATAGCACAGTAATTTTTCTAAGGTTTTTCTCTCCGTGTAGCTAGCTGACATATGGCAAATAATTTAATTTAGTGTTCTGTGTCTTGTAATGTTAATTACTTTGCATACTTTGTATTGTATACAATCAAGTATTTTCTAACTGAACAGACAGCTGTGCTGCTGGGGAGTTTGTTCCGCCACTTCTTCTCCCCAGCGAAAGCACTAGGAAGTGGTGAAGGGCGGGCGTTTTGGGGAACTGTCTTTTGTAATTTTGACGTTCGAAAAGTGCTGATTCTCAGCCTAGTTTGAATAAAGGACTTTTGATTGATTGATTGATTGAATTACAAAGCGAAGTAAACATCGCGGACTCACAACGATACATCGTTGAAAAACCATTTCTGGACATTGTTGTTCACAAACTAAACTAAATTTAAGTACATCTTTTCCTCTCAATTTAACTAAGAAATGGACAGAAGATAAATTTTAGTTTAGTCCTGTAAAATTAATCGGCGCCTGACGTAAATTGACGTATTTTTAGTAGCCAATTTTTTAATCACGTCTAAACTTGCCTGTGGAGTATCATACTGTGTGAATTGTCGCGCGCGTTTCCATAGAAATTGTTCTACGGATATACAGGTTGAAATTGAAAACATGCGACAAATCGAAATGAGAGATTGTACTCATCATTGTGAACAACTTTTACTATGAGATAAAACCTGAAATCGTGAAACAAAATCAGCTGTTCCCTACATTTATGTTCGCATAACTCACAGCAACAACAGGGAACAGCTGATTTTTTTTTTCGCAATTTTAGGTTTGGTCCCATGGTAAAAGTTGTTCATAATGATGAGTACAATCTCCCATTTCGATTTGTCATGTTTTCAATTTCACCCTGTATATCGCAGAATCGCGTCGCGCCTGTCTGTACGAGCCTTTACTCCAACGTGTATAGATAAAATCTCGTTCACCTTGCAACTAGTGATATTATGGTATCGAATCAAGTGTCAATACGACCATCCAGTAAAAACATTACGCCTAAATCTTGCAAAGGGTTAGGCAGAGGTGAAATAGTAGGTAGTAGGTACAGACGCCAGCACATCAAGCTACTACAATCTGTCAAATTTCTTTAATTAATTTTCATCTCTATCTCTCAAGCATTAGGTTCAAAGTTGATTGGGAAAATTTGACGGTTTCGGGTAGCTTGATGTGCTGGCGTCTGTAGATACCTCTCTCACCCATATTTCGCCAGTTATGTTATAACTTCCATGTAATAGGGCCCGATTAAAGCCATTAATACTGATTAATTCTATTAATCGGGCTCAAATGGGCTCCCGCGGTCGTTTCGTGGATGGGTGACCTTCCATTACATATCGAGACCACTCCGTGCCTCAGATTACACGTTAAGCCGTTGATCCCGGCTGTCATTCGTAGATCGTTATAGGTAGTCAGAAGCCCAAAAGTCGGACCACCAGTCTTACCAAGGGGTTTCGTGTTACCCAGTAACTGGGTTGTGGAGGTCAGATAGGCAGTCGCTCCATCTAAAATACTGGTATTTAGCTGCATCCGGTTGAACTGGAAGCCGAGCCCAACATGGTTGGGAAAAGGCTACGCAGATTGATGGAATCGGATTCAAATCCGAAAATTCAAGAAAAACTTAGGTAAAGAGTGTTATTACTTACTACTTATTCAGAATTAAGTATTTTTTATTAGGATGAGCCGAGAATTTAACCCAAGATCCCTAGCTCACCTTTGAGAACAAAATATGAATTAACAATTCTAGTATAAACAGAAATATAACAGAACAGTATATAACAGAAGTTTCTATAATATCTCCTTGGGTAGATATCAAATCAAACCATATTTTTTCGAACATATTATGACTTCAAGCGACAGCTATGTAAACTGAATCCAGCATTGCATAAATATGTTAGCGGTCACGCCCTTTATACCTGGAGGCTTTTATTTAATTTCCATTTATTAATTTTTGCTTGAGTACGTATAGTTTTTTATTGTATTTCTTGGTATATTGGCGTTGCTAGCTGACATATGGCAAATCATTTAATTTAGCGTTCTGTGTCTTGTAATGTTAATTGCTTTGCATACCTTGTATTGTATTCAGTCAATTATATTTTCTAACTGAACAGACAGCTGTGCTGCTGGGGAGTTTGTTGCGCCACTTCTTCTTCCCAGCGAAAGCACTAGGAAGTGGTGAAGGGCGGGCGTTTTGGGGGACTGTCTTTTGTAATTTTGACGTTCGAAAAGTGCTGATTCTCAGCCTAGTTTGAATAAATGACTTTTGATTTTGATTTTGATAAAAAAAGTTTGACCAATTTCCTGATTATGTCACTTCGATAAAATTTTATTGAATCAATGAATGAATTATTCATGTAATTAAATATAAACAATAGCCCGAATCTAGCATAACGTGTTAGAACCTTGATCCACTATAAATTTAGATTCACGAACGAACTTTATAAGTCAGTTGTATATTAGTTTCGGCAATAAATACTAGTTGGCACATGTTTTACTGGGCTAATTCAACTTCTTCATGTGCGAATTACAAAAATAAAAACAATAATTCTGTGTGATTTTGAATACTACAATTTTTTTAAGTGATAAATTTAAATTTTATGTGGAAAAGTTTAAAACCATAAAGATTTTAAAAGAGTTAAAAAGAGTGTTCACAATTTAAATTAAATTCTGTGATATAAATTATATAAATGGACTTCTAAAGTTAGTGACCTTTAAATAAGAATTAAATGGAAATCTAATTTTGAAATGTTCGATTACGAAATAGATGAAGAGATTTTTATGGCGCTCGAGAACTGGATTTCAAATATGTAACGCTACGTGATTGATAACAGACTTTGTTCGATATTCAAATACTAAAGGCTGACTGAACTGGTTGTGCATTTGAATCTTCGATATTGATCGCAAAAATTTGAAATAAACTTGCCTTATTGACTTTTTTGTTTAGCGAAATCGAACGCAAAAAAGCAAAACCAAATTAAAACCTATAATCAACAAAACAAAAAGTCTTTTTAAAGCTATAACTGAAAAACATTTATAAGGACAATCATTAACAAAATCCCATCGCAATTGTATATTTAGAGTTCGATCTATTTTTTGTTTTGTATTTTGTCGTGTACTATAAAGTATATATAAATAAATAAACAAAATAAAGAAGTCACTTTTACATAAGTACATATAAACACGAACTTCTAATTCAAATTAAATATACTTAGCACTCCGACTTTTCTTCAGTGCAACAATTTCCACTGCTCTCGTACAAATGCAGTAGACTACATTTCCTCAAACGTCACATTTTTTTTCTTCATAGAAGTATCTACATAAAAACAAAATACATTCAGCCGCAGAAGAAAATAACAAAACACTAACTCATATAGCAAGGAATCGCTTGAGAGTTAGGTTTATAAAAAAAAAAACATCAATAAACGAAAAGCAATATCCAATTGTGAGACTACATACATATGAAGTGCTACAGAACACGCTGACGCTAAATACGTCAATTAATTACGATTTGACAGCTGTGCCAAGAAATACCTAACGATGTCCACTTCAGTATTCATCCCACTTGCCCGCCAAGCGGCTGTGTGCTACGCTAGCTTTTCCGACGTACAATTTTGGCTTGGAGCAGTGCTATTACTTCTCGCGTGTGAGATGGACTTAATATATTTCCATATCCTAAACGCTATGAATATGGAACTGAACTAAATGTTAAAAAAAGTAGTCTAAAAGTGAATTTGACAGCTTAAAAAAGATGGTGGTGTGCTCCAGTTTAAATAAAGAACAAGTGGTGGTTTTTATACAAAAACAAGACCTTGATTTCGTTTCGGGATTTCTCCATTCATTTGCTGGCATGTTTTGAAAATAGAACGTCAGTGGTGTGCCAACATTATAAGCGTGGCATCGTTTGCAGCAGTGTAAACAGAAAACATATGATTCGCGCGCATTTTAAAATGTCCGTTGACACATGTGCGTAGGAAAGTGATCTTGACATTCAAATTATTTTGAATTAAAGTCAAAAATGTAAAAACAGTAGAAAGGATTGAAAATTAGCAGGATTCGGGAACAATTGAAAATCAACTCCTCTAGAAAAAGATGATTGAGTTGAAATAATTGAAAACCTAGAACTAGTGTTTTTACTTCAAACTAATGTTCAGTTCAAAGGCAACTAAAATAATGTATTTTTTAAAATTGTAAAGTGTAAAAGACGATGTGCCACTTATAAAATTTAAATTATATTAATCGTTTTAAAAATTAAGACTAATGAGTTTATGATAGTGACGCTGTTATAGAGAACATGATGACATTGTGACATACCTATTGGAATTAACAAATAATTGAGGAATATTAAATCGTGAGTACCTTACCTAATTTACTTACTAGTTAATTATTTTTAACCCCCGACGAAAGCAGGAGTATTATTTTGTATCATGACATGTGTATCTGTGTATTAGTGTATCTGTGTATTATTGGATCTGTGTATTAGTGTATCTGTGTATTGGTGTCCCTATCTGTGTATCTGTCTGTGTCATCGTAACTCCCAAACGGCTGAGCCGAGTTATCTGTTTTTGTACGAGGCGTCCTGCACCATAATTACGTAACACACTGTTACTCTCAATTTGAATCATTTTGATGCATATTGCTAATCCATTACTCCATATGTTCCAAAAATGTGTCTGCTCAACAACGTAAATAACGCAATGAAAGTTGTTGAACTGTCAAAATGAAACCCATTGCTACTGATAGTGTGTTACGCAATTTCCCTGCTGTATTCCACCGACATTACGCACGTTGTTGTTTCATCGTCTTGTTATTATAATACGAGATGTGGGTTTTACCATTCTGCAACTTCCTTGTTGGTCTACCAGGTCGCAAGTGATACTAGTGATCATGCATGAGGTCCTGGGTTCGATTCCCGGGTCGTTCCATATGGAATTTCTCAGTAGCAGCCGAATTTTGTCCGTTTGATGACAATAGTCTCGTCCCCTATTAAATGGGAATTAAATATACTTAACTAGCGAAATGTGGTTGGACTGTAGTCCAACCATAACACCAACAAACATATACAGCGTGTAACGGAAGGGGGGTATCAACCCTGAAGGAGGTGAATGTGCTCATGAAACTCAACAACTTTCCCCAAAGAACATAGGTCGAAATATGAAAAAAAAATTTGGCCCTCCCTTACAAAACTGACTACCAGCTGATTGATTTACTATGGGAGGGCCAAATTTTTTTTTCATATTTCGACCTATGTTCTTTGGGGAAAGTTGTTGAGTTTCATGAGCACATTCACCTCCTTCAGGGTTGATACCCCCCTTCCGTTACACGCTGTATAACAAAACATCGCCTGTATTTCGCAAGGGATACGCAGAGGTGTACCTGGTGTGCCTGGTTCACCTCTGTTTAACTCTTGCGAAATGCAGGCGATGTTTTGTTATACGGGTTGGTGTTATGGTTGGACTACAGTCCAACCACATTTCAAGGTACAACAGGTACACCTCTGCTTAATCCTTGCGAAATACAGGCGATGTTTTGTTATATGGGTTGGTGTTAGAATTGAGCCTGTGGTGTATTTAGGTCATCATCTGCCCTTTCTCAACTATATTGGGGTCAGCTTCCAATCCAACCGGATGCAGCTGAATACCAGTATTTTACACGGAACGACTGCCTAATCTGACCTCCACAACCCAGTTACTAGACTTACTGGGTAATACGAAACCCCTTGGTAAGACTGTTTGTCAGACTCTATGGTGTATTTACGTATCTATTATTCTTGTTTTTGTAGTTACGAGTTTATTTTTTCCTTGTTGTCATGAAGCTGTTGCTTGTTATTATGAAGCTATTTGTAAAACAACATTTCGGTGAGACAATAATTAATTTTAATCACACAATAACATTTATTTGGGTAATATTTTGATCGCTATTTCATTTTAAATAATCATACAAGTTGGAATACTCTAATGAGCCAGAGGCAGCTTACACGACATTTAACTTGAAAATGGCGCCCGCCGATTCTCTTCTTCACAAACTAAACAAAATTTAAGTTCAGTGCATCTTTTTCCTTCTATTTCATTTAGAAAAGGACAGAAGATAAATATGAGTTTAGTCCTGTCAAATTAAGATACGCCATAGACAAGTTTAGACGTGATTAAAACATTGCCTACTAAGAATACGTCAATTTACGTCAGGCGCTGAGTAATTAATTTGACAGGACTAAACTAATATTTATCTTCTGTCCGTTTCTTAATGAAAAAGGAAGAAAAAGATTTTTTTTTTCTTTATTTGTTTTAGGAACTTTTAACAAAATGTTATGCTAGTTCCATCATAAACTAATCTAAATACAAACAAACTTACAAATTAACCAATGAATATAGCATTGCAGCCTCTGACGACGTTGGTTTCGCTAAGATCATGTTTAATATACCTACATCTAACTTATTTATGTTTAGTTCACTAAGTAACGCATCTCTTTCAGGCCCATTCCTGGCACACTCCACCAAGAGGTGATAAACATCTTCTACTTTATTATCTCAGGTTAAACAAAACGGAGATTCTACCTTCTTCATCAAAGAAAAAGATGCACTGAACTTAAATTTTGTTTAGTTTGTGAACATGGCAATCGGCGCTAATGTTCAATTTAATTCACTTCATGAAATGTATTTAGCACTAAACATATTTAAAACATTACTTATGTCTCTATTAGATCAGCCTTGCCAAGGGGTATGGGGCTACCCAGTAACTGGGTTGTGGAGGTCAGATAGGCAGTCGCTCCATGTAAAGTATTCTGATGCATCCGCTTAGACTGGAAGCCGACCCTAACAAAAGGCGGGGTAGATGAGTTTTATAGTACAGACGCCAGCACATCAAGCTACTACAATCTGTCAAAATTCTTTAATGGATTTTCAACTTTATCGCTACGGCATAAGGTTCAAAGTTGATTAGGAAAATTTGACAGTTTCGGGTAGCTTGATGTGCTGGCGTCTGTACCAACTGCAACCCATTCGTAGGTATATCAAAAGGAGGTTATGTGTTAGCTAACGGTTTTCTAAGGCCCGACCTGCGTTTAGAATGCACTATGCAACTCTGTACTGACGTCTCATCAATGAAATTACCGCTTACGGTTCGTAGTTTGCTACTTGCGTTACAAGTTGCAGTGGAAATACTTTGAACTCAAACTTTTGAGTTTGACATCAAAGTATTTCCACTGCATTTATTTCTGTTAAATCATTTACAGGTACTTTTGTATTGTCAGAGTCGGTCAGTTAGTCAGAAAGTTGAAGCTAGTTGCCCATTCCAAGACGTAGATCTCTATGGAGAAGAATGGGCAAGAAACTAAAAAGACTCTCTTTTAAATCAAGGTACATTATTCTTCAGAATAAGGTAAAAAAAAAGTGTGCAGTTCACACGCGATAGCAGTGAAACCTTCAATAAAGAAATATTTTTATACTACACCTGCTTGGAAAGTACCTTGATACTTTATCAAATTTACGGTAGAAAGTACGTCATTGCATATCGAACAAATATGCGGGGAGAAAACGCATCTGAGCGGGAGAGAAAAGTGTATGAAAATCCATTTCTTACGTGGTTTTTCTTTTTTAATTTTGGGTAAGACTATGCGCCGGTAACCTAAATATCAAAAGCCAAAAAGTTTTTACAGTGAGTTTTTATCTCCAAGTTCGCAAAATGACACTGGCCACTAGCTGTGTGTTGGATGGTGTCGGGCTGGCAGTGCGACCCTGCGGCGGCAGGATAAACAATTTGAAAAAAGAACATGTGAAAATTGCAGACGCCATTGGCGCCATTTCCAATTTGTGTGTTGTTTGAGGATTCAGTTTTCGTAGAAAGTAAAATAAAGATTTCGTTTTTTATTTTCCTCGTAGGTGTAGTATAAAGCACTATGTATCACTCGAGAGAAAGTGCGATTCCCGATCTCGGGTGTTTTAAAGCACCCGATTTTTCAAACGACACCCTCGACGGTAATCGGTCACTTTCTCCTCTCGGTGAACAATGTACCGTAAAACGGGGTGAATAGGAACGCAGGGGTGAATCGGGACGAAACTTTAAAATGGATTTTAACGTTGATGTAATATAGTTTGTAGCCAACAATTACACTTAATCGTCAACTATAATATAGTATACACATTAAGAAACCTTTTGGCAAAAAACGATATTATTTCAATGTTAAAATCCATTTTAAAGTTTCGTCCCGATTCACCCCTGCGTTCCTATTCACCCCGTTTTACTGTACTAATGTAAAAGATACACGTGTACAATACACCACTGTTGTTATGATGCTTTTACTAAAGCTTCGTAATACGCAGATGCGCACACACGTAGGTACTAAACACGTACAGCGCTCGGACCCAAGCGTCGTGCGTAGCACGTACCACCACTATCAGCGTATTAGGTACGTTTCTGCTTGAAGGCGCCCAGAACAGTACCGACAATCAACGAAGACTTACGAACATTCCCGAACGTATGAAGATGGGAGAGGGTACAAAGAGGAGATCACAACTATAAGAAATAATGTATAATGCCTTCTATCTCATTCTCTCGCACGTTACACCCTATAGATGTATGTGTTTATCTCTTTTTACTGTCGCTTTTTCGTTTCATTCAGTTTCAAATCACAACGATGCTAAAGAAGTTTTCACTTCTAAAATATGGAGAAGCAATACAAAATATGATATTAAAAATAAGCCCTGGCAGTTACGAGATGACCAGTCTCAACCGACGGCGCCGTTCACGAACAGCCCGCTTCACCCGACACAGCTCCACTAAGCTCGACACCGCTGTGCCACGCTTATCTCCGCCCACCATACATTTTAATGTAAATCTTTTCAACTCCGCTAACACTGTTTCTACTGAATCGGAGCGTAGATGAGATGTGTATTTTGAGCAAAGTGATTGGTAAATTTTTATGTCTCTGCTCAGCTCCGCGCAGCTCAGCTTCTGTGGAAACGCAGCCTGACGCGTGGATCAGCACTATCCAAGTCAACCATTTTGTAGGAAACCGAATGAACCAACACACGCGCCACCATCAGAGACATTTAATTGAGCATGATTGATTTGATCAATTGTAGTGCAGCCGTACGATTCTGTAACCATCTCTCCGTGAAGCTTGGGTGAAGTGAGCGTGGAGTGAGCTGTCATTCGCTAGGGACACTTCACTTATGATTTCACGGTGAGATTTTTACAGAATCGACCGCCAGTGGAAGACTGGCAGATATTCGATACGCTTCCGTGCGGAATCGAACATCAATTTATCGAAGGAGTTCTCTAAACGCTGTTCACAAATCTGAAACCCGAAAATGTTATCAATTAAAATCAAATTAACGACCGCTATTCTTCCGACAGCTGCTGTCAAATCAGCCTCCTAATTTTATTGCATAACAACACACTTTCAATCATATTCCGATGGTTGTCCTGATTCTTAAAAAAATATTTGTTAGTCGAGTTGTAATCTGTAGGGCGCCAATCACAGCATCTGCCTAGCCTTTTCCCAACTATGTTGGGGTCATCTTCCAGTCTAACTGGATGCAGCTGAATACCAGTATTTTACATGGAGCGACTGCCTATCTGACCTCCACAACCCAGTTACTGGGTAATACGATACGCCTTGGTGAGGCTGGTTGTCAGACTTTCTGGCTTCTGACAACCCGTAACGATCAATCAATTTATGGATTGTATCTTGCGAAATGGTCTTCCAGATGTCTTCTTGCGAGGGACAACACCTGCGCTCATTTCTATCAAGCTCTTCCCACAAAAGCTCGATTGGGTTGAGATCCGGGCTCTGAGGGGGCCACACCATGCTTTTAACACCCCTTCTGTTTTTTTATGTTCTAAATAACTCCTGCATAATTTTGAACAATGCTTGGGATCATTATCATCATTTCCAATTATTCTTAAACCAGGCGGAATGGCATTTTGCTGTAGTATTCGTTTATACTCTTCCTTTGCCATGATTCCTTAGACTCGTACCAAATCTCCGGTTCCTTGGCCCGAGAAGCATCCCCAGACCATAATGGAACTACCACCATGCTTGACTGTTGGCACCACCCAGTCTGGCCTCATCTTTTCCGAGGCGCTACGTCGAAAAAAATTCGTCATTTTGATCCAAATATTTCAAATTTGGATTCATCTGTCCAAAGATTTTTTTAAAAGTCTGCTTCAGTCCAGTCTCGATGGATAAGG
Source organism: Eremobia ochroleuca (assembly GCA_949629135.1). Taxonomy (NCBI): domain Eukaryota; kingdom Metazoa; phylum Arthropoda; class Insecta; order Lepidoptera; family Noctuidae; genus Eremobia; species Eremobia ochroleuca. The sequence goes on along the minus strand of OX451412.1, from coordinate 4,768,888 downwards.
ACCCATTGCATCCGTTTCTTTTTGTTTTGTGACCTTAGTAGTGGTTTTCGAACGGCAACGCGACCAAATAACTTAGAATTTCTCTCAATCGTCTTTTTACTGTAGTCACACATTTGTAGTCACAGGTTTAGATCGGGATTTGTTCACTTCTGCTCGGATTTCTGGTGCTGTTAGGCGTCTATTCCGCTTGCTGGTAACGATGATGAAATTCTCCTCGCTAGAAGTGATAGTTCTCGCCCTTCTTGATCGCGAACGATCTTGATAACTGCCAGTCCGCTTGTATCGGATTATTGTGTTATGAACACAAGTCTTGGACAATGTATCTTATTATTTTCTGGATTACTGTAAATAGTAATCCAGAAATGAGGAAATAAATGCGAAAAAAAATTAAAAGTCTTCTCCTGCAAAATTAAAAAAAATGAGCTGTTGTGACTTTGTTGCACAGAAGGTGCGATATGGACTTTTGAAATATTTTTTGGTGAAGAAGATTTTTACAAGTGGTGTCAAACGTGGCCGGCAGTGTGTGTGTGAGTATCGACTAGATACAATCATGAATTCACAATAATCTACATTATTCGACATATTCATGTGACAATAATAATGGACAAAGCCAAAAATAATGGACATAAACATCAATGACGTCACAAGTAGTTATCCGTGACCCCTCAGTGATCTCTCTCTAATTAGTACCACTGAAGGTCATTAATCAAGTTTTACGACCCCATGTTATGTAGCTATTAATCCGTGCAATGTTAATTTAATTAATTTTGCTGTCCCCCAAAAGGTCATTAAATTTTTATCACTTGTCAAATCTCTTGTCTTGTCGTTTAAGTATAGCTATAGTAGGTATTAGCTGTTTTTATTTTATTTAACTAATACTAAACTAATAGAGGGGCCCGTGGCTAAATAATAGCAGCCGCACAGGTCGATCGATCAGGTTAAGATACGCTTGCCGCGGTTGGTCTGTGGATGGGTGACCATCTTTACATACCGAGAACCACCTCCGTGCTTCGGAAAGCACGTTAAGCCGTTGGTCCCGGCTGTCATTCGTAGATCTTTGACAGTCGTTACGGGTAGTCAGAAGCCCGAAAGTCTGACAACCAGTCTTACCTAGGGGTATCGTATTACCCGGTAACTGGGTTGCGGAGGTCAGATAGGCAGTCGCTCCATGTAAAATACTGGTATTCAGCTGCATCCCGTTAGACTGGAAGCCGACCCCAACATAGTTGGGAAAAGGCAGATGATGAATCAGAACTGCTAACAGAGTGGCTCGTGGCTAAATAATAACAGCCACACGGGTTGATCGATGGTTAAGCTACGCTCGCCGCGGTCGGTTTGTGGATGAGTGACCATTCATTACATATCGAGGCCCGTTTTGCAGTTGGTCCCGGCTGTCATTGGTTGATCTTTGACAGTCATTACGCGTAGTCAGAAGCCCAATATTTTGACAACCACTCTCACCAAGGGGTAAGACTGGTTGTCAGACACGTTTCCAGTTTTAATCGCGTGTTAAAATTTCTGATACAATCTGCCTAGTCTTTTTCTAACTATGTTGGAGTCGGCTTCCCGTCTAATCGGATATAGCTGAATACCAGTATTTTACATGGAGCGACTGCCTATCTGACCAGATAGTCGCTTTATGTAAAATATTAGGATGACTGGAAGCAGGACCCCCAACATAGTTGGAAAAAGGTTAGACAAACGGTGTTCACATTTAAACGCCGAAGTAGCATAAAGAAAGAAAAATAGGTTTATTTGTCACAGAAACACGTGCATATTAAAAGATAATGAATAATAATAATATTCCACAACTTTCACACAACGCCATCTAGTCCCAAACTAAGCAGAGCTTGTGCCATGAGTACTAGAAAACTGATAAACATACAATATACATATATATTTCTAAATACATACATATTATAGATGAATCCATCCACAAACCGTCCATCCATCCATCTATTATAGATTCCTAGTGTGGGGCAACGTTTAAAAAAAAAAATTTCACCCAGACAAAGAACAAATGATCGTGCTCACACAAACATTTGTCCTAGGTGGGAATCGAACCCACGACCTTGCGCATAGCAGTCAGGGCCACTGATCACTAGACCAACAGGCCTGTCAAATATGTGTATATATGTAGGTATAATATACCTATATACATATTATTATGTATAAGCGTACCCGGAAAATTAAAATAAATGGAGTACGGACGTAGGCGCTGTAGTAAATGCGAATTTATAAATAAACTGTCCACGCGGCATCGTCACATGCCCATCGTGGTGTTCATTCCTTCATAACATTTTTGATAGGGATTGAAATAAATTCTCTCTTATACAACATTATTTTTAGTATATGGCAAGCTCGAAACATGTGTCTAGTTATGTAAAGAACCTATGTACAAAATTTCAAAACTGTATCATGAAAAATAACGAAGTTATAAGCTTGTTATGTTACCTGATTGTCCGTACAAAAAGTTGGTTACCACTTAACACGCGTCACCGGCCGACCGGCTGTGACCTGTGTTGTGCGCATATGATTGTGAATATGTACTTAGTGTCGCTCGGTGTCCAACTTGTTACCATTTTTAAATATTTTCGGGACAGAATATAACACGGCGTAAAAAGCACAGAATAGATGAATAAGCTTGGAAAGGCCCTCGCTCCAATTTTGTATTAGGACCAGTGTCGCCGCTTGACTCCCACTATTTTAATTTCTACACATACGCAATACTATGTTTACAAATATTTCGCACACAACCAAAATCACACACACATAAATCTCAGGGCAGACATTTGTTCGCACACTAGCACTAAGCTCCCGTAGGCATAGACACTCACACACGAAAAAAGCAATAAAATTTTTCATACACGCTATTGCTTGATAAAGCCGATATTCTTTATCGATAAATTATTTGATGAATGTATGGGGAAAATAGAAACATGAAATAAATATTAAGAAATAAATTTTATTTATTTTCAAGGTTGGAATGGCCAACCTTGTTTATCTGTTCCGTGGTAAAAACTATTGGAATCGATTCAGTTTCTTATTCTGAACAAACTATATTCAGGTTTGCAGTATACTAAAAATAATGTTGTAATATAACAGTGGCGGCAGTGACTGACTGACTGACTGACAACGCACAGCTCAAACAACTAGCACTAACATTTGTTTATAAAACACCTGTCAAGGAAGAAGATATACACCAAAATTGTAACACACTAAGGCCCGGCGCCCATTATCGGCATCGGCAAGGAAAAGGATCCTTCGGCATCCTACATGCAAGCGCACACTATCGGCAATTATGCTTTGGCATGCTGCAACGTTCTTAGGGATGACGAGGCGTCCTTAAGGATGCCGCACCGTCCTGTAGCTTGCCGAAGCGTCTCAATATCGTATTTCTCAAACTATCCCCCGAGTGTTGCGTCGGCGCCGGCGGCGTACCGAAGGTTGCCGAAGGATGCCGAAGCATCCCGAAGCATTCTCAAGGCTGCCGATACACCAGCCTCAAGCATACCGAAGCGGTATTTTTATTATTACGACCACATATCACGGAAATTTCTACTTTATTGCCATTATGTAATAGTATATTGCTATTTGCCACCTAAAATCCTCAGTCGTACCGATGCCGATAATGGGTGCCGGGCCTAACTAGTGTTGGGGCCTATTGTAACAGACCTAGTTGGTGTGCCCCATTGAATAGGGGTTGACGTTTTGTGCTCACCAGTTGGAGCCACTGGCGAGTAAGGTCCTATCAGTACTTTTTTATATGCTTTGGATACGTTTTAATACCCATAACTTCATATAATGTTTAACTAATTACATTGTAAAACTTCAAAGTAATATTTATACAAGGTGTAACTTAAATAACGCACAACCTCTTAAGGGGTCATTGTACTCATCATTATGAACAACTTTTACTATGGGACCAAACCTGAAATCGCGAAAAAAAAATCAGCTGTTCCCTACATTTATGTTCGCATAACTCGTCAAAATGTAGGGAACAGTTGATTTTTTTTTCGCGATTTCAGGTTTGGTCCCATAGTAAAAGTTGTTCATAATGATGAGTACAATGACCCCTTAAGAGGTTGTGCGTTATTTAAGTTACACCTTGTATATTAAAATGTTCCGATAATTTGCAAGCATGAAGTAGACAAATACACTCGAAAGCAATGAATTAGGGTCACATCTTGAAAGTTACTTAAGTTGCTACCGCAAAAATCGCGAATCTTTGGTATTTGTTCACTTGTCAGAAATAATAAGTTACAAGTAAACTAACTGACAATTAATGACAAAATTACTGCCTGTTCAAATTGATTGATTGAGGTGAGTAAATAGCGAAAAAAGAGTTTTTCTTGTTTGTCATACGTAATTGCGGTTTTGTTATTTTATTATGTTGGCATTGTTGTAGATCCTCTTATATTCGGTTCCTAATAAACAAAAACAAATCGTTTTGTTTACCAGTGGTAGCATTTTTTTTATTTTCAAACTGGGCATATACAACGTGTTTTTTTTTTATATCCCATAACTGTAGGCTTATATTCTATAAGTGAGAATAATACAAAAAGTCCTAGAATATGCGGTCCAAAAATGCATAGTTTCGAAGATATCATCGATCATAATTGATGAAAATAAAAGTTTCTTAGAAAGTTCACCTACCTAATTTTTTTTTTTGCTAACCGTACAAAATACTAATACTAGACTCTCGATGTGTGTTTCATTGATAAATACGAGTACATATTTCATTTTCACTCCAACCAATCATTTGTATTAAAGCTAAGAAAATGCGATGTTGTCATATTTCACGTAAGGGTGTTTTACCGTTCTAAACTAAACTATAATATAATTGAATATCATTCAGGCCGTTAGTTGAACGACCGCCGTTTAGTTAAAAGGCTAGGCGGTTAACTAAACGGCTAATTAAACCAGTTGACTGCGACAGAGACACTGTAGTGCAATTCTGTAAAGTTCACTGCTCACCTCACTCAAGGGAGCGCCCACAAAGCGAACTCATTTGTTTTTAAGTAAATCATCGCGGATTCACAACGAGACACTGTTCGAAATTCAACACCGTCGCTTAGGTTACAATACCGCGTAAGTCGAAAATTGGCCATTTCACGTTTTATACTTCATTGGATAAATTTTGTCGGCGCCCAAGGAATGAAGTCAAAAAATTATAAAAATTAAACATTCGCAGCATGTTATTTCGAATAGTTCTGGAATCGCTTGTTGTACTCGTATCACCACCATGCAGTCATCAGTCCGCCATGCTACATATCTCGTGTTGATGTGTGACCAGTTGACCACGCAGCAGACTAAGGGACCCACGGCAAGATCCAGTTTTTTGCGGGATCCCGTTTAGTAGTGTACGTGTTTAAATATATGTATTCACACATGCATCCTGCTTGCAGTATCCGGTAAAGAAGATGCTTGTGTGAATATGTATATTTAAAGACGTACACTACTAAACGGGATCCTGCAAAAAACCGTACCTGCAAAAAACGGGATCTTGTCGTGGGAAAGGGCCCTAACGCTGAGTACCATACACAGTTCTTTGTCTCTACTGAAAACTTGTCAAATTTTACTTGCGCGGTATTATTATTATTACCTAAGCGACGAAATGATCTTTGGAGAATGCTTACGTCATTGACATAACAAAACTGTCTACCTTATATTTGACAACTCTAAAAATAAAACGTATTTTTTCTCCAAAATCTTCTCGTAATTACTAACTTCTAACCAAGTCCTCTAGACGAGCCAAATTCTAACGTAATGCGAATATGATTTTCCTAGAAGCTCGTTGGATTGCGTCCAATATTCTGTTCATATGATAAGAATATATAGAAGGCTTACATGCGTATTCTAACACCTTTGCTTGCTAATCCTGAATTCACTCAAAGAGTAGATATCGCACCTTCGGTAAGACAAGGGCCGAAGTGCTAATTTTCAAATTTTTCAGGTCTTTGTTCCTACAGGTAGAAATTAGTTTTTAAGGCACTTTGGCATATTTAACTCATTTTCAGAAATTTTAGCACTTCGGCCCTTGTCTTACCGAAGGTGCGATATGTCATCGTATGATTATGAACATCGTTAGTTTATAATACAGGACTGCATTTTTTTTTCATCTGCCTGACTACTGAATTAAATGTTTTTAAGGTCACAGATTCTAAAAATGATTTCCATAACATCCCATCACGTATAGGTTTTTTGCAAAATAAAATCAAATTTAATAAAAAAACACTTATTTTTTACAATTAACTAAACATGTATTTTCTCACAACTAATCAAAAATTCTTTCTAATATGTGTACAAAATTTTTGGTTTACTCTTTTTTCTTGTGAAACCTTTTCTTTTTTTCTTTGATGCTTCTCCGAACTCGTTTCCGATTTCCTTCTTTGGTTTCTCGGAGACCCACGCTTATTTTCTCTTGTCTTCCATTGTTTCCAAAAAGAGGGGATCAGTTAGAAGTTATCTAATGACAGTTTCGGGAACTTGGAACATAGATATCTGAAACAATTTCCATCTCTTGGCAGTGACTTGAAAAACTGTTTTAGAAGCCCCAATATGTTTTTTTTTTTTCATTTTTTGCCTAGTTCATCTGTATTTGATAGTATTCATGTGAGACAGCGTAGTTTTAAGACCATTTAAAAAATAAAAACAGAATAATAAATTGTTAGTTAATTAGTAATTGTACACTAAATAAAAAATAAAAATAATACAGCAAAAAAAAATTACGTGATGGAATTTTTTTGGGATGTTTTTCGTTACGAGCAAATATTCAAAGTGACTGAGAATGAACCTTCTCTCTTCATTCGATTGTACTACCTACCCACACAGTCTATAACAAAAGCTTTATCGATAACTGATGAAAATAGGAAGGTCGCCTTTTGTTATTATAATAGCAAAACGGAAGCTAACAAAAGCCGGTCTAAAAATATCTATCTAGATTTATAAGTCTAGAACGCTAGTTCGCGACATTCAAGGTCTATATTATTGAAAAAATTACAGTGAAGCGTCGATTATCCGAAAGTCGCTCAAACGAAAGACCGCTTATCTGAACTACTACGCCCTTATGTATGGCTGAATCGAACTACCTATATGTATATTGATACATATAGGTAGTTCGATTATCCGAAAATACCGATTTTCCGAACACCCAAGTCCCAATTAGTAAGGATAATTACTATTTTGTGGGGTTTTAATCCAGGAAAAAAAGAAAAAAATAACAAAATTGATATTCTGACTAAGTTTCTGTTTTGCTATTTTATTTTAAAACCCCACAAAATAGTAATGTTTTGACAACTAAAATACTAGTCTTAAAATTATATAAAATGATCAATAGAATTAGCATAAAAAATATTATTAAAATCTCGATTATGATTGTAAATGTTTGCTTGGTCAATCCCTAGTATCAGTGGGATGACACTGACAGCTCACGTTTTCACGGTGAGATTTTCACAGAATCGACCGGCAGTTTCCGATAAAACACTTAATCAGTAGTTTACGAACAGATATAGTCAATCAATCACGGAAGTGTTCGGAACTGCACTATTTGATACACCAATCTAGACTAATATTATAAAGAGAAAATATTTTTTTTTTGTATGTTTGTTTGTTACGCTTTCACGCTAAAACTGCTGAACGGATTTCGATGAAATTGGGCACGTGGGTAGACGATGACCTGCGTTAGTATATGGAATACTTTTTATCCCAATATTCCTACGTGATCGAGACTTATATGGGTGAAACAGCGGGGCGCAGTTAGTGTTATACAGCGTGTAACGGAAAGGGGGTATCAACCCTGAAGGCGGTGAATGTGCTCATGAAACTCAACAACTTTCCCCAAAGAACATAGGTCGAAATATGAAAAAAAAATTTGGCCCTCCCTTACAAAACTGACTACCAGCTGATCGATTTACTATGGGAGGGCCAAATTTTTTTTTCATATTTCGACCTATGTTCTTTGGGGAAAGTTGTTGAGTTTCATGAGCACATTCACCGCCTTCAGGGTTGATACCCCCCTTCCGTTACACGCTGTATAAACGCCAAGAGCTGACCGCCATTGACCTTGCGATGTTAGACTTTCCATAACATTATCGTAGAAACAGGTTTCCTTAGTAATGCGAGGTTAACAGATTCGTTTTCCTTGTAAACAGTTGTTTTGTACGTCCATTTTAGGTTCAAACTTGAAGTTGTACTTAAACTCGATTCTCTCTTGGAGCATTCCCAATCCGAAAAAATGTCGGTCCGAAGTGGCCGTAGTACTTTTCGACCCGTTTGGTCTCATGGTGGCAAGCGCGATTGCTGAGCGTGAGGGCCTGGGTTCGATTCCCAGGTCGGACAGTGTTATTGGGTTTTTTCATTAAAAATTTCTTAGTAACAACCTTGAGTTTGGTATTTGGCGGCGTGATACCTTGAATGTGACGTTTTGGTTTCGTAAGTCATAACATGTAAACATATACATACACGTAGAGAAAATTCTTAGAAAAATTACTGTGCTCGTCACTGTAAAGTGAGTGCAAGTGACATCTACAGAAAATTTTCTGAGTGAGATTGGGAAAAATTCACTATTTGTCCAATACATTTTACTGTACAGCATAAGAATTTTCACTGTGCTAGCATGGTAATTTTTCCATTACCACTCAAATGCACTCAGATTATGAGACAGCACAGTCATTTTTCTAAGATTTTTCTCTCCGTGTACATACTCACGCCTCCTTAATGAGGGTAGACAGAAATTACAGAACGCCACCTGTTACGAGCTTCGTTTGTTTATTTGGTCATACACGCACGCTGTTTGCAAGTACTACGAACCTGACCTTTCTGTAGGTGTAGAACATCACCAATAAGATCTATGTGTTAATCCAGGACATGGTCTATCTTTTTGCTATTTCATCTACTTTCGTTTAGCAGATTATGTGTGCTTGAGTTACAAATGTGGTTATAAACATCCAAATATCTTCACAAATGTTGGTCTCTCGTATATCAGAGTACATATTTTCAATAATAGTAGGCGATCACAGATTTGAATACTCTTGTCACCAAGGAAATCTTAATATGATTATAACAGAAAATCAAAGTTACCACATAGTGATATTGTTCAACAAACACTCCGTTGACTTTAATTTTCGCGTAACAACAAACACACCGAATTTCAATACTCAACTCTATTCAACATAATATAAACAAATAAACCCTCATTATAATTTCAAATTCATACACAACAACGCAGAGATTATTCAAAACACGTTAACATGTAATATGTGTTAAAGTTAATTAAATGTTTACCGCTTCACAAAGTCACGTCGTTCGGAAGGTGTCATGTCAAATTTACGTATGTATCAAGAACTAACAGCACCGTGTGTTGTTGTATTGTAAAACTAGCTTCTGTCCGCGACGGACATCATTCATTTCGTACCCAAAAATTTAAGTGCATGAAAAAAAAAGCTGTTTTCTTATGGGAAGTAACATCTTGAGCATTTCTGATCATTACAACGAAAGTCTACAATTAACCCACGGCTGCTATTTGAGATTGAAAACATTATTTATAACAAGTTTTTTAAGCATAACATTTATTACTTAACATTTACTTCAGCAGTCTTTTGTGCTTTTGTAAGGATCGGACCCAAGATTTTAGAACACCTAGCGACAAATCTATGTAAGTTATACAACGTGTAACGTTAAATGCGCATAACCTGACAATAGTTTGATCAGAATAACGAGCAGAATTAATTGAAGCACTTTTTAATATAGATCACATTTTTCAAAAAATCTTCATTAAAAACATTGCCGTGTCTATTTATTAATAGGTCAAGCATGCCAATGTCAGCGCGGCGCAGTGGCCCGGTGACGACTCCTCCCTCGATAAAGCGTCGTCGCAGACGCAAGAAACGATCAGAATGGCTAGTAAAACTAAAACAGCACATAAAACCTTTACAATTTTTAAATTACTTATTTTCTCTCTGAAATATGTCAATTGAATTAAAAATCAGTTGGGGTGTGTGAGGTTTGCGTATTTAACGTTACACGTTGTATAACCTCTCAGAATAGTAAAATTTACGATGACAACTGATAAACAGCACATTTGGCACTGCATTTTATACGAATTCCAACAAGGAAAAAATGCTTCTCAAGTACGGGAATCAATTTGTAGTGTTCTGGGCGATGACGTTGTGCGAGTATCTTATGAAGCATGTAATTATTGGTACAAACGATTTAGAAGTGGTAATTTCGATCTTAGTGATCAGCCGCGCCCTGGGCAGCCTCGAAAGATTGAAGATGCGGAATTGCTAGCTTTCCTGGATGAGGACTCAACGCAAACGAAAAATGAGCTTGCAGCTCAATAAGGAGTCACTCAAATAGCTATTTCCAAGCGTTTGCACCAAATGGGAAAAATTCAAAACTTATAAGATGGGTCCCACATGTGTTGACCGAACATAACTTAAGTCATCGTATTAACACGTATGTTTCACTGCTTGCCCGGCAGCAAAAAAAGGACTTCTTGTGGAAAAATGTGACGGGTGATGAGAAGTATATTTTTATGAGAATCCTAAACGTAAAAAGTTGTGGGTAGATCCCGGGAAACCCTGTACATCGACGCCGAAACCGAACAGCCACTTAAAGAAAGTTCTTCTGTTCATCTGGTGGGACATGAAGGGTGTGCTTTATTATGAACTTCTGGAAACTGGTCAGACAGTGACAGCGGAATGCTACAGTCGACCACTGAATAAATTGAGCAAAGAACTGGATCCGAACAGGCCATTTACTGTTGCAAGGAAGCCGGCAAGTCATACTGCTGCATGACAACGCTCGACCTCACGTTACTCGCACGACTCAAAGGACCCTCTTGGATTTGGGATGGGAAGTTCTCCCGCACGTAGTATATTCATCAGACTTGGCCCCATCTGATCTGATCATTTGTTCAGCTCAATGCAGCACGGCTTAGTGGATAAACAGTTCAAAACGCTTTAAGTCGTCGATGATTTATCGCCTCAAAGCCTACCAGTTTCTTTCGCGGCGGCATCCATGTGCTGCCTGATAGATAGCGCAAGGTTCACACACACGATGGACCATATTTCTCAGATTAAGATCGTTCACTATTTATATAATAAAATAAAAAAAATACTTATTAACTTCGAACCAAGTCTACGGTCGAAAACCCTCCGGAAATCAAACATTACTTTAATTCACACATTGTGATGTATTATAATCTAAAGTTCACAAAATACCGGTCTTTGCTTACACAAACACCAAAAAAATACTTAACATAGCTTTGAGGTCATTCAAGTTATGTTTAAGTAATTTTTTAGGTAAACGTATGAGTTTACAATATTTTCGCACATTTTGTATATGGTGTGGTTAAAACATAAATGTTATCATAAATAATAATAGTAGAATGTTTGTGTCCCGTCCGACAATTTTTATCCGACGGCGAAAAAGGGTTATTAGTCGATTCACACGAATTTATTCGCCCGAAACGGGTGAAATGTTACTTTTAAAAATAATGTTATTTTTCTACAGGCGACTCGCACGAAGTTAAGTGAATGCAATTGGCATATTTGGCATATTTTGAATTGTATGCGATAAATTATAGAAAAAAGGACACTAGCGCACTGAAGTGGTAAGAGATAAATATTATAAAACGTGTACTTACTTTCTTTTTCTTAACTTCATTGCATAAAATTCAAAATATGCCAATTAGCTAATACATATTTCTTAAAATTGTCGACTCGCCCACAAATAAATTAACTTAGTACGCGTAAAATTCAAAATTTGCCAATTCGTGTGAATGGCCTATAGAAAAAAACTACATAATTTAGAAGTGGCGATTCACCCCTTTCGGACGAGTAAATTCATGCGAATCGACTAAAAACCGGCAAAAAACGATTCATTCGTTTTTTTTTTCGTAATTGCGGCCACGTGTAAAAATAATCACTCTGAATGTTTAAAGTGACCAAACATCTAAGCAACAAGGTAGGTATTATACCTAAGCAAGTTAAAAAAAATGGATATCAGTTCGTAAACTTTGAATGTTAATGTCTCGGAAACATGACACTTTCCGGGGCATGGTCCTATTATATTTTCTGGTTGCATTGATGTCAGCTATTGATTTACATAGGTTTTATGCGGGGCCGCCATTTTGAAAAAAACTAAATGGCGTGACAGAGCCCTTTATCTTCTAAGGACCACAGTAACCGTATCTCCGTACTTCAACTACCAACTATTACAGCATTTTTTTATTTTTAACAGATCGAAAATGAATTCGACCCGCCCATTTTTTGGTTCCCACTCGGATACTTCAGCTATCAATATAAAGAACATGGTAAGATGCACGCCCTTGACCAGCTGTCCCTAAATGTGCATTGTAACCCCGCTGTAACAAGGTTATGTCTTTCAGCTTCCTTCATGTTGCCTTCTACAGCCGATACTCATACTTATACTTTACTTAATCATAAATCTATCATTGACTTTAATTTGACAAGTATACAAGGTGCCAGAGACATTGACGCGCAAACTGTAACTATGAATCAGTGGTCTGGAAACATGCTATCAAAATAAAATCAGTTGTTTCATACAAAAGTGCAATACATTCGTGGTCAAAATGTATGGAGCAGCATTTTTTTTTAATAACCTAGGAAAAATTTCAGAATCATGTAGGTACTAGTCTATCCCTTTGCAAAAAAACTCGCATGGATCAATAAAAACTTAGTAATCACTTGGAAAGTGTTCAGAGGTAATGGAAAAAATACTGAAAAAAATCTCTTGCAGGCTAGTCTTCAACAGTCAGATCCTCACGCACGTCGCACGATCATGATTATTATGTTCGGAGGCGCCGAGATTAAAAAGCGCAGCCGTCCCTCATCCGGGTTTCAACGAACTGGCAGGAGGAAACGAGTGCACAGAGTGCAAAACTATTTTTGTCTCATTCTTAGATAGAGTCACGATAGATCTACGCCGGTTGCGTCCGCTAAAGTTGTTTACATTTTTGCTCAGTATTTTGTAAAGTCGAAACTCACGATCATTTTAACTCGGTTGGAAAGGGCTTATGGTAACAGGTTGCGTATCGACGTCCCCCCCCCCCCCCCCCTGCCACCCCGTATTCAACGCTACAAAGTTATACTGGCGCGTGGCCTAAATTGGTACTATTGGCCGACCGCGTAACTGAGACGTTGCCTGAGGTAGCACCGCGGTGCGGGAGGGGTGTGGTGACGTGACGTGCGACAGCTCAGTGATTCGTCAAACTTGTGACAACTATCACCACTCCCGCACCGCACAGCTACCCTTTTTTTTAGTTTCCGGTGGATTTATTCCTCAATTTTCAAGATTGCACCTACTACCTACTGTTTGGCTCTGCATCACCCAAAAGGTTGACTGGCATTAAGTCCGCTTCTGTACATTTATGTCATTGAAGTATTAAATAAATAAAAAATAATAAATAAAATCCTCATGTATGTCTGTCAGACTCTTACTGACTAAAAACCACTCCGGTGTTCCATCTACCTACGCCGGGAGTCGCGGGAACGTACGATATTTTCGCAAACCCCGACTGGTGCCGGCCCGCCACTGTGGGCCTCCTCGGGTCGGGGGGAGTGAGGTGTTTGACTCCCCCGCGACGTCTAAGAGGGGCGCGCGTAGAACACGTCACGCCGCAACCTCGGGTCCTGATGTGTGGGGGGCGACGGACGTCCCCGAGTCCGTCGCCCCTGGATCCATTTAACCGTGCAGCTACCTCAGACAACGTCTCAGTTAAGCGGATGGCCTAAAACGTCGCCATCTTGTTTTGTCAAACAAAAACGCCTCCCTGACAATGTCGTTTAGGCGCCAAAATACAAACTTGCTATTGGGTTGTGGCTGTCAGAGATAAGATCACTTTGAACGGACTGTATGGAGTTTCTTGCCCGTTCTTCTCCAGAGGAACCTACTACGTTTTGGAATGGGCAACAAGCTTCATCTTTCTGACAGACCGACTCCTTACAAATTCAGAAGTGCCTGTAAGTGGTTTGATTGAATTAATGCTTTGAGTTTTTTTTTTTTTTTAATAAATTGGCTGTAGTCAAAAATATGACAGACTATGTAGTTTTCAATGTGTGTGTGTGTGTGTGTGTGTGTGTGTGTTTTGCTAAGATATACAGGTCATTTAAAGTAAAATATGATAGATTAATATTTTAAGTAACGATCCTGAGTGCGGCAGTCAACTTTCTCCCAACAAAGTAAACTAAAACTCCCTCCTCCTTCTCCGTACCTATATTGCTCAATTCGAAATCTAGTTTGTTGTTGCATTTACCTACAATTGGCTACATTAACTGACGTTTTTTTCAAATTCTAACACTCTCACTAATTGCTTAGAAAATTACTACACCAAAAACTTGTTTATTCGACGAGCTACGAGGGGCGTTCAATGTATTCTCGGTGTCAGGGTGATTTACTAACGATAATTTGACTAATTAATTAATTAAGAACATTAAGGTAAAATTTCACATAGTTGTGATCATTAGTTTGCTAGTTATCCTCAGTCAACGACCACTGGAATGTCTAACGTGATAATGATGAAGAAAATCGAGCACCGCGCTGTTATTAAATTCCATACCAAACAAGGAAAAAGTCAAAAAACTATTCACGAAGAGATGGTGGCTGTTTACCAAGATTGTGCACCTTCGCTATCTACGGTTCAAAAGTGGTCAAGTGAATTTAAAATGGGCAGAGAGAGTATTGAAGAAGACACTCGCTCGGGCGGCCCGATTACGAAAGAAAACGAAAAAAAAGTTGAGTAGCTTATACTGGAGGATGCCTGAATGAAGATCGAAATAATAGCAGGGGCCACGGTAACTCTTTCGAATAACCTGCGACCTTGGCAGAAATCGGCCCTAGCGGACCCCGTCAGTTAGTACTGACATCTCTCTGAGGCGCGCGTGGAACAGAACGCACTGTCTACTCGGGCCTGGTCCTTACCGGACGGCGAACTGCCCATTGATCACCGTCCGCAAGCCCACGCCTACATCGACATCGGAATCGGCTCTCGACTCCCGACGCCCAGGGCGTCTCCTGCGGCGACTAGGGGCGTGAGGGCGCAAAGATTACCTCTCCCTCACGTGTTCCGCCTCCTGCTTCGCAAGCTTTACTGCTTCGCAGAAGCGAGAGGCCGCCGCCGTGAGGACGCAGCGGTGCTCCGCCCAAGCTGAGCAAACCTCCACCTTATGCTCTATCGTGTTCTCAGGGCGATCCACACAATGGTGACACCCGGGCGTTTCCTTCCGCCTTATACGGAACGCCGTGATGCCTCTCTAGCCACTTCTCAATTAGGGGACTCATCGCCACAATTGTGGCGTGCCCAGCACTGGGTTGCGACGGACGCACTCTCCATGTCGCCATGAGATCCCGCCGGAGCTCTGTCCGCTGTGCCGTGATTTCTCGTAGCAGCAGAGTTTTGCCTCATCGCGCCAGTCCCAAATGTGGGCGAGGACTTTTGCCTCCAGATCCCATGGCAGTTAATCCGGCAAGGAGGCTCGCCGCCTCACTGGAGTCCGTGCAGTATTCCGAGACTAGCTGGATGGCCACGATCCTCTGGGACGCGTTCTACCGGCGGGCTGGTCGCGCCTCAAAGAACGCGCCCACACCGGTGCCCCGTAAAGGGCCATGGACCACACGACTCCTGCGTAAGCCTCCAAATACTGCTATTCAGCTGCATCCGGTTACACTGGAAGCCGACCCCAACATAGTTGGGAAAAGGCGAGGCAGATGATGTAACGTTTCGAAGAAATTTTTATAAAGGATGTTATCGTCGCTATTTGGACATTTCGTTCGCGAACAAAGACACTAATTTCTCATAACACAACACTAAGCCGCTCTAGCGTCCCGCCATCTGCCCGCTGGCTTCGAGACCGGGTCTGCGTTACCGTGCCGCCGCCGCTTCCGCCCCGCAATTACTGACATCGAGACCGAGGCTTGAGAGCTCTGTGGTGAAGTTCCATCAAGTACGATCGAACTGTAACTAGAGATGAAACGTGGGTTCATCATTGTGACCCTGAAAGTAAACAAGAGTGCATGCAGTGGCACAAGAAGGGTACTGCACCCCTAAGTAATTTTATTTTTGTGCAAATTTTAAGTTTGAACCTAAATTTTAGGTATTTAAAAGATGATATTTGTAACTTTCTTGTATTCAATCGATATTCAAGATGATTCAAGATGAAAATAAAAAAAAACTGCACTCGAAAAAGTTTTCATTCGTAGAAATGGCATGGAATAAACTGATCAAAGGTAGAGATTTTCCAAAATTTCATTATAAGTACATCAAAAAACTCGGAAACCATAAGACTTTTAGTAGGTAGGGTTAGTTTTATTTTATTGGTAGATCCCAATGTGGCCCATCAGCAGATAAAAGGTAATCCATGACTTTATCGGACACCCAGTATCTATTTGTCTGTCAGAGAAAATATGGTATTAGCCACATGCAAAGTGTTTCCTGTTACGATAACCCACAATCTAGATGTGTGTATTTAAATTATAATTTATTTGCCACTGATACATAATGGAGGTAAATTATGTGTTTGTTTACCATTATGAATTACATCTGTTAGATTAGTACCTACTTAAATGTTTTTGTTTTTAACCCTACAGTGCATGATTTTGCTTGTCGGCTTAAAAAAAATACATTTGCCTGCAAATATGATGCCATTTCTCGAAAAAATATTTAGAAAAATCATAACTCAATAGAAACGTATGTTTTTGTGCATGGCACATCATGCATTATAATGTTAATATGTGTTACGTAGTATCAATGAAATTACAAGATTACACGTAAAATGACAAATATGAACATGAACTTACCTATACTAATTATTTCGACCCTGAAAATTCTATCACTTTAATTTTATCACTTTTTTGCGATTATTATACGCCGCTCGTTAATCGTATTCAAAGTACCCACCGATTTGAAGAAAACATAAATAAATGTTTATCTACAGATCCATCCAAAATATATGGTACTAAATTCGAAACACAAATACATAATAGTTAATCTTGTCAACACTAGATCAGGCTACTTGGATCGATTTTTAAAATATAAGACATTTTTCGGTATGTCCCATATGTGGGACACTATGCGCTGTAGGGTTAAATCACTTCACATTAGGAGGGTCAATGCCCGATGGTCAGGCGCTTTGTGTAAATTATTTCATCACCACTGTTCTCAAAACGGTGAAGGAAAACATTGCGAGAAAACCAGCATGTTCTTGAACCAAAATTTGAAGACATGTGAACATCTACCAACCCGCAATGGGCCCGCGTGGTGCATAAGGGTCAATTTATACTAGCGCAGAGCCAAGCGCATCGAAGCGTCAAATTCTTTACAACTAAGGAGCGTCGCTCACACGATTAACAGTCGAGGTGCAGTTGAGGCACGGGCGGTTAAGAGGCACGCCGCAACAAAGTTTTCTTTACAAATGAATGGCAGTGCGCTCATATACAAGAGTTGCGGCGCGGGCGAGGTGAAGGCGGGGCGGAGGCGAGGTGCAGGCGGGGCGGAGGCGAGGTGCAGGCGCAGGAGGGGCGCTCAAGTGTGCCCAAGCCACGACTCCACCGCCATTTTGTCATTTGGTGCGTAGCTGCTTTTAGACGTTTTAAATATGCGCGACGATTTTGAAACCAACGTAAAAAGTAATCAATAACCTTTCTTCAGGGCAAATTGATTTTCTCCAGTTAGTGTCCTTCTTCTGTAAACTGTTCTTCATTTTTTCCAACAGTAAATGGAATGTTTCTGGTGACATTCCATAAAACTTTTTGAACTTGTCGGGATAACTTTTTAAGTCACATGTAGCTCTGAATGAACCTCTTTTTTCACACTGTCGCAACATATATGGATGCACCCAAAATCTTCTTCTATTTAAATTAAGAACTTGTATCAGTGCGAGTACGTCTTCGTCTTCTGACGACGACATGGTGAATGAATTAAGTAAAATGTGAAGGAAGCATAGCCGCCTGCGCCTCGACTCTACGCAGAGACCTATCTTCGCCCGTGGTGCGACGCCGCACCGCCGCTGACGCGACGTCGCCTCGACTTACCAGTGAGCGACGCGCCTAAGGCTGCTGCCTCGAATTTTGCGGGCAGCGGGGCGGCGGCGGCGGCGGTGGCGGCGCGGTAGCGGCGCGGGCAAAGCAGACCCGTTCTCGGAACCAGCGGGCAGATCGCGCGACACTATAGCGGCGCGGCGTAGTGTTGTGTTCGTGGTTGTGTCGTCGAGATATTTGTTTTTATTCGCGAACGAAATGTCTGACCAACGGCGTAAACACCTTTTCGATTCCAATTTATTCCTAACGCTCGATTTATTGTGGGCAAAAGACAAAGACTATTATAACCACTTGACTGCGTATACAGTCCCCCGACGCACGAAAACTATTAGTATTTTGTCGCCTATGTATAGGCTACGGTACTAGTAGCAATTTTAGTTGTGTCCAAGTGTTAGACCTGCGTGCACGCTAAATTAATATAATTTTTTTATAACGTTTATGCAATTATAACGCATCAAAATGCCTTCATGCGCGGTGAAGTGGTGTGGGAAACATTCTTAGACATCTAGTTACAAAAAGGATGACATAACTTTTCATCGGTACATAAACATTACGAAAAATTATTTTTGATTTAATCAGATTATAAGCCACTGCAGGGGTCTATTTAAAATGGTGGCTGGGTAAACGAGCACACTTTTTGAGTCGCGCGTTGATGTCTTTTGGAAAAGTCTCGTTCTTGTATTAGACAATTCTAATGCTTCTATCCCTTTCTTTCCTTTTGTATGTTTATCGTAAAAAATAGTGCTGTTATCTTTAATAGCTGAAAGTTGATATCGAGAAAAATAAAATGAATACATTTTTTATTCAATTCACATACTTTAATAAAATAACTATCTACTATTAACCGACTTCAAAAAAGAAATACCGACGAACTGAGAACCTCCTCGGTTTTCAGTTCGTCGGTTTTTTTTTTTTTTGTATTTTCCGGGATTTTTTAGTTCTTTCTGTCCCCGACCGGGGCCGATCAGTCCATTTCCGGGATTTTTTTTTGTAATTGATTGATTTTGATTAAATATTATTTCTATGATTTTGATTTAGTATTTATTATAATGTTAAAATCCATTTTATCGATATCGACTATTTTCTCTTAATGAAGTAAAGCAGCCCTAACGATGCAACTTGACCTTGAACTGACCAATTGCAGCCGCGCGTTCTTCCTCATCCCCCGGCCCGCAGTAGTAAGTCGTGTGCTTCGAAGAAATCGGCCCATACGCTCTCTAGTGGTTATATTCTCTATGGCAAAAGAGGAAGTGAATACCTACTATAGGGCAAGGAAAATAAAAGGCGAGTTTTATAGAAATTACGAAGAACAGAGACAATGTCCCGAAAAATTCTACGACTACACCAGAATGAGTGTAGAAACATTTGACTATATTGTTGAAGCTATCAAGGGCGATTTAGTCTGGAATTAATCCAAAACGATACAGAGATATATCTCCAGCATTGCACAACACTGCAAAGCAGACGCGCGGGCGGTCACCGCTTGACTGGAGTTCACCGCTCGTTGCCCGCTCCAACGCCGCTCCCGCGCCGCTGTTTTCGAGAACCGGTCCATTGAAATGTACGCAAAAGATCCTGCCGCTCCCGCGCCGCCGCCGCCGCCGCCGCCCCGCTGCCCGCAAGATTCGAGGCAGAGGCCTAAAGCGAAGCCGCACGAATGGAAAGAGTGCACTCTTTTACGTGTAGTAATGGGCATCAACAGCAGTGCTATTGAATCACTTGCCAGTTGACTCTCGTAACTAAAACGTGTGTAAAATAGTGACATTGATCTTGCTATGATATAACTTATGCATCAGGAAAATTATTTTTCGTCCGAGTCCATCGTGATCCAGCATGATGACGCGTAGGTTCGCTAGTGGACGCATGGATACGCGAGAATGCGCGCGCACCAATGAGCGTTGTTCACGCGCAGACGCGCGATTTCCGAAGAATGCGCGCGTCTTTTTAAAATCTCAGAAGTAATGTGTGCGTTACGCTGTGGAGTTAAGGTTGAATTTGTTATGTTCAGTTTTGGATAGACGCTTCGATGCGCTTCGACTCTGCGCTAGTATAAGTTGACCCTTACGGCCCACTCTCTCTCTCACCGAGAGATCTGTGTCCCAGCAGAGGGACAACAGATGCTGATTATGCTGAGGGCCAATTCCCGTGCTTTTAAGAATTTAAGATCACCGTGACTTGGTCAGTGATGCAAACTTAGAGGTAAAATAAAGAACTGCCGTGCGATTCTGTAACCATCTCACCGTGAAAACTTGGCTGAAGTGAGCGTAGATTGAGTCCTCAACAGTGTCAATCCCTAGCATCAGCATGACTCACAGCTCACTCTAAGCTCACTTCACCTTAGTTATCACGATGAGATTTTTTATTCCAGAATTATTTCAGATTTATTCCAGAATCGACTGGCTGCACTATACTTTCGTTCTGACTAAAAGTCAAATGACAATCAGAAAAGGTGCAAAGTCCATGTTGAATTCATCAGAATTCATACAAAGCGCGGAGATATGGCAAGTGAACGGTTTTGTCCTTTCCCCTCTGATTGGAACTGGCGACATGCCAGAACAGCGGATATTCTGATGCCAAATAAACTAACAAATATACAGTTTTATACACATTATCTACATATGTAACGGTGATCGGTTGTTGTGTACGGGAGAAATAGTTGTCATAATCAGGTTATAATTTTCCCACTGATGGGACATAAACGCCCTCTCTGTGAGAGGAAATGGGCTGTCCACTTTCAAATTCAAATTCAAATTCTTTATTTCAGACGTAAGTCCATAGTGTTAGTAGCAACAAAATAACTTAATGACTAGTGTTAGTAATAAGGAGGAGATAATAGAATAGAATATCAATTGGTATGGATCCTCACCCAGTGGCGCAGCAGAGGGGAGTCCCACCTATCTGAGAACACGCTCAGGAGACTATTGGTGGCGGTGCGTAGCCGACCGGCTATGGAGGCGGTCCTTTTTCTTATAATGGCGTAGAAATCGTCTCTGCGCGCCTCCGCAAACATAGCGGACGCACTACAACGCCACGACAGCCCCAACAGTATCTTTTTTTTTTTTATTCTTTAAAATTTAGGGACTTTTATAACGCACAGCGTATGCCAGTCCCATCGTAACCTAATACAAGATACACATCCAACTGATCAATGTATCAGGGCCATAAAGTCGAACAACTTTCTCGCATCTTCAGAGCTCGGCTTATTTAATATTTGGTGGAATGTACAGACGCCAGCACATCAAGCTACTACAATCTGTCAGATTTCTTTAATAGATTTTCAACTTTATTACTAAAACATAAGGCTCAAAGTTGATTGGGAAAATCTGACAGTTTCGGGTAGCTTGATGTGCTGGCGTCTGTACCTATATCGTTCTTGTTCAACTTTAAAGCCCTGAACAGCCTACTCCTATCAAGCTCATAGCGAACACATTCCATTAACAAGTGATGCATGTCCTCTAGAACTCCACACACCTCACAATTGGGAGAGGTATTTTTTTTTTTCATCAATAAAGCGAATTTGTGGCATGGAATATGTCCAGACCTGAGTCTGTGAGCTGTAACTACAAATTTTCTGATTAAATTATTATTTATAAACCAGGGTACACACGAGGAGGCTGACATTGTATGGTCTTATACCATATTCCTTTTTCTAATGACATTCTGTCAAAGTATTCCTTCAATGATCATAACAAACATTTTTGTATTTAGGCAAGATTTCTGAGTAATCAAGGTTGATTTTGGTTTCTTTTCCGTGTTTGGCTGCGTACTTGGCTAACATTTCAGCCTTCTCGTTGCCCTGTATTCCAATATGCCATGGGACCCATTGAGCCCCAACAGTATCCTAAACGCGTTATTATATTGGACACGCAGATCGCTGTATGTCTCCTGCGTAAAGCGGGTCCAAAGACCGCACGTGTAGAATGATTGACAGAAAGTTTGGCGTGAGCTTGACTTGATTGACTTTCATGCGCTGTCGGATTAAATGAAGTTTATCAATGTTGTACAAAAGCAAGGTCCATATTCAAAATTGCAGTGCTATGGTGGCCCAGAGCGGGCCGTATAATCCACCAAGTGGGACCAGTGCGGGTTGGATGTCACAAGATTTTTGGTTCCAAGACGTACCGGTTTCTTTACGATGGACGGTATGGCAAATCGTACAAAAATGCTATGAGAACGTCATAAGTTCAAGGAGTTGATGGACCGGGCGCTGGTAACAGAACTGATTCACTTCAATTTGCCATTTTTTTGGGTTCAGAGCCAGAAGAACTATACTTGGCTATTAGGCAGTGCGACCATCTCGCACCGGGCCCGCTTTGTGGATAACGGGCCACATTTTCTCACAGAGAGAAGGCCGCCCGGTGTCCCAGCAGTGGGAATATTCTATAAGCTGGTATATTTTTAACATAGTAATACGTCTTTGTTCAAAAACGAAACACTGTTTACTTTTTTATTAGCAATCCGATGTTCAAATGTTTTCAGTTTTGGAATTACGTAGACAGACATTTTTTTTGTCAAGTTATATGGTCTATGTAATATTTTTTACATCGTTGGCTTAACACGTATTTCCCACTCACCGCACAGACTTCATTCAACTCTTCCTCCTTCGTTCAGTCTATCTCTCTGTGGAATGCGCTCCCCCCCGAAATCAGGATGGCAATCAAACGATTATCCATTAAAGTTAAGGTTCGCGAGCACATTCGCAAGAAGCTGGCACAACGGTAATATTTTCTCATTGTTTGTCTTACTTCTTTTTAGTATATTTATGTATATTTATTTGTGCTTATATTTATATGTATAATGAAGACACTCTTTCAACCGAGGCTCTTTGTGTCTTTGTAACATTTTCACGGCACAATTAATGACGCACCAATTTCGCTAAAATTGGACGAAGGGGTAAGGCAAGTACAGTCACCAAAGGAGATAAGTAACCAGGGTCGGCGATATAGTTGAAGTTTAGTAATAGTCGGTGGATCAATTAAAGTTGATATTCTGGGGTTTAGAATTTCAAATGAACACATTGCTATGAAAATTACAGAGTATCGAACTAATGGACACATCGATAATGTCCAATGTAGCTGATGTAGGGTATGACGTTTGTTCTCCAGAGTAAGCTATACTTTATAGCTTACCCATCATCTGCCTAGCCTTTTCCCAACTATGTTGGGGTCGGCTTCCAGTCTAACCGGATGCAGCTGAATACCAGTATTTTACATGGAGCGACTGCCTATCTGATCTCCACGACCCAGTTACTGGGTAATACGATACCCCTTGTCAAGGCTGGTTGTCAGACTTTCGGACTTCTGACTACCCGTAACGACTGTCAAAGATCCATGAATGACAGCCGGGACCAACGGCTTAACGTGCTTTCCCAGGCACGGAGGGGTCTCGGTATGTAAAGATGGTCACCCATCCACAGGCCAACCGCGGCAAGCGTAACTTAACCTGATCGATCGACCTGTGCGGGTGTTATTATTTAGCCACATGCCCCTCTATACTTAATAGCTTACCTGTCTTAAATCTCATAAAGTAAGGTACTCACAACTTCTTTGCATCAGTAAGGTTTATTTTCTGGGATTTTTATAAACGAAGGTAAAATAATATACAACGTGTAACGTTAAATGCGCAAAACCCTGAAAATAGTTTAATCAGAATAACGAGCAGAATTAATTGAACCACTTTTTAATATAGGTCACAATTTCCTAAAAATCTTCATTAAAAACGTTGCCGTGTCTATTTATTAATAAGTCAAGCAAGCCAATGTGACGACTCCTCCCTCAATAAAGCGTCGTCGCAGACACAAGAAACGATCAGAATGGCCAGTAAAACTAAAACAGCACATAAAACCTTTACAAATTTTTTAATGACTTATTTTCTCTCTGAAATAGGTCAATTGAATTAAAAATCAATTGGGGTGTGTGAGGTTTTGCGCATTTAACGTTACACGTTGTATAATAATAGTACTTTTAAATTATTGATCAATTAACGAATAAGCAAGTTTATTTATACATAATAGTACTATTAAATTATTGATCAATTAACGAATAAGCAAGTTTATTTATATATCACGTTTTAATGTAATAATATAATGTAATAATATAATATAATAATAATAATATTCCACAACTTTCACACAACGCCATCTAGTCCCAGACTAATGTTATTAACGTCTTCTCAGTTCGTTGGCAGTATCCACATCAGTCTTGCCTAGATAGGGCTGCTCCATCATCGAAGCCGAATAACTTGGTTATTGGTTTAACCTTTTGAACGCCAATCACTTGTATACAAGTTCGAGATTTTCGTGCCCTCAGCGCCACTACTTGATTAGAAGTAATAATAGTATAAAATAAATTTACGACTTTTACAAGACCTTTTATTTTGTTTTTATGGAAAATTGCCCTGTTATACGCCATATTTTTAACTTTTTCACACATAATAAGTTCTTGTTTGTTTTATATTAAATAGAAACAAAAACGTCAGAAAATATTTTCGTGCCCCCAACGCCAAATACTTGATATGAAGTAAGCCAGTGATGGGACACGATGAAGACCTCGCTATATTTCATCTCGTCGAAACGATCATAAATACTATTATTGCAAGAAAATGACGTGAATAAATAATATTTTATAAATATTGTGAACTATAAACTACGTTTTATTCACATTAATCAAGAATAAATAGGTTTTCTAATCATTGTCGATAGTGAAACACCGTTTGAAAAGCCCATCCCTACAAAGCGGCTAGTTTTCCGTGCCCACAACGCCACGAACTTGTATAGAAGTAATTCTGTGACGTCATAAGCGGACAGGTTTCAAGTTCATAGTGACTTTGTGCATTTTAGTGTAGTGCAATGTTTATATCTTGCGTTGGCGCACGTGATTTTACAAAAAATGAGTGACGGTGAATATGACGAATTATTGCGAGTTTTACAAGGTGTGGAGTTATATACAAGATTCATCATAAGAAAAAGTTTGTGAATAATCAGAATTTTGAAATAGTTCGTCGTCAACTTCCGTTTCAGGAACGTACTTCCGTTTTCTATTAGTTTCTAAAAACAAGAAAAATCATTGCTGGTATTTTGCGACACCTATACCTACCATTAAAAAAAAAAGATCTGTAACATCTGCGTAAAACAATCACCCTCCATTTTAATTTTTTTTTAAAAAACACGTAGAAAACCACGTATCTAGCTTCTATTGATTGTATTTGGTTCTATTTGTTGTAAGTAAACGAAATAAATTATGCATGAATCGGTTGAGGTTATGCACATGTAACTCGACCACAGTGAATAGAAAAAAGAAAAATATTAGGTTGTCTCATAAGTTCTTGCCATATTTTATTTTACTCGAATTTTCTCGTATTTAAATTAAAACGAATTCAAGAAAGTTCTAGATCTTTCTAGTAAGGATGAGTATCTTTTATGGTGAGGGTATAAATAGGCGCGGACGCAAAGCAATAATTAGTCTTTAGTGAAAATGGATCAGCGCCAACTGCGAGCTATTATGCTATATGAGCATCGACTTCTCGAAGTCTCTTCAACAGAAACGGCTAAAAAGATTAACACTGCATTTGGACCGGGTACTACTAGCGATCGGACTGTTCGTTTCTGGTAAAAGCGTTTTGACACCGGTGATATAAGTTGCGAAGATCAACCTCGCCCAGGCCTACTAACCAGTTTCGATGAAGATGCTTTGCGTCACGAACTTGAGCTACATCTAGACTATAGTACGCGCGATTTAGAGAAGGCGCTTGGAGTATCCCACGCGTCTATAGATCGTTATCTCAAATCGATGGGATATCGCAAAGTGATATCACGTTGGACACCTCATGCGTTAACGGACCATGACCGGGCCGTTCGTGTGGCCATTTGTCAAAGTTTGTTACTTCGTCCGCACAGACGAGACTTTCTCAAGGACATTATTACATGTGACGAGAGCTGGATACATTATGAAACTAACACGCGTCATGCCCATTGGATTCCTCGCGGGCAAAACCCACCAGCCCAGCCTAAACTTAATGAACACGGTCGTAAGATTATGTTGTCTGTTTTCTGGCATTGGCAAGGAATGATTTTCTGGAAACTCCTCGAATCTCATCAGACTATTAACGCCAATCTGTATACGCAGCAGCTTCGCAAACTAGCAGAGATGTTAAAAATTAAGCGGCCAAAACGACTTGGAGTCCAACTTTTGCATGACAACGCACGACCTCATTGCGCCAAGTTAACACATAAACAGCTGGAGGTGCTAGGATGGCTGACTGTTCCACATCCACCGTATAGCCCGGATCTTGCGCCTTCAGACTTTCATTTATTTCGACCTCTTACATTTAATTTACTATGTAAAAAATTAGAAAAATCTGGAAGTATTAAAATTGAACTTGAAAATTTTTTCGAGTCCCCCCAGCCTGCCTCATTTTGGGAGAAGGGTATTCAAATTTTGCCCAGTAGATGGCTGACTGTTGTTGATAACGAGGGAGATTATATAATTTATTAAATGTATTTTTATTAATAAAATCATATTAATAATAATTTCTTTTTTAACTGGCAATAATTTATGAGACAACCTAATACCATAGACATCGACATCTAGACATCATTATATCAGAAAGGATTTTGACGTGCCTCGAGCGCCAACGACTTGATATGAAGTAGAAGGATTACATTTGGAGACAAATAGGGATGTGCCTTCTAGAACACACGTCTAATAAATTTACAATTCTTTTTTTTTATTATGGGAAATATATTTAGGTTTTCATATTGTTTTTTTTATGAAATAAAACAAGATATGAAAATACGGTATCAGTTTTTATTTAGCTTCGTAAATTGGTGAATAAACATTAATTTCAACTTATAATATTATTTGTCGATAGGACATTAATCCCATCCCTACGTTTTACTATAGATACGTTATACATTTGTAGCGTGGCGCTGGAGGACACATCGCGTATTATATAGATGGGCGTCGAAAAGGTTAAATTTATGACTTGTGCCATGCACATGCTAGTGGCACGTATTAGATCAAGATCAAGATCTATTCCAGCGGTCAGCGATTGCAGCTCCAAGATGATTTACGATGGTAAACATTTGTGGGGCGAAGACTCCTTCAACAGATGCAACGGGTTGAATGTCGCATGTCGCATTTCACAAGCGTTTGAATATTTCCTTATTAGGGTCCCGTACCTCGAAAGGAAAAACGGAACCCTTATAGGATCACTTAGTTGTCCGTCCGTCCGTCTGTCTGTCTGTCAAGATCCTTTTTCTCAAGAACGCGTGGAGGTATCAAGCTGGAATCTATATCAAATACTCAGGTCTACTGTCCCTTGGAGCTGTATGGGACCAACTTTGAAATCACGAAAACAAAATCAGCTGTTTAATACAAAAGTTCAATACCTACTTGATCAAAATGTATGAAACAGCTGATTTCTTTTTCGTGATCTCAGAGTTGGTTCTATAGTGAAAGTTATTCATATTCATGGGTGGAACATCCTGTAAAAATTTGGAGCCGGTAAAAAAAAAAGCACGCTGTATAAGCACATGGTGTGGATACATGAATGACATTAAGTAAATATAAATTATACTTGCTAAGTAATCATTAAGGAGTGTTCTTATAGCGTATGTGAGTACCAACACAAACATACACCTTTATTAAAACTATGCATTAAAAAAAAAAATACGAAAAAAAAAAATGCTGTCATTAATCTATGTTCGCCTAGCTTTGAGTATAACACCTCCCTGCTTATGGCCATATGGCGACAGATAGACGTTGCATATTATGATAGGAAAACACTGCATTTTACAATTAATATTGTGTTACGCAGTCGCAGACGCATAACATAAACTTGTGTTTATTATTAGGTAATAGCATGTTTTGTTTTCATGAACTAGGGTTGTCCCATTTACTAATAAGGCCAAGTTCGCCCGGACGTAAAAATATCGTGACGATCTTTTACCGCGCACTGGAAATTTGGTGTTGAGCCGAGCATTGAGAATCCAGCGCGTAAAAAAAATACTGTGAAAAATTAAAAAAAAATTCCCGTGCTACCTAGAAAACGTATTGGCCTAGTACCTGGTATAAATCAGTATAAGGCCCGTAATTTAGGTACTATGACCACTCTATGATTCCTTAATTTAAAATCACGTCATTTCCTTTGCTAATCACGCCAACCTCGCGTTCATTTCGCGCGGTTTTGTTCATTGTGTCATAGAGAATACGGCGCAAGCCTGTCTATTCTGTGAATATCTCACCGTGAAAACAAAGGTGACGTGAGCGTGAGGTGAGTCGTCAGTAGTCCCTAGCATCAGCAAGACTCACAGCTCACTTCGCCTTAGTTATCACGGTGAGATTTTTCCAGAATCGACCGGCTGTAATAGTCAGTCAGTATCTGACAGTATAAGCATACTCCCAGTAATTGTGAAAATTTGTTCTGGACCATACCTGGGAACCTTCTGGTTTACGGAAATATTCAAGTTTTTACTTTTTCTTTAAACAATTTTTTCACCAAAACAATGTTTGAAGGTGCATTGCATGCACCCATAGGCCGTTTGTTTACCGCCACGTCAAGGACATCAACTGCTTCTGGCCTCGTACAGGACTTTCTGTTTCTATTTTTTATATTTGTGTTTATAAGAGTGTGTTTAGTTTAGTTTGTGATATGCCAGTTGTAATAAATACTTTTTCTTTCTTTATTCCGTGAAACTTGAAACATAACTGGCAAAAGGGAGGGGGTAGATATGTCTCTGCCTTTCCCTTCGGAGTATACAAAATGTTATGTGGACACCTTAGCCATACCTTTAGAACTATTATCCGCGCAACAATCGTGTTGTACAAATCGTGACAGTCACTGTTTATAGTTTTATTGTGTTCTATAAATTGATGGGTGGCATAGCAGTCGCCGTTAATACAATGGCTGTGCCACTCGCCATTTTACTAAAGGCAGTGATATTCTATGTTATTAAAAAACCACGCTTGTATTCTTAAATGGGGTAGGCAGATGGAGATTATAACATATTCATATTCATATAATATGTATTTACAGTAATACCCCGCTTTACGCGACCCCGTTATGCGCGGCTTCACCATAACGCGAATTTCAAGTAGAAAAGAGAGTTTTATCTTCAAGCGGAATACAAAATGCTCTTTCAAAAATGTATTCAGGTTTGGACATATTGCAGAGTATAGACAATGATGATGGCCGTGTTTTGACCGTGTGTCATTCAATTAACCCTTAAATAATACCCCGCAAGGTCGTGGGTTCGATTCCCACCTAGAACAAATGTTTGTGTGATGAGCACGATCATTTGTTCTTTGTCTGAGTGTAATTTATCTATAATATGTATGTATTTAGAAATATATATGTATGTTTATCAGTTTTCTAGTACTCATAGCACAAGCTCTGCTTAGTTTGGGACTAGATGGCCTTGTGTGAAAGTTGTGGAATATTATTATTATTATTATTATTAAATGCATAATGTTGCCATATGGCAACAAAGTACGTCATTTATTTTTTTTAAGAATGTGATAGCTGTGAGTTTCTGAACGCACCTCTTTTTGTCAAAAAAATATATATACTCTATGAATATTAATATTATTGTATAATTATTATATATTTATTATCTAAATTCTATAGACAAATACCTATACAACAGCATTTTTTGAAATACGATAAAATAAATCATGCATTTAAGGGTTAAAAATAGAATTGGGTGTTGTGAACTTATTTTACAAGAACGTAAAAGAAACACTACCCAAAAGACAATAGATGTATTTTCAGTAAAACTAACATGTAATACTGCATAAAGTGTTCTCAGAATTAAAGTGATTGATTCCAATGATTCGCATTTTTTGTATTAAGTTTTAATTACGTATGTTAAATCGTAAACTCCGATGTACGCGAATTTCACTTAACACGATTTTTTCCGGAAGGTATCCCTCGCGTAAAGCGGGGTATTACTGTATTTGCATTCCATAATGTTGTAGAGGTGTTACAATGGCTAAAGTACAATTATGGATCCTGTAGGGCACAGCAAAAAGTGTAAAATTAATTCTTAAAATAAAAATACCTTTACGACACTTCAATGTTAATTACGATTTACGACGGACAGAGAGTACATCCAGCCGTGCGATTCTGTAACCATCTCACCGTGTAAGCTTAGGTGAAGTGAGCGTGGAGTGAGCTGTCATTCGCTAGGGATTAATACTGTTAAGTGCTCACTTCATTTATGATTTCACGGTGAGATTTTTACAGAATCGACCAGCAGTTTAATAATGCTATATACTCGTAATAATGCTGTAACAAATAACAAATTTCTGGGAATTGAAATAGATTCTTTGTCATGGAAAACACATGGAGATAATCTTTGTAAAAGAATTAATAAATCCTGATTCGCTATCTACAAAACTGTCCAAAATTGTCAACAGAGAAGCCGTCTTAACGGCATATCACGGACTTGTTGCACCTATGTCATAATATTCTGGGGAAACTCGGCAGACAAAGAATTTGTATTCAAAGCCCAAAAGAAATGCATCAGAGCAATGCGCCAGCACATCAAGCTACCCGAAACTGTCAGATTTTCCCAATCAACTTTGAGCCTTATACATTAGCGATAAAGTTGAAAATCTATTAAAGCAATCTGACAGATTGTAGCAGCTTGATGTGCTGGCGTCTGTACATATACAAATCAAATATTTTTGTAAAATCTAATTCAAGCTATTACAAGATTGCTTTTAAAAGCTATTATCGACAATTACGGGACAAAAAAAGGTTAGACGTAGAAATACCATACGTGGAGATCGGATTCGAGATTTTTTATGCTAATTCTATTGATCATTTTATATAATTTCAAAGCTAGTATTTTAGTTGTCCGCGTGGTGGATTACGGCCCACTCCATCTCACCGAGAGGAGGCCGGTGTCCTAGCAGTGGGAACATCATAGCCTGATCATACAGATGCCATCTCACTAAACATCGCTTTGTTCAGTACGATTATAAACGAAGGTAGAGGAGCCGAGTCTTTTTATTGGGTGACTGGTAAGTGACCGATATTTGAAACACATGATTCTACTCATCATTACAAAAAACTTTTACTACTGGACCAAATCCGAAATCGCGAAAAAAAAAATCAGCTGTTCCCTACATTTATGTTCGTACGAGTCGTCAAAATGTAGGGAACAGTTGATTTTTTTTTCGTCATTTCACTTTTTGTCCCATTATAAAACTTGTTTGTTGTCATGAGTAGAATCATGTGTTTAAGTATCGGTCACTAATTACCAGTCACCCTATATAATAAATACTGGTATTCTGACATCGCAACTAATGATTATCTAGCCGTATAGTGCAATTGACGACTGCATCTGTGTCTCTGTTCTATGTTTATTGTCGTATTGTATAAAGGAAACGTGCATATCGGAAAACAAATATAAATACCTTGTATTGTATTCAGTCAAGTATTTTCTAACTAAACAGACAACTGTGCTGCTGGGGAGTTTGTTGCGCCACTTCTTCTCCCCAGCGAAAGCACTAGGAAGTGGTGAAGGGCGGGCGTTTTGGGGGACTGTCTTTTGTAATTTTGACGTTCGAAAAGTGCTGATGCGCGACGGTATACTTACTACCAATGTATTGGAGCTCGTTTGAAAACACAAGCAGTGCGATTCTGTAACCATCTCACCGTGAAAACTTAGATGAAGTGAGCGTGGAGTGAGCTGTCAGTGTCATCCCACCTGATACTAGGGATTGACCAAGCATACATTTACAATCATAATGAGCGGGTTTGACCAGGCAAGCGTTTACAATCATAATCAAGATTTTAATAATGTTTTTTATGTTAATTCTACTCCGTGCCTCGGAAAGCACGTTAAGCCGTTGGTCCCGGCTGTCATTCGTGGATCTTTGACAGTCGTTACGGGTAGTCAGAAGCCCGAAAGTTGACAACCAGTCTTACCAAGGGGTATCGTATTTCCCAGTAACTGGGTTGTAGAGGTCAGATAGGCAGTCGCTCCATGTAAAATACTGGTATTCAGCTGTATCCGGTTAGACTGAAAGCCGACCCTAACATAGTTGGGAAAAGGTTAGGCAGATGATGATGATGATGATGTTAATTCTATTCATCATTTCATATAATTTCAACGTTAGTTATAGAATTTGCATTATAAAAATAATTATTAAAATCTCGATTATGATTGCAAATGTTGGCTTGGTCAATCCCTAGTATCAGTGGGATGACACTGACAGCTCACTCCACGCAAGTTTTCACGGTGAAATTTTTACAGAATCGACCAGCTGGTTCCACCTTCAATCTTTTTTAAATTTATTTTTATTGCAATCCAGCCGTGCGATTCTGTAACCATCTCACCGTGAAAACTTGGGTGAAGTGAGCGTGGAGTGAGTCGTCAATAGTGTCAATCCCTAGCATCAGCATGACTCACAGCTCACTCTAAGCTCACTTCACCTTAGTTATCACGGTGGGATTTTTCCAGAATCGACCGGCAGTTCTTGACCTCGATCTCACTTAGCGTAAAACGATGGATGGTCTATGATGGAACGAACAAGCCCAAAAGATACCTATTCACCCTTGCTTGAATGGCTGACGGGTTACACGTGGAAGGCAACACAGACACACCGAATTAATACTTATTCCTTAAGGAAACAGTAACAAACTGCAGTATTGTATGCAAATATTAAAGAAAATCAAAACAATAAAATTCTGTGAATATATCAATACAGCTTATTTAATATTTCTTGAACGAACTTCGACCGTATTTCTAAGAACAACACATACTTAACGTTATATTAATGTGTTCAGTGGCTCCATTGATAGTGATGTGTGTACAATTCATGAATATACTAGTTCGAAAGAATACTTGGGTGAACTAATTGTAAGAAGTAAGATCTCTGCTGTTCCCGATATAAGGCTTGGGTACATGTCGGATGATCGGTTCCTCTACATAGAATCGTGATTAGACATAGCCTCCTGAATCCGCCATATTTATACCTCAAGATGTCGGAAAGACCGGTTGTCCTTAATAACGGACAAAATGGGAGATGGCCGTCATTCCTGAGCTTATACAACATTTGAATTCTCATTGGTTGACTAAATCAGGTGTAGCAGTGCCGATTTTTAAGCGAAAAACTAATATGTGTGTTAGGAAGTACGTCCGGTTATTACAAATGTATATCAGCCATGCGATTCTGTAATCATCTCACCGTGAAAGCTTGGGTGAAGTGAGCGTGGAGTGAGCTGTCATTCGCTAGGGATTAACACTATTAAGTCCTCACTTCACTTATGATTTCACGGTGAGATTTTTTACAGAATCGAACGGCATGACTTATAACATTGTTTTTAGTATATTGCAAACCTGAATATAGTTTGTTCAGAATAAGTAACTGAATCGATTGCAATATTTTTAGCTTCCAGTCTAACCGGATGCAGCTGAATACCATTATTTCACATGGAGCGACTGCCTATCTGACCTCCACAATGCAGTTACTAGGTAATACGATACCCCTTGGTAAGACTGGTTGTCAGAGTTTCGGGCTTCTGACGACCCGTAACGACGGTCAAAGATCCATGAATGACAGCCAGGACCAACGGCTTAATCAGCTTTCCGAGGCACGGAGGGGTCTTGGTTTGTAAATATGGGAACCCACCCATTCAGGATTAATTACAGCTTTTATTTATTTATTTAGACATATTTACATAATTTAAAAGCTTGAGTCTTGAAGAAATAATATTAATGTGTGTATATAAAAAGGAGGGGAAATAAAGAGCATCAAAAAATTCGTCCGCATGGCTGTCAATAGGAAAAGTGCCCAAAAGGCTGGCAGCATTGTCACGTTGTATTAGGCCCTGGCCTATGAAATTACTGATTTAAAAAAAAAAATTTAAAAAAAAACATATTTTTGCCTATGTGAAACGGCAATTTCATAGGTAACCTAATTATAATAATGCTGATTCTTTGGCCAAGAAATAGGCCAGTCCTCTGGTCACGTGAAGAGTCTACCAACTGCCTGGCGATGTCTCGAAAAACTAAGTGGGCACTCAGACCCCATTAGTTTAGATAAATATGAACTAAATACATCTTTTATAGAACAAAACCCAACACTATACATATGTTACGACAAGCCCAACACATTGATATCTACAATTAATCAGAAGCATGGGCGTCATTTATCATTGTCAGCGCCTCCTCTTTCAATTTAACCAGTGCCTTGTTGTGTGTTGACCTGTTGACGTGTGTTATAAACAAACGGTTGGATTCAAGGCTGACCAATTAACATTGCTTTTCTAGGGTTGCCACAGATCATTTCGGCTTCTTTTGTATCGGCAGGAACGAAATGAGTAAGTTCATGCCGTGGTCAAAATACAGGGTGACTGTACTGACGCGCCACCATGGACCACCATGGACTCTTCAGTACCTACCTGCATGATTCTGAACCAAGTTGAAATTTTCCGTCTTATATTAAAAAAAAAAAAAAATTATTATTCGTAAATTTTGCTCGCGTATATTGCACTTTTGTAGGAAATGGCTCATTTTTTTTCTTTTTTTTTCATAACCAACGATTTTTTTTTACTAAATCTGCAGGGTAATTGCTTAACACACTATCAGTAGCAATGGGTTTCATTTTGACAGTTCAACAACATTCATTCCTTTTTTTACGTTGTTGAGCAGACACATTTTCCAAACATTTGGAGCAATGGATTAGCAATATGCTTCAAAATTATTCAAATTGAGGGTAATATTGTGTTACGCAATTAGGGTGCCGTGCAACCGTTTCAGCCCGAAAGAGTAACAAACAAACATTCAAAAAATCTTTTCTCTTTATTAGTTTATATACCCAGGGTTATTTATTCATTATGGTTTCATGGTCCTAGTTTATCTTTTCTGACTTCGAGTTACAGCTATGTGAACATATACAGTGTGTAACACTGTATATGTTCACAGTGTATAATCCATCATTGCACGTGTAAGCGGACACGCCCTTTGTGCATGCAGGTTTTTTTTTTGTATTAAACTTTTTTTACATTTTTCGTTCTTATTTTTTATTTGAGTATAAGTTCATTGTATCTATTTGTTGGTACATTGGCTTGACACCCTTGTCTTTCATCTAATGTATCAAACAGCTCGCATAGGAAGTAATTGGTTGTATACATTAACATTCAATGTAACCAATATCAACTTTGATCCGTGGTACTTAAGGAAATGGGCATACATGCATTAGAACAGACGCCAGCACATAAGCTACTACTTTAATATATTTTCAACTTTATTGCTAAAGCATAAGGTTCAAAGTTTATTAAGAAAATTTGACAGTTTCGGACAGCTTGATGTGCTTTTAAGTCACATTATTTTATAGTGATTAAATTATTTAAGTCTCTGATTTAATGAAAATGATTTTAAAAATCGTCTCAACCCTGCTCATTGCAAATTATCTTTGTTTAATTACATTTTGTAGAGGCGCAGAAGGTCAATTTTGTAATTTAAAACGTTCTCTAGTCACAGATAAATCAAATAGTCTATGTGTCGCAGTCTCATTTCGGCGGCAAACAAATGTCAAAAATGTAGGAAAATTAAAGGTATTTTTGACAGATTGAGACAGATCAGACTGAATGTTCTTAAAATTACGAGAATTGCCCCTCTAGTCTCTGACATAGGCGATGTTATATTCTCTAAGCATAACTTCGAAATTCGAACGGTGTCTCGTTGTAAATCCGCGATGATTTACTTTAAAAACAAATGAGTTCGCTTTCTAACTTTGTGCGCTCACTTGAATGAGGTGAGCAGTGAACTTTACAGAGTAGCAAGCAGTACAGACGCCAGCACATCAAGCTACTTCAATCTGTCAAATTTCTTTAATAGTTTTTCAAGCTTATTGCTAAAGTATTAGGTTCAAAGTTGATTGGGAAAATTTGACAGTTTCGGGTAGCTTGATGTGCTAGCGCCTGTACATCCACCAAAAGTTGGTTGACATTTTTCCACTTCGGCTATGATACAACACATTATGATTTAAATTTTAGTTTCAAATGTTTGAATTGTACACTATAACATAATATTTACACAAAAAAAACCGGTCAAGTACGAGTCGGACTTGCGCAACGAGGATTCCGTACAAATTAGGATATATTGGGTATGTAACTACCAATTTACGGTTTTTCTGATTTTTTCCTTTACTTGTGCTACATGAAATTGCTTCTTGCCTAATTTCATGATTCTAGGTCAACGGGAAGTACCCTATAAGTTTTGATTCCCTTGCGAGTGTCAAAATATGCGGCATAAACGGAACATAAACGGCCTTATGTTTTGATTGCTTTGACTTAAAAGTTTAGTTTCACTGCTTCAAGGGATTGCAGCCTTGAGTATTTGATATTAATTTCAACAAACTCCACAAGTTCCTGAGAAAAGAGTCTTGACACACGAACAAACAGACAGACCACGAAGTGATCTTATAAGGGCTCCGTTTTTACTTTTGAGGTACTGAACCCTAAAAATAATCAAGTAATCTCTCAGGATAACCTGATTATTTTTTTTATTTTAATTCTTAATGTGTTCCTAGCTTTTAAGGCCTTCAGTAATTTTGTAAATAAATGCAGTGACCCATGATCTTGCTAGCAATTAACTAATCTCCGTCAATTAATCTAAGGACTACGTGGGACGTACTTAAAACTCGTAAATAAGTTGTTTGTCTTCTAATTTAAGACCAAATCGTTTCATTAATTATACGTCAAGATGTTTTTTTTTTATAGTTTTATTTCAACGCATTTGAGAAGCATGCATGGTCGTTACATGAATAAGAGTTCTGTAGCAATAGGAATTCAGTTGAAAGTCACGAAATCTATACAAATAAATAAAATTGAAGTCTCCGTTTGTACCTAATGTCAAAATGACAGTTTTTTTTACTAAATTCATATGAAAGTATATACTAAGTGTAAGAGTACTTGCATTAATAATAAAAAAAAAATTGTTAAGCTGGTTGTTCCGGCTAATCTCCGAAACGGCTGGACAGATTTTGTCGGGACCTTCACTGGCCAATAGTTGATGTTATAAGGAGTAACTTGGGCTATTTTTATTTTAGAAAAAAAAAAATAGGTATCCGCGCAGTAAAAATAAAACCCATGAAATCATTTTTTTTCCGACACCTAGTATAAAAAAAAGGAAAATTAAAAAAAAAACCTTAACATTGAAAAACCTTAACAATTTGAAATACTTATTTTAGTCTATCGTATTGTATTGTTCGAGCATTGTTTAATAATTTAACGAATGATTTTTGAACAATGATGCTTTATTATAAAGTTCATTTTGCCAATTGTTATTTCATCAAAGGGCAATCCTTCACCTTACTATTCAAATGAGAATACTGACCTTCGGAGTTCTTTGTAAAGGCAACAAAATTTCCGCCATTGTTGGGGACAGCTTCTTATCTGACTAAGGGTGCGTTTCCACAGAAGCGGAGCCGGGCGAAGCGGAGCAGAGACGTGCAGGAATCGACTAATCACAATGGTTGAAATCCTCATCGCGTCACTCGTCTCGTCTGTGATTGGACGATTCCTACACGTCTCCGCTCCGCTCCGCCCAGCTCCGCTTCTGTGGAAACGCACCCTAAAAGTGACTGAATATCTTATAATGGTTTTATGAAGCGGGGTTATCTAACTTTAACACTCATATCGGGCCAATTCCGAGTTCATGAGGACGAGCTGGTACATGTGTGTACCACAAGCGGTACAAATTTGTATTAGCTAGTCCCTTAAAGGGGTTTAGACCATCTGTTATTATACCGAGCATCTCAACCCTAAACTACTCTCATAGATTCTCGTATGACAACTGGAATCGAGGGCTTGTCGTGCTGTCCGAGGCCCAAAGACGGCATTGCATTTCACCCCAACATCAGTCGTCCATTCCTCAAAGGGGCAGTTAGGAGAAACATCCACATTTTTCCAGTTATGTTATAAGTTTTATCCATAACCGGCACAGCCGGGCGATTCTGTAAAGATCCCACCGTGAAATCATAAGTGAAGTGAGCACTTAATAGTGTTAATCCCTAGCGAATGACAGCTCACTCCACGCTCACTGCACCCAAGCTCTCGCGGTGAGATGGTTACAGAATCGCACAGCAGATAAAGCCATTCCCACAGGCGTAACAATATCGCGGCGGGTTTTTATCGCGCAGTAGATTTTCCACTTTCATTGTTGAGCTGAGCGTTGAGAATCCAACAGAGAGCATTTCAGCGTGTCGAAAAAACACTCTTGGTTATCAACATTCAAGGAGTGCGTTGAAAATCCAGTGCGCGAAAAATATCGCTCGTTTGATTTGGGCTAAGACTTTGGGCTGCTTCTAAGATAAAATCTTAATAACATTGCTGTTCCGAGGATCGAACTCGAAACCCCAACGCTCAGCAGACGCGCTACCTACCATTAGATCGACGATGCACTGTCAACTTTTTCCCATCATAACCCCTCATGTCTTCATTCCAGGTGACCGACCTCTTCACCCAGATGCGGGAGCCATCACCAGGGGCCCCAAGCCCCCGAGGATCTAACACCTCACTCAGTAACGGCGCCGTCACCAGGAATATGGGCTTTCAGCAACAGAACAGCACTGAACACCTTCCTTGGAGTAGTCCTGCTATATCTCTGCCGGGGAACTGTAACTCGAACTTGTAAGTATTTTTTTTAAAAAGTTGTTTTTAAGCTACGATTTTCATTCTTCGCACATTGGCATGAACTATTTGAGAATCAAATCGATTTTATTTTTTTTTTCACACAAATCTAGATAGGCACTTATGAAACGTCAGAACGTCTGAGGGCACGGTTCCAATTGGTCGTTTCCTATATGGATAAGAGCCGGCAAGAAACTCCATGTTTACTCTTTTCCAATGTTTTCAAATTACAGTGTCAAATATATTATGAGGAAACATTATATCATGCCGTGGTTAAAGTACTAGCCAGTTAACCAGGAGTTCACTCATATCGCCAGTCGTGACACGCCAGGAATTTTACTGACCATGATGTCTGTTGTTAAGTAAACAAAAACTTGAAATAGGCAATGCAGTAAATCGGTAAAATTCATGCGAGGCCCAAGGTGACCAAGTTTCTTAATCGATTTTCATCAAATTATTTAATACTAGCATCCGCCCGCAACTTCGTTTGCGTTGAATTCGGAATTCCCGCCGTTTAAAAATATGTTGCTTAAATAATGTGGTTAATGTAACTGGTTTATTTATATATGTTTAGAGAGATAGATTAGGCAGGCTTAATACATTCGTGTCTGTGAAACCGTGGAAATACACATACAAACAACCCAATCGGTCAAGCCGTTTAGTAGTTGACATACCGACAGCAGTGCCACCTACCGGGTCCAATTGTATTTTTAAAATAATCCAGAAAACCATCAGAATACCCATATACATAAATTTCAACCCAACCGGTTCAGCCGTTTAGAAGTTATGTGGAAAAGATAAGTACGGAAGAATATTCATACTACCCGTTGTCCTATTACCCGTTTTCCCGTAGGAATGAAGCATTTTCCCGCGGTAAAAAGTAGCCTATGTTCATCAAGGATAATGTCGGCTTCTAATGGTAAAACAATATTTCAAATCAGTCCAGTAGTTTCGGAGCCTATTCAATACAAACAAACAATCAAATCTTTCCTCTTTATAATATTAGTGTAGATTTTGATGCTGCAGGCTTTACACATAGGAGAGACCAACAGCTTTGTTTATCAAAATATACAACATATTATGTCTTAAAATCAATAAAACACGCAGAAATTGTCTGTTCCAACATGTTTATTGTAAACATTTGGAACTAGTTATGTATATTTTATTTCTTATTTTGTTTCATCTTATCGTCTGCTGCATCGGTTGACGTCACCGCGTCAACGTCGCCTGTCGCTGTAAACCAGCGCTGGGACTCAGTCTCTTATATACAAGGTGTAACATAAATAACGCACAACCTCTTAAGGGGTCATTGTACTCATCATTATGAACAACTTTTACTATGAGACCAAACCTGAAATCGCGAAAAAAAAATCAGTTGTTCCCTACATTTTGACGAGTTATGCGAACATAAATGTAGGGAACAGCTGATTTTTTTTCGCGATTTCAGGTTTGGTCCCATAGTAAACGTTGTTCAAACGTTGGTCGTTGTTCGTTGTTGTTTATAAGTACAATGACCCCTTAAGAGGTTGTGCGTTATTTAAGTTACACCTTGTATAAATAGGTTCTTAACATTATGCTGAGCGATGGTCGTTTTGCGTGTATGTGACGCATATTTTCCCGCAACTTGATCTTTTTTAGGGTTCCGTACCCAAAAGGTAAAAAGGAACCCTGTTACTCCCGCTCCGCTCTCCGTCCGTCCGTCCGTACGTCTGTCACCAGGCTGTATCTCATGAACCGTGATAGTTAGACAGTTGAAATTGTCAGAATAAAATAAATATTTACAACAGACATGATTTTTTTGCCGTTTTTATAGATAATGGTACGAAATCCTTCGTGCGCGAATCCGACTCGCGCTTCGCCGGTTTTTTTGTGTTTGTGTTTTTTCTCTGCGTCATGTTTGCCGCAAATAAACGTATTTTCTTTCTTCTATTTCAAAATGCAAATTAAATTAAACAGTCCCCTAATGTCAAATAATTATTGAAGAGCTTATAAGATCAATGTTGTTTACAGGACGAGCGAGAACCAGTCCCCGATGGCTCGTACAATCAGCAACGCTTCTGCACTCACCTCACTGTGTGCGGACCTTTCTGCTTCCGACTCTCACTTCTTTGAGGTAAGTGATCAGTTTCTATGTTATTGTTAGACATTTGAGAGCTGCCGTGCGATTCCGTAACCATCTCACCGTGAAAGCTTGGGTGACGGGAGCGTGGAGTGAGCTGTCATTCGCTAGGGATTAACACTATTAAGTGCTCACTTCATTTATGATTTCACGGTGAGATTTTTACAGAATCGACCGGCAGTGATGGCCAAGATGTAACAGTTACGACGTACGAGTTGTAACTCATAGGTTCGAACCCAGACAGGCGTATTACTATGTGTAAATTATTTAATCACTCCTGTCAAAACGGTGAAGGAAAACATAGTGAGGAAACGCGTATGTCCTAGAACCAAAAATTCGAAGACATTGTGACATCTACCGACTCGCAGGGACCCACGGGCCGCGTGATGGGTAACGGCCACTGACCTTTACAGCGTGTAACGGAAGGGGGGTATCAACCCTGAAGGAGGTGAATGTGCTCATGAAACTCAACAACTTTCCCCAAAGAACATAGGTCGAAATATGAAAAAAAAATTTGGCCCTCCCTTACAAAACTGACTAACAGCCAGGGCTCGGAAACCGGTTGAAATTCTTAACCGGTTACGGTCATTGACCCCAAACCGAAATCGATTTAGGTTAAGGTTTGCACTTTACCGGTTTTTACCGGTTTTTGCGGGAAACCGGTTTTTCATGAATTTTGGTTTTGAAAGTGAAAATTAACCGGTTAAACACCCCCCGCCCCCTAACTAAGCAAGTCGCAACATGAATCTACCCGCACCATTTAAGTTCTCCGGTTGTATTTGACGTCCTCAGATCAAACATTTTTTTTCCTAATGTTTTCTGGGGTACTAAATGTACTAATGTCACTATAACTTGTTGGAAGTGTTAAAAAAGTAGACGAAAAATATTTACTACTTACGGAATTAACCGGTTAATTTGGGTGTCAAAACCGTTTGTGCTTATGTAACCGGTAACCTTTGTCATTTGGGTTACATATGAACAGTTCACTTGTTTAACCGGTTAATGAGGGAACGATATATTTACCGGTATTTCATCGAAATTAACCGCTCTTTTTAAACCGGTTCAGAGCCCTGCTAACAGCTGATTGATTTACTATGGGAGGGCCAAATTTTTTTTTCATATTTCGACCTATGTTCTTTGGGAAAAGTTGTTGAGTTTCATGAGCACATTCACCTCCTTCAGGGTTGATACCCCCCTTCCGTTACACGCTGTATACAACGTGTAACGTTAAATGCGCAAAACCTGAAAATAGTTTGATCAGAATAACGAGCAGAATTAATTGAACCACTTTTTAATATAGGTAACATTTTTCAAAAAATCTTCATTAAAAACGTTGCCGTGTCTATTTATTAATAGGTCAAGCAACCCAATGTCAGCGCGGCGCAACGGCCCGGTGACGACTCCTCCCTCGATAAAGCGTCGTCGCAGACTTAAGAAACGATCAGAATGGCCAGTAAAACTAAAACAGCACATAAGACCTATACAATTTTTTTAATGACTTATTTTCTCTCTGAAATAGGTCAATTGAATTAAAACTCAGGTGGGGTGTCTGAGGTTTTGCGCATTTAACGTTACACGTTGTATATACAAGTACGCTGGACCTGTGATAAGCCGGGCTATAGTGAGGCGATTTGATTTTCGGCATTTTGGCGCTGTTCGCAGGAGTGGGTGGGAACGGAACTAATAAAAGACATGGGACAATGAGATAAAATACATCGATAAAATGCATTTTCGACCATCAGGTAATACTATTTCTATGTTTCCGGTAGATACAGATATCACCTCACCTCTTATTTATGTATCAACTAAATTAATACGACACAACAAAGAAGCTTAATCGCGTTAAACCTCCAAAAACACTTTAAAAACACGGGAAACAATCCAAACGAGACAGCGGCCATTTGCAAGTTACGTCAGATTTAGTTCTCTTCCCACGCATTGGAGGCGCTTCAAATAGGCACACTAAAGAGCTGTCATTTCAAAGGGTATCGTAAGTCCAGCGTACTTGTATATAATATGAAGGTCAGTGGTAACGGCCCACTCCCTCTCACAGAGAGGAAGCTTGTCTCCCAGCAGAAGTGTTATAGACTGATTATGCTATTAAATATTTTACCTTTTCACTTTGGGAAGGGTCGTGTTTGACCACTGTCTCCCCATGACGTTAAACGGTGATGCGAACGAGGATGCATGCTTTCCCAGAAAGAATATAATTGTTCATTTGTGGCGTTGTATTGTAAAGACACACGGAATGTAACGTTAACCAAGCTAAGTTATCAGCACAGCACATCAAGCTACCCGAAACTGTCAAATTTTCCCAATCCACCTTGAACCTTATGATTTAGCGATAAAGTTGAAAATCTATTAAAGACATTTGACAGGTTTTAGTAGCTTGATGTGCTGGCGTCTGTACAATAGATCCCAAGCGATTCATTATACACGGTGACAGGGATGGGATTATCGATGCACAAACTGTTAACATGAATTCAGTACATGATTTTGAAGCCAAATTAAATTTTTCGTCGATTATAAAAATAAAAAAAAATATTGCTATTGTTATAGAAAACTGCAAACACTTTTCTATGAAACAGCATTTTTTTTTTAATATCGATGAAAAATGTTTACGCTAGGGGGTTCAGAATTGACAATAAAATTATTTCTGGCTGACCCCTGACACAGGCAACTGAAGGGACACGGGTGGGTCTTAGTTAGTAAGAGTCTGACACACCCTCCCGCTCCGCCCAGAGCGGGAGAAGTTATTGGATAATTTCCCAAGCAAAAAATAGGGTCTATAATTATTTGCTGAATTCATGGTTACCGTTTGCGCGTCGAGGTCCCTGCCAGCCTGTATACAGGAATAGCATGGTTAACCTTTTGAACGCCAATCACTTGTATACAAGTTCGTTGTACACAAGTGATTGGCGTTCAAAAGGTTAAAACGTACAGACGCCAGTCAAATTTTCCCAATCAACTTTCAACCTTATGCTTTAGCG
Source organism: Eremobia ochroleuca (assembly GCA_949629135.1). Lineage (NCBI taxonomy): Eukaryota > Metazoa > Arthropoda > Insecta > Lepidoptera > Noctuidae > Eremobia > Eremobia ochroleuca. Next base: position 4,725,073 of record OX451412.1, on the reverse strand, counting down.
ATAAAGTCGAAATCTATTAAAGAAATTTGACAGATCGTAGTAGCTTGATGTGCTGGCGTCTGTACATAGTGTTGGCATAACGTTACAATAACTCAATAACTCACTTTTATAAAGGGGTACCCTCTGATTTTTACTTCCTTCCCAGAGACTTTCGAAAACCTCACGGTTTTATTACAAATTTTAAACATTTTCCAGGTCTTATACATCGGTAAGGTCCGGATATCACAGCGCAAGGTTCCGGAGTCCTTGATCGACGATGCTTTGAATAAGTTCGCTCAACACGAGGCCGAGAAAGCGCTGAAAGAGCGAAGACATAGCTTACTGTCTTCTACTGGGGTAAGGAACAAATAACAAAATTATAAGTCAACTTCATCGTCTGCCTAGCCTTTTCCCAACTTTGACAGGCCTGTTGGTCTAGTGGTCAGTGGCCCTGACTGCTATGTGCAAGGTCGTGGGTTCGATTCCCACCTAGGACAAATGTTTGTGTGATGAGCACGATCATTTGTTCTTTGTCTGGGTGTAATTTATAATATGTATTTAGAAAATACAACGTGTAACGTTAAATGCGCAAAACCTCAGACACCCCAACTGATTTTTAATTCAATTGGCCTATTTCAGAAAGAAAATAAGTCATTAAAAAAATGTAAAGGTATTATGTGGTGTATTAGTTTTACTGGCCATTCTGATTGTTTCTTGCGTCTGCGACGACGCTTTACCGAGAGAGGAGTCGTCACCGGGCCGCTGCGCCGCGCTGACATTGACTTGCTTGACCTATTAATAAATAGACACGGCAACGTTTTTAATGAAGATTTTTTGAAAAATGTGAACTATATTAAAAAGTGGTTCAATTAATTCTGCTCGTTATTCTGATCAAACTATTTTCAGGTTTTGCGCATTTAACGTTACACGTTGTATATACAACGTGTCCCAGAAATCAACGTCAAGCCGAAAACGGGCAATAGGCCAAGTCGTGACAGCTATTAGAAAAATATAAAAAAAAATCTTGGTCATGTACTTTTCGAATTATAAGCATTCAAAAATAAATCTCAAAAAGTGACACCCTGTGATGGTTTTTCAAGTCCTGTGACTACATTATTAACATTTCGGTAGTTTTTTTCTCTGTGATGTAACCATGAATAGCCCTTCTGTAAATTACAGTTAAAAGTAAAACGTAACTGCCTCAGTTCTAAATTAAATGTTAGATTTTTGCCCAATATTGAATTCAAAATAATGACATCACCCAACTTTAACCGACTGTACTGAAAAAAAAATCTACTACACTATTTTGGCAAGTAACTTTAAAAGATGGCGCGTTTAGTCAGGATTCCAAAATGGTATAACACATACTAATTGCTACTTCTTAATTGAGAAAAAACATTTTTTTTTATGAAGCCGTATTTCATAAAAGTTCGATTGAGACGAAGAGTGACGTTATTTTGACTAGTGTGAGCGAGAAAGATTCATTTTAGCTAATGTGAGGTGACGCTACTTTGACAAGTGGGAGCGAGATAGATAGTGACGCTACTTTTATCTAACTAAGAGGGAGACGGATTGACACATCATTTCATATGTGTGAGTGAAACAGATAGAGACGCTACTCTGGCTAAACAGGGATGCGTCGGCAAATTGTGCAATACTGCAGTACGTTACGCTCTTTCGTTGACTGCACATCTTTTTGTATTCGTATTGACTTCGTACTTACAACTGTGGCTTTGTTTATTGGACTTGATTTGCATTGTAATTTGGATTTATCTGCACCGTTTCTGACAACCCCGGACTTGTTTTAATCGCAACCCCGTGTTTGTGTAGTGTTTTATCATGCCATCTCGATACACCGCACAGGAATACGCCAACATGCATGTCATTTATGGAGAATGCTTATGCAACGCCAATGCCGCAGCAAGAGTGTATCGTGAGAGATACCCGAATGCTGAGCGTCATCCCGATCATCGAGTATTTATTAATGTGCATCGGTCATTATCAGAGGGTCGATTTCCTAGCCAAATGGTTAGCGAGGGAAGACCCGTTATGCCCTACGAAGCCGAAGTCTTGCAAGCAGTTGAAGAAGACAGAAGTATCTCAGTACGTGGAATTGAACAGAGCATAGGAGTCCCCAAAAGTACTGCACATCGTATTTTAAAAAAGAACGAGTTTCACCCATACCATGTACGACGAGTACAAAGTCTGCTACCCCGAGACTACCCAGAGAGAGTACGATTTTGTCGAACGATGTTGCAGAGACACCGAGAGGACCCGCGATTCTTTGAAAAAATTCTATGGTCCGATGAATCAACATTTAAAAAGGACGGTTACATGAACCTCCACAATTTGCACGAATGGCACGTGGAAAATCCAAATTTGATGCGGGAAGATAGATCTCAGTACCAGTTTAAAGTAAATATGTGGACGGGAATTTTGAATGGTAAAGTTATTGGTCCAATCGAGCTGCCGGAGAATTTAAATGCCCAGGGTTATTTGAACTTCTTACAGAACCAATTACCAGAATTATTGGAAGAAGTGCCACTGAACATTTACGGCAGCATGTGGTATCAACAAGATGGCTGCCCAGCGCATTATGCTCTCACTGTACGAGAGTTTCTCAATCGAGAATACCCCGATAGGTGGATTGGGCGGAGTGGTACAATTTCGTGGCCTGCCCGTTCACCCGATTTAAACCCCATAGATTTTTTTTACTGGGGTACGATAAAGGATAAAGTGTACTCTAAACCAATTCAAGATTTAGACGAGCTGCGCCAAAGAATTGCAGAAGCCGCTGAATAGATCAACTCAAGAAGATACGCCCGTCTTATTACGCGATCATTTTTAAAGAGATGTAGAACTTGCATTGCAGCTGAAGGAAAACAGTTTGAACATTTGTTATAAAACTTCGGAAATCTGATTTAATAAAAATTATAATAAAAGAAATCCAACGACTGAATTTTATTTCAAATGCACCTAAAACCAACAATGTACTTTTTTTCCTCAATTAAGAAGTAGCAATTAGTATGTGTTATACCATTTTGGAATCCTGACTAAACGCGCCATCTTTTAAAGTTACTTGCCAAAATAGTGTAGTAGATTTTTTTTTCAGTACAGTCGGTTAAAGTTGGGTGATGTCATTATTTTGAATTCAATATTGGGCAAAAATCTAACATTTAATTTAAAACTGAGGCAGTTACGTTTTAACTTTTAACTGTAATTTACAGAAGGGTTATTCATGGTTAGATCACAGAGAAAAAAACTACCGAAATGTTAATAATGTAGTCACAGGACTTGAAAAATCATCACAGGGTGTCACTTTTTGAGATTTATTTTTGAATGCTTATAATTCGAAAAGTACATGACCAAGATTTTTTTTTATATTTTTCTAATAGCTGTCACGACTTGGCCTATTGCCCGTTTTCGGCTTGACGTTGATTTCTGGGACACGTTGTATATGTTTATCAGTTGTCTAGTACTCATAGCACAAGCTCTGCTTAGTTTGGGACTAGATGGCGTTGTGTGAAAGTTGTGGAATATTATTATTATTATAACTACATATTATTATGTTGGGGTCTGCTTCCAGTCTAGCCGGATGCAGCTAAATCCCAGCATTTCATATAGAGCGACTGCCTATCTTACCTCCACAACTCAGCTGCTGGGTAATACGATGCCCCTTGGTAAGACTGGTTGTTAGATTTTCGGGCATCTGACTACCCGTAACGACTGTCAAAGATCCACGAATGACAGCCGGGACCAACGGCTTAGTTATCAATCAACTTATTTGCAGAAAATACAGGTGTTACTATAATACTTCGTTGTGTTATTTGAAAGTTATGATAATTTGAATTAAATAGGGAAATATACTCAGATGAGGCGCCCGTGGCTAAATAATAACAGTCGCACAGGTCGATCGATCAGGTTAAGCTACGCTTGCTGCGGTTGGTCTGTAGATGGGTGACCATCCTTACATACTGGTATCGGGGTAAGGGGTATCGTATTACCCAGTAACTGGGTTGTGGAGGTCAGACAGGCAGTCACTCCATGTAAAAAATAGGTATTCAGCTGCATCCGGTCAGACTGGAAGCCGACCCCAACATAGTTGGGAAAAGGGTAGGCAGATGATGATGAGGGTACAGACCTGGTAAGGGCTATCTGACAAAATGAACAACGAAGAAGACGAACGTTTTTGTACGAAGTTTGAGTTAAAAGCAACGAACAGATCCGAAATTAGATCAGTTTATGATAAAATATAATTTAAAATGACCATCCATTCTTCCTTTCAGACCTCAATCTATAGCTTGGACTCAAAAGAAAACCTCGACCAAGACAACAACAGTCCACCACCACACGAGCTCTTTAACAACAACAACAAAAAGATCCTGACACCCAGTACAACGCCCCTAGAACCAGACAAGGGTAAAACATGGGCAAGTGCAGAAACACTCAGTGTGCAACCAAAACCAGATCCGAAGAAAATAGACGAAGAATTCGACATGTTCACTAAAGAGCGGGTCGAAACGTTTACTAAAGAAACACAAATTATTAGGAAACCTACTCCAACGCCCTTAGAACCTAACGTTTTGATCCTAAACGTGCCTAAAAATAATCTAGACACTGTTAAAGAAGAAGATAAATTAGATATTTACTCTGTCATATCAGAAACAGCGTCGTCTATTACTGAATTTTGTCAGAAAACTAAAATTGAGGACGCCAAAATTGATTCTAAGACCCATGATCCATTTTTGGATAATCAAAAAGTTCGTGACGATAGTCCAGCTCCGATGAGTTTTCAAGAGATTACCAGGAAACCGGTGGTGACTGAAAGGAAGACTTTGAATGAAAACAAGCCGTTTTTGAGGGATCGGTCGGCTTCTATTGGGACTATTAATCTGAAGACGCCTATCGCTCATCTGATTGGGGAACAGAATAGGACTATGCTGTTTCAGGTAAAATTTTATAGTTTTTATACATCGCATTTGTTTGGTATAAAGAAGTTATCGTCGGTCTTTGAAATCGGGTCTGCTAAAGACACCTTTTTCGCCACGATTCTTACGATACGAAACTGATCTACTTGTTTTCATTTAACGAGATTTTGTCGATAGGTTGATACAATTAGTTTCTTGGAAACTTATAAAAAGATCATTCGATGGTGTTTGAAAACCCCATGTCATCGATCATTCACAGCTTTCAAAACAACATGATTGATAAAAGATATTTTTTCGTATCTTGGCAACGCATTTGCACACACCTCGTGCTAACAAATTAAATGAATTCAGCAAAACACTTTCATCTGCTAAAAAGACAACAAACCAGCTCTAGCGTTCCTTTTTACCTTCGCATTTTTAACTAAATTTCCTATATTTTGCTTCTCAGGTCGGTCGCGCAGAACTTCGCTTGATAAGTCCAGACAGAAAGCAGATCTTGCTCCACCGCGGGTTCAAGGACGTGGCCTCCTGCGTGCTCGGCAGACTGAACAAGGAGCACTTCGGGTTCGTGTGCCGAGAGACAAACGACACGTACGCTTGTTACGTGTTCAAGTGTGAGAGTGACTCTGTGGCGCTGGAACTTATTAATGGTAAGTAATAGCTAGCTACCTTTTCTTTTATTGGCCATAGTTCCTCCGACCGCCAAATTTCCTCCGTCTACTAAAGTTCCTCCGACCAACGAAGCACCTCCGTCACTAAAGTTTCTCCAACCGCCAAAACTCCTCCGTCACTAAAGTCCCTCCGTCACTAAAGTTCCTCCAACCGCCAAAGTTCCTCCGTCGCTAAAGTTTCACCAATCGCCAAAGTTCCTCCGTCACTAAAGTTCCTCCAACCGCCAAAGTTCCTGCGTCACTAAAGTCGCTCCGACCGCTAAAGTTCCTCCGTGACTAAAGCTCCTCCGACCGCCAAAGCTCCTCCGTCACTAAAGTTCCTCCGCCAAAGCTCATGAATTTAACAAAAGATCCTAGCGCTATCAAAGATTCTGTTTCGGCGTTGGAGGCTGGAACGGTAGGCCTGTTATTAACATCGTTACAATTGATCTGCTGATATATGCACCTGCTAAAGAATTTTGATCATTCAAGAAACATTGCCAGAGGGAGGATTGTCTGGCAATGTTTCTTGAATTTTCAAAATGCTCTTTAGCCTAGGTTCTAAAAAAATACAGCCTATAATTATCCCACTTTAGGGCAATGGCCTCTTCTCATACTGAGAGGGCATACAGTTCCTATGAATATATGTGTATTTTTGACGTGATAACGTCTTATAAATAAAAAAAAAGCATGACTGATTGTCACGTTGCACCTGAGCCGAGCGTGCAAGCGAGAGCGCCGTACAAGCGATAATGAGGCACGATTGGCCTTAACGTTCGGCTTGTGACGCATCTATCTCTCTTCCACTCCACCGTTATCACGTAACATTATCGTCCTTAAACCGACTTTATCGACAACCAATTTTTTTTATTAAAATCTTGGATTAATATTGCAACTGTTCTATGTCTTGCAATTTATGTTTAAAATCATAATATATGAAAGTAATGTACTAAGTCTTAATATGTAGTACGATTATGATCTATACAACGTGTAACGTTAAATGCGCAAAACCTGAAAATAGTTTGATCAGAATAACGAGCAGAATTAATTGAACCACTTTTTAATATAGGTCACCTATTTTTAAAAAATCTTCATTAAAAACGTTGCCGTGTCTATTTATTAATAGATCAAGCAAGCCAATGCGAGCGCGGCGCAGCGGCCAGGTGACGACTCCTCCCTCGATAAAGCGTCGTCGCAGACGCAAGAAACGATCAGAATGGCCAGTAAAACTAAAACACCACATAAAACCTTTACAATTTTTTTTATGACTTATTTTCTCTTTGAAATATGTCAATTGAATTAAAAAACAGTTGGGGTTTCTGAGGTTTTGCGCATTTAACGTTACACGTTGTATACCTACTCAAGTTCCTCTAATTGCCACCATTACGAGTATCAGTCGTCAGCTACCCCAAATCGAATGCCGCCCTTTTTCAAATCGACTCTGTCCACGTGTAGAAAATGGCGCGAAATCATAGCGCCAGCTCACGGCGTTCACTGTACTAACCGATCAACCAATGAGAACACAGTTTACAGTTTGACCAATATTAAGAAATCAACGGGTAGTAGTATTTTGATAATGTTGTCCTCATGAAATTGTTTGCGACATATACATATACAGGAAAATTTTTTAGTCACCGTCCAAATTTTGATATATTACTCTTTGGCGAAAATCATTGAATACTTGTTTTTTTCTTTTAGTATCACTCAATACAAAAATATTGAGATATCATACCACAAAGTAATCTATAAAAAGTTTATGTTTCTGGACACTGCCGCGCCGTGCGTACGCGCTTGATGAAGTTGCGCGGGCCGCCCCGCCCCGCGCGCCGCCGCAATTCATTGATAACACAATAATAATCAAAGTTGCAAATTTTCCCTTCATACTTTCACGGGCTTAGGACCGTCAATAAGCAAAAGCTTTGTGCTATGTTCATTAAGATTAGAATGTAATCCTTAATTAATCAATTACAAATAAAGTAAAAATAAACTAGATAAATAAGAACTTTAGACCTTATTAAAGCCGTGCCAAAACGTTTTGCTATTAGGCGTATTTAAAAAATTTGAATCAACTTATGTACCTACAAATAATTAAAAATTTAATCAAAATCATCTTAGAACAATCACATTAACAGTACTTTAATAAATGTTCAAAATGCATACCGTTTCTCTCTAAACAGAGTCTTGCACGTTTATGCACATTGTTTTTAATTTTGTTGAGCACTACAGTGTCACTTTTCACTTGGTCGAATGCACGTACAATTTGCTCTTTTAATTGGTCTAGGCTTTGGGCTTCCTCCACATACACTCGTCGTTTTATTTCGCCCCACAAAAAAAAGTCACATGGAGTAAGATCTGGTGACCGGGGTGGCCAGGCGACGGGCCCCCCGCGACCGATCCAACGATCACCGTGTTCTATGTTTAAATAATCACGAACGGCGGCGGAGTAATGAGGCGGTGCACCGTCTTGCTGATAATAAAAATCTCGAAGGGAGATTACCGGCACGTCATCCATGAAATCAGCAATTACTGTGCGTAACATATCTAGGTACGTGCCCCCGGTCAGCCGTCCCTCAATGAAATATGGCCCCAGTATTCTATTGCCGATAATTCCAGCCCACACATTTGCGCTAAACCGCACTTGGTGATATGTTTCTCGTATCATGTGTGGGTTTCGAAATGACCACCAATGTTCATTATGCTGATTATACAGCCCCACTCGAGTAAACAAGGCCTCGTCAGTCCACAATATGTTAGCATCGGGGTGTGCGATCAGCCACTCGCAGAAGGCTCGACGGGGAACGGCGTCTGCGTCGTTCAAGGCCTGTGCCTTTTGAAAATGGTACGGGTGCAACCCAGCAGTATGGAGAAGTTTCCACACGGCATATTGGCTTACGCTGAAGCGCTGCGCTGCATCTCGCGTACTCGATCTAGGGCTCCGTTCAAAGAAATCGAAGATATCTTCTTCGATCTCTACTGCGAGTCTCGGCCTGCCACGTCCTTGAGCGTGTGTAGGAGCTATAAATTGGCCACGGTCTAATAGCCTCTGATTTGCGGCCAAAATCGTTTGGCGATTAGGTACTGAAGGATTTATTATCCCTTGATTGCGAAGGCGAGGAACACTTTCTGCTTCGTACAGTCTCTGGGCACCGTTCAAACTTTCACCACTAAGTATGTAAGATCGCACCATTTCGTAATACTCGCGGTAGGAATACATCGTAAACAAATTCACGATAGCGCGGGGCGCCGCCGGCGGGGAGCGCGGGAACACGGAAGGAAGCGCTTGCGTCGCGAAAGGGGGCGCGGGCGGGGCCGACTAACGATGATGTGACGCGCACAGGTGTAGCGGGGCGGGGGTAAGCGGGGTGTGCGCCGCTACCCTTTTCATTGATGATTGCGCGGCAAGTGTAGTATTATTATCGTTTAACTTGTGACCACGCAGAGCGGATAATTCTTTCGAGAAAATGATTTAATATCAAAATTTTACGTATCGATTTTTTTTCAAAAATGGAGTTAGTAAATGATACCTAATGCATAGAAAAAATTTGGACGGTGACTAAAAAATCTTCCTGTATATTCTACCACCAAAAGTTTAATTCCTCTATGTTTTGAATCACTATCCTTTTTATTATCTCATTGTCACCTGTGTATCTTGTTACAGCCATCAAACAAGCATTTGTCGCTCACGCTGATCTCCTGAAGAAGACCCGAGAGAAGTCACCCAACATGACGTGTGAACACTGTCCCATGCTGTGGTACCATCGGCTGTGCCATGATATTGAAGGTACGATCATTCTTCATCCGACGTTTCCCACCTATGTGGGATCGACTTCTAGATTAACTGAATGCAGCTGAATACCAGAACTTTACATGGAAACAAAATACATTTATTTAGGACAGATGAAAAGACACACAATACACTTCAGATACATACATCAAAAACAAATGAAAAACAAATAAAAAGGCAAAAGTTCGATGTAAGAAATTAGCAGGAAAGTGTGTCAAAAAGACGCAGCCGGTCGATTCTGTTAGAATCTCACCGTGAGGGGAGAATGCGCTGTCATTCCATATGCTAAGAATGAACGCTGATGACAGCTCACTTTAAGCTCACTTCACCCGTGTTATCACGGTGAGATCTTTACAGAATAGCACTACAGTTCAGCAAAAGTGCCAGACAAATAGTGCCTGACGCTGGTTTTCAACTGCTCCTGATTCTCATTGAGCAACTGCCTATCCGAGCTCCTCGACCAAAGGACTCTCTCGATTCTATAGTTAAAAATACCAAGGAGTGACTCTTCTGCATTTCATCCTATGTTCTTTGCACTAATATACACCATGTATCAGAAAGGTATGTCCACATTTAAGGGTGTGATATAAAACTGAACAACATTCTCTTGTGAGGACTATGTGGGTCATTGTTTCCGTTTTAATCATGGTCTGGCAGTTTGAGTGGTTTATGCGGTCTACACAAATGTTCTGTCCTTGGTATTGCTCGTCGAATCGTTGAGCTCCTTAAGTTCTGAGTTGAGCTGCACGGTTACTGACGAATGCGTGCACTGACTGCACAGGTCCACTCAATCTGTGTGGTTCTTCCCTCAAAATACCACTTCAGACACCAATCTACATGGTCCTCAAAGATCAAAGATGATGTCCGGATTTTTATATACACATTGACATTGATGAATTTTATATAAACAATGACATGGATATTTACTTTGTATAGTATCTTATTTTTTATTATTATTATTGTGAGTGTGAAGACTATGTGGGTCATTTCTTTTTTCTTTTTTCCTTCTTAGTTAGTTTTAATCATGGTCTGGCAGTTTGAGTAATTTATGCGGCCTACCCAAATGTCCTTTCATTGGTATTGTTCGTCGAATCGTAAGGCTCCTCAAGTTCTGAGTTGAGCTACACAATTTTTGACAAATGCGTGCACTGACTGGACAGGTCCGCTCAATCTGTGTGGTTCTTTACTCAAAAGACCATTTCAGACACCAATCTGCATGGTCTTCACATGATCTGACCAAGATTATGTCTGGACTTTAAAAGAGACTGTGACCTCTGAGTTTGTTTCGGCCTTTCTTCTCAGAGTAGTCAGATAGGAAACGCCGACCTCATCTAGTTTAAAAAATATGATTGACATGTAAAAGTGTTTGTACAAACCTACTTACAGAAAATAAATCATTTATCATTTATCTCCATGGGACCATTGTACGAGTAATCGCGAAGAAAATATAAACTGTCCCATCATCATCTGCCTAGCCTTTCCCCAACTATGTTGGGGTCGGCTTCTAGACTAACTGGATGCAGCTGAATACCAGTAATTTTCATGGAGCAACTGCCTATCAGGCCTCCACAACCCGGGTAACACTATAGGTATCCCTGAGTAAGATTGGTTGTCAGACTTCCTAGCTTCTGGCTACCCATCCAACTGATGATAATGTCACAAAAATAGGTGGCATCGTAGTTGCGTTGCCTAGAGATATACCCTTCGAACCAGAACATGGCGACAGAAATAGGTATGCTGGTAATAGATTTCCTTACGTGATCCTAACTCATCATCTACATCATCAACTTAGGGTGCGTTTCCACAGAAGCGGAGCTGGGCGGAGCGGAGCGGAGACGTGTAGGAGTCGTCCAATCGCAGACGAGACGAGTGACGCGATGAGGATTTCAACCATTGTGATTATTCGATTCCTGCACGTCTCTGCTCTGCTTCGCCCAGCTCCGCTTCTGTGGATACGCACCCTTAGCCTTTTCCAAACTATGCTGGGGTCGGCTTCCAGTCACAAAAATCAAAAGTCATTTATTCAAACTAGGCCGAGAATCAGCACTTTTGGAACGTCAAAATTACATAAGACAGTGCCCCCACAACGCCCGCCCTTCACCACTTTCTAGTGCTTTAACTGGGGAAAAAGAAGTTTTTTACTTTTTTTTTACTTACTTTTTAAGAAGTGGCACAACAAACTCCTCAGCAGAAAAGTCAGGCTAACGGGATACCGCTGAATACCAGTATTTTCATGGAGCGACTGCCTATCTGACCTTCACAACCAAGAGCATTATACATATACTAATACCAAATTTAATCAATTATATTCTCAGGTATGAACGACAAGAAGACACATGCATTCATCCTCCGTCGCATAGAACAGCTTCCTGATGAGGAGCAGGATCTCATCATCACCAAGTATCAGGGTGGCACCAATCATATGTATGAGGTGAGGTCTCATCTGGTATATTTAGTAGTGGTGGTAGGATAAAATCAGAAACGTAGTTATCCGCAAAAGAACCGGACTTACCGACATAGCTTGCAGAGTAAGCAAGCTGAAGTGGTAGTGGGCTGGCCATGTTTGTCCAACCCACCGTTTGTGTTTTACCTATTTATGTATTTGTGTGCGTTTTTTTCATTTATAATTCAACAATTTTAATAGTTTTTTTTTGTCATTGTTCGGCTCAACCAAAGAACCTGCCATATAATCTCTTCACCACCCTTGGTTGACTGGTAGAGAATGTCTAAGGCATCAAGTCCGCCTTTGTACCTTTTTGTGTGCGAAAAGTTTAAATAAATAAATAATAAATAAAGACCGATGGCTGGTGAAGGAAACGAGTCCTGGAGTGGAGACCGCGTATCGGCAAGCGTAGTGTGGGACGCCCCCAGCTAGATGAACTGAAGACCTCATTGGCTGGGACTGACTGGATGGAGAAGGGTATTGTGGCGCAGCCTGGGAGAGGCCTATGTCCAGCAGTGGACTGCGATAGGCTGAGTTGATTGATATTTACTGGTGTCGCTTATTCCGTTCATCTTCTTGTAAAATTATTTGGTACAAAACAAGGTGGTAGTGGGACTGAATTCCCAGAAAGCGAACCAGGGAATTAATTATTTAGTGGACGTCCATTGATTACGTGAGGCGTTTTTAGAAATTTTCTGACCCCCCCCCCCCCCCGGTGAGATGTCGTGAGATTTGGCTCAATCCCCTCCCCCATACCCCAATCTCACGGGAGATTCATCAAAATGCCTGTATATAGTGTAAATGTGTTGGATTTGAGGTCTCGGCAAATATCAGGTTTTTCCTTAATACGGAAACAAATTACCTGATATTTGCCGAGACCCCCCCTCCCCCCAAAGTAAGATTAGGTGAGATTCGGTTCGACCCCCTCCCCCCTTGAACGTCTCACGTAATGAATGGACGCCCCCTTACCAAATTGACACACTTCGTGAAATGGCCTTGTTATAACCATTTCATACAACAGTCAAAGAAAGACAGCTGTGATTTGAATATACAGACAATTTAAGTTGGGACTCAACTTGATAAACAATTGATTTCCTCGACTTTACCACAAATTCCTGATCATCATCTGTCATTCTAGCTGTTGTTGACAGATTGCTACTGATGGTAGCCAGTATAATCATTATCTGCCAGTATCATATTACAATCATACAAATCTCTATCGATATAGATTATTGGAACGTTAAAACCAGAGATTTGATGATAAAAGATATAATAAAAGAGAGAGAAGGTTTTACTACCTCCAGTATGCCAAAACTGCATTCTGTAAAAATCTCACCGTGAGAACTTAGGTCAAGTGAGCAGGAAGTGAGCTGTCATTAGAGATTAACACTTTTGATACTGCTCACTTCAAGCTCACTTCACTTATGATTTCACGATATGGTGATAGCTATAGGTAATTGGATTCGGCCGTTAGAGAACCATTAATTTTTATTGCCTTTTTTATTTTATTTTTTTTATTTGTGTACCTAATTATTTATTTATTTAAACTTTTCGAACACAAAAAGGTACAAAGGCGGACTTAATGCCTTAGGCATTCTCTACCAGTCAACCAAGGGTGGTGAAGAGGAGATGGCAGGTGCTTTGGTTGAACCGAAGAATGATAAAAAAAAAACTATAAAAATTGTTGAATTATAAATGAAAAAAAAAAATAAATAAATAAAATGGATCAAACTTAAACGTTCAGTGATTTCCGAGATACATGGTTTCATAGAGCTGACATATGGATACAAAAGTCGCTTTTTATGCTGATACTCAATCATACCGTATATGATCGCTAATCCAGTATATACCAGCTACAAAATCACTCTCGCTTCTGTCACAGACGGGTGAGCACAACGCATTCCTGATGATGTTGCTGAGAGCGCACTGTGAAGCGAAGCAGATACGACATGTTCACGACACCGCTGAGAATAGGTGAGCTGGAGTTGTTAAAGTATAGTTTCAAATATAGTTTATTTATCTCACGAAGCTACGCGCGTTTTATTTGTGGTTACTAAATGTACAAACACGTTGTAAATGGTTGTGTAAGCGCAGGAGACAATGGCAAAATCGAAATTGTGTGTGTGCGTGTGTGTGTTACGTGCTGCCGCTACTCGTCTTCACGCACACATTCACAGCGTGCTTATACTTTCAGTTACCACAAGTACAGCGCGTGTCACTTTGTGAGATAACTGTAAATACTCTTTATTATGTATACGATATAAACTTCCAGCGCATATTACGTGATGTATTCTTTAAACAAAATGATTATATATTTATAACCAGTTAATAAAAAGGTTCTATTACCTTTCAGGTCTGAGTTCCTGAACCAATACCTAGGTGGCAGCACTATCTTCTCAAAAGCCAGACGCTCAATATCCAGCAGTTTTGATCTACTCAAACGGAAGGCTAGCAGAGATGAGGGTATCATACCTCCTATAATAAAGAAGGTGTGTTACACTCTATTAATTAACAAAAGACCCTTGTAACTGGTATCACTATAGCTTCCATAAAATAATAAATATATAACGTGTAACGTTAAATGCGCAAAACCTCAGACACCCCAACTGATTTTTAATTCAATTGACCTATTTCAGACAGAAAATAAGTCATTACAAAAATTTGTAAAGGTTTTATGTCCTGTTTTAGTTTTACTAGCCATTCTGATCGTTTCTTGCGTCTGCGACGACGCTTTATCGAGGGAGGAGTCGTCACCGGGCCGCTGCGCCGCGCTGACATTGGGTTGCTTGACCTATTCATAAATAGACACGGCAACGTTTTTAATGAAGATTTTTTGAAAAATATGACCTATATTAAAAAGTGGTTCAATTAATTCTGCTCGTTATTCTGATCAAACTATTTTCAGGTTTTGCGCATTTAACGTTACACGTTGTATAATACACAATCAGTCCATAGTTTTTCCACTGCTGGGACACAAGCTTCCTCTATTTGAGGGAGAGTTGGCTATAATCCACCACGCGGAACCAGTGCGGGTTGGTAGATGTCACATGTCTTCGGATTTTTGGTTCTAGGACATTCCGATTTCCTCACAATGTTTTCCTTCACCACCAACCTGCTTTATAACTCCCTCTCACGGAGAGAAGACTTGTGTCCGATGAGAACATAATAGACTGATTATACTTACCTAAACCTGCTATACATGGATTTATAACCGGCAAAAGGTGTGTCGAACTACAAAACTTTTTGGTAAGCCTCGTCGTGCAGTCGCGCAGTTTGTTCCGCCAGTTACTCAACTGAACCGAGCGCTCGGTGCATCCTGGACAGTCACACCCAACACCTTATTTGACTGGCCAATTCTTCCCTTGCGGTGATAGGGCTACTGCCCGCCTGGTTTGCGACCGCACCGCACCGCAGTCCGGCGTCAAGCAGCCTGCTGTGTTTTGTCCATGAGTGGGAGTTCTAGCGCCTTAAGTATCAACTGGGCACGCTCGTTAAAAAAAAAATACCTCCTTTCGGGGAATATAGACGTGAAATGAATGAATGAATGAAAAAGCGTTTATTCGTGGTGACCTTCTAAGCATTACAAAAAATGTTAGTTCTGCTAAACTGTAAAGCAGTTTGTTGTAGCTCCCATATACAGTATTGCCTATATTTTTTATGGTTTTATGATGTTATATGTATATTTGATGTTTTCAAACAACCTTTTCTTTTGCCAGGAATCATCACCTCTGCCCTCACCATTACCGATAGTACTAGACACATCATCAGAGACTCCGGGCCAGGATCTGCTGTCTCCTGAGCTCGTGAGGAGTAAGAGCCTCTCCCCTGCAGTGTTGGATGGTAAGAAGTTGAGCCTAAATACAGTGGACCCCCGGTAATCCGACAAACGTTTTGCAGGGCAGTGTCGAACTATCGAATTTGGCGGATTATATAGTACTGTCTATAAGACCCCATATAGTCCGGAATTTAGCGAAGATAAGAATTGAGACAAGACATCGTGTCTACATGTCGGATTACAGGCGGTGCTGGATCAGACAGGGCCCGGATTACTGGGGTCCACTGTAGATGCTAAATATGACATGTAGTAAATAAAGTTATTTATTTATTTATTTAACCATTTATGTACACACACATTCAAACAGACAAGAAAAGAATAGAAAAATACGTATAAAGGTGTTGCTTATTTCTAAAGAAGTCTCTTTCAGCATACCCGCGACAGTATAGTAGAAATAAAGTCCAGTTTACGCTACAATTTCAAACATGATACCTTTTTCAATAGTGCTAGTCACTCTGAAATCAACTTAAGTACCATTAAAATAAAGTTGATATATGTTTAACTTCAAATAAAATCAATTGGAAACATACATTTGAATAGACCTTAGCTTAGGTATATGATGTCATAGAATATGTGCGTTTTACGATACACTTGACGCGAAATATTTAAGTCCAAAATCAAATGCCACATATCATCATCTGCCTGCCTTTTCCCAACTAAGTTGGGGTCGGCTTCCAGTCTAACCGGATGCATATACGACAGGACTAAACTAATATTTATCTTCTGTCCTTTTCTTAATTGAAATAGAAAGAAAAAAAATGCACTGAACTTAAATTTAGTTTAGTTTGTGAACAACATCGGCGCCAATTTTTATTGTTTAATTTAGCGTTCTGTGTCTTGTAATGTTAATTGCTTTGCATACCTTGTATTGTATTCAGTCAAGTATATTTTCTAACTGAACAGACAGCTGTGCTGCTGGGGAGTTTGTTGCGCCACTTCTTCTCCCCAGCGAAAGCACTAGGAAGTGGTGAAGGGCGGGCGTTTTGGGGGACTGTCTTTTGTAATTTTGACGTTCGAAAAGTGCTGATTCTCAGCCTAGTTTGAATAAATGACTTTTGATTTTGATTTTGATTTTGTTATTTATAGAGGTAACGCCATCCCCCCGTTCAACGATGACGCCGACACCAGAGGAGAGTGAGGACACGCCGGGAGAGGGCACTCCCGTGAACTCGCCTATGATGGACATGTAAGTAGAAGGACATGAAAATAATTTAACAAGAATTTTTTGTAGAAATATTTTGTCGCGAGAGGTCTGTCTGTACCCAAACGTTTCAACGGAACCATATAACGGAGTCTACACTATCTGCCTTACATTTTATGCCCGTATCTGTTTAACCATAGGTTATTTACTATTTATTTATAAATAATAATAATAATATTCCACAACTTTCGCACAACATTTATTTATAAATAGTTTATTGTTTACCACAACAATAAATAACATAAAAAATAGATCAAATAATACAAAATATACAATGGGCGACCTTAGCGCTTTCTGCGAGCTTTTTCAGGCAACTTTGGAATGGACAGTGATTTTCCTGGACATGAAATGGGGCTGTAAATGCTGGATTTGTTTTGACTGTACATCGGAATTAGGACTCTAATTCTAATTTAAGTAGTTTTAATTATGTTTGGAATAAAACATTACTTATATTAAAAATGACAGAAATCGATTCTGAACAAATTAATTTAATAATGTGCATTAATTCAAAATCCACTAAGTTTTTCACCAGCCGTGCGACTCTGTAACCATCTCACCGTGAAAACTTGGGTGAAGTGAGCGTGGAGTCAGTCGTCAATAGTGTCAATCCCTAGCATCAGCATGACTCACAGCTCACTCTAAGCTCACTTCACCTTAGTTATCACGGTGAGATTTTTCCAGAATCGACCGGCTGAAGTCATTCTAATATCCAACGTGCCAAATGCGTTCTTATAGGATCTTAAATAATGGCATATAAACAAACCTTATTTCCAGTTTCCTAAAAGTAAGTGACAGTCGCCCCACGCACGTGGAAGCCGGCAGCGAGAATGAAGCCACTTGGAGACAAGCCATCTACGAGAAAATCGTACAGCCTGAGGTGCAAGTCGAAGGTAACGTGTTTATTTCAATGAATTAATCAATCTGAAGAATACAACCTTACTCATAGAAGAAATGCTTTGAAAAAAAGGATTGTGTGGTTTTTATGAAACCACGGTAAAAGTGAAACTTTTTTTCACATTATACAACGTGTAACGTTAAATGCGCAAAACCTCAGACACCACAACTGTTTTTTAATTCAGTTGACCTATTTCAGAGAGAAAATAAGTCCTTAAAAAAAATTTAAAGCTTTTATGTGCTGTTTTAGTTTTACTGGCCATTCTGATCGTTTTTTGCGTCTGCGACGACGCTTTATCGAGGGAGGAGTCGTCACCGGGCCGCTGCGCCGCGCTGACATTGGGTTGCTTGACCTATTAATAAATAGATACGGCTACGTTTGTTATGAAGATTTTTTAAAAAATGTAACCTATATTAAAAAGTGGTTCAATTAATTCTGCTCGTTATTCTGATCAAACTATTTTCAGGTTTTGCGCATTTAACGTTACACGTTGTAGACATTTAACTAAAACACAAATGAGTAATAGTCTATACACTACACGGTCAGCTGATGCGAACTATAGGCGCCGCCATATTGGCCTCGGCTGCTCTCACGAGCGCCTTTCACTTTATCCCTACTCCGCGGCCGACCGTCACGCGACATGCAACACACAGACGAAAAAGTTTGAGACGATGTAATAAAAGTTTCACTTTAAAAAGTGAATGCGAGGTTATTTTACGCCACGAGCTGTATCCTAAAAACGCAATTTTATACGCATACGGTATACGATACGCCAAGCTTAACTTCTGGACGACATAAGTACTGTGATTGTCCGTCCTACAGCAAGCCAAAGGTCCCAAAACCCAAAGCAAAGTTCGAAAGAATTTCCGTCGTTGCCCAAATTAATTTTCTTAAGTGTCGTGAACACAAGTCTGTTAAAACCGGAGTCAAGCATGTTAAAAGCTCATCAAAATGAGTAAAGGGGAGGTCAATTTGAAAATAAGAAAACTAAAATAGCTCCTGTCGTAGTGAAAAAATTGCCAGCCAGCAAAATATTTTAGTATATAGCATTTCTATTCATTTTCAGGAGAACTAACATCGATGCGCAAGTCGTCAGGTCCTAAAGCCAAGAGGACAAGAGAAGAGCTGCGTCAACTGTGGAAGATGGCGATAGACCAGACCATTCTACTGGTCAGAATGGAGAAGGAAAATGCTAGACTTAAAGGTTAGCTTCTTGTCGAAGTAAAATTATCCTGTCACAAAAGTGGTAGTATGGCTGACACCCAGAGTACTCTGAATTTACAGACGACAGCACATCAAGCTACCCGAAACTGTCAAATTTTCCCAATCAACTTTGAACCTTTATTCTTTACCGATAAGGTTGAAAATCTATTCAAGAAATTTGACAGATTGTAGTAGCTTGATGTGCTGGCGTCTGTACTTCAACTCAGCCTATCGCAGTCCACTGCTGGACATAGGCCTCTCCCAGACTGCGCCACAACACCTGTCCTGTCTGTACTTACGAGTGGACAAAAAGAAGAATGTGGACACTGTTTTATCAAATCAGGCGATGCAGATAGCATAGTGTCACACATGCGTCATAGAGCTGCAAACAAAGGGCTTTGAAAATCCCTGGCATACCTAACTGTCTGACATTTTTTTTTTTTTAAAATGGCGTTCACGCATGGAACCTTATTTTTTTTTAATTGCTTACATAGCTGTTTGATTACTTTAAACTTTCACAGTGATTATTTCAAACATCTAAGCTACAAGATGTACGCAAGTTAAAAAAATGGACGTTACATCATCAACGTTGAACATCGAAAACGAAATCTCGGAAACTTGACACTTTTCGGGGTCTGGTCTTATTACGCTTTTTGTTGATGTTTGCATTGATGTCAGCTATTGATTTATAAGTATCATTTTTTTTTCCACACTAGGTATTTCCCCTGTATTGTGGGTGCGTTTACAAACATTTAAAGTCACATACACAAACAGTCACACCCGGAACAACTACTTGTAGGTCATACAAATATTTGTTCCGTGCGGGAATCGAACCCGCGATACGCAGCGCAGCAGTCAATCGCTTAAGCACTGCGCCAAGTGTGCCGTCATTGTTGTCCGCTGTTTTCAAAATGGCGCAACAGCAGGTATGCCACGAATCATCAAAGCCCTTTCGCGAGTTATTTTATGACTTCCTTGTAATTTCATCTTGAATCCAGATTCCGGACAGTGCCTAAGAATGATCTAATGCAATAAATAACCCAAACACTATTGGCACTGAGAATCTTAAAATAAATAAATAAATAAATAAATCCCTGGACATTTCACACAGCACCATTTGTCCCAAGCTAAGCAACCTAATGCTTGTGTTATGGTAACAAGATGGCTGATAAACTACTTATATACAATTTTTTTTTTTTTTTTGTAAATACATATTATAAAACCAACCGCACATACAGCAGTCGAGTTTGAGATTACTAGACCAATGATACTGTCCCTTTACTAGTGATGTTTACTTTCAGAAAGCGAAGAATCTTCAGCAGTCCGCAGAATAAAGCTAGAATACAATGAACTAGGCGTCTGTGACGCCGGAGTGAGTCTGATGTGGGACTCCTTACTGTCTCGAGACTCCTCACAACCCATGGCGAAGGTCGACAGGCACATGCTGACACAGGCTGTGATACAAGGTAACATTTGCAGTCCTTACCTAGAACTAGCTTGGGCCGAAGATAGAGCCTTGGGGAACCACCAATTGCGTTGTTAATATAAATTATTATTTGATATGTAACTTTTTATGTTAAAAAGGTGATCTTTTTTGTGGTGATTGGAAGATTTGATAAGAAGATCATCATGCAACTGAACATGAAATTATATTATTTTTGTTCCATCGGTGTCAAAGGCATCTATCGTAAATGAACTTAATGTTAATTTGGTATAATGAATAAATGTTAATTTGGTATTAGAGAGAAAAAAAGAAAAATAGGTTTATTTGTCAGAGAAACACGTGCATATAAAAGATAAGTGTGTAGAACAGTGCACAAGAAAACTTTGAATATTATTTATTATGTACATATAAGTTACGGACATAAATATATACATTCTACAAAGGCATGATACAATGGACGGTCTTATCGCTGACAGCGATCTTGTAAAGACAACCTTTGGATGGATTGAAAAGGGAAGGAGAGACAAATACTGTAGGTAGTCTGTGGTGTACCATTTACACGATACAATGAATACATACATAAAGTGTATACTAATCTAAGTAAATATATGTAATAATACACATGAAACAGGTGTAAACAAAATATAATGATGTTCAAGGAGAGAGGTAGTGCTTTTTATCATAATTTTAAAAGTGGACAAAGATTGAGCACGCCATACCGACACGGGCAAGTCATTCCATAAGCGTACTGCTTGAACAGTAAAAGATTTGTCATAGAAACTGGTGGAATGCACCCGGCATCTCTAGTCTCAGGTTCTCCGATGGCCTCAGGTGTCTATTATGTGTGTCATGAAGGAAATTTAAACGTCTTTAAGATAAAAGGGGTTTTAAGATTAAACAAAATACTGTAGACAACAAGATATGAGAATTCCGGCGAAGACGTATGGGAAGCCACTTGAGCTTTGTACGAAATTCAGATATGTGATCATATTTGCGGAGGCCAAATATAAATTTTATGCATAACTTTTGAAGTCGCCCAAGTTTATCTAGTTGTGCCTCAGTAAATACTACTATGCTCGCCAGGCGTCCCGCGCATGTCCCGCGGCGGCGTGTGGTACTTCCTGGCCGAGCAAGCGTGTCTCCGCTCCGCGCCGCCCGACACCACGACGTGTCCGCTGTACCACACGCCCTACACCGCGCTGCTGGGAGGACTTACCAAGCACCAGCACGCTATACTTATTGACCTAGGTAAGTGGAACCAAATAATAATAATAATAATTTCATTTATTTCAGGTTTGTGACCCATATAAGGATATATTTATGACAGGCCTGTTAGTCTAGTGGTCAGTGGCCCTGACTGCTATACACAAGGTCGTGGGTTCGATTCCCACCCAGGACAAATGTTTGTGTGATGAGCACGATCATTTGTTCTGTGTCTGGGTGTAATTTATCTATAGTATGTATGTATTTAGAAATATATACGTATGTTTATCAGTTGTCTAGTACCCATAGCACAAGCTCTGCTTAGTTTGGGACTAGATGGCGTTGTGTGAAAGTTGTGGAATATTATTATTATTATTATTATATAAAACAAAAATAGATAAAAATACAAATACAACACACATAAATGTCAGAATTACATCAGAAACATTATTCAATTAAATTAAGTAGTCAAAAGTCAAATACACAATCGATGATAAAGAATAAATTAATAAATATCAAAGTAAATTATCGTAGTATTAAAAACACCAATTATAAAATGAGCAATTACAAAAAAAAAAAAAAAGATTAAATATCAAATTAATAGGATTAGTTATTAGACCTTAAAAATACTGGTATTCAGCTGCATCCGGTTTGACTGGAAGCCGACCCCAACATATTTGGGGAAAGGCTAGGCAGATGATGACGAGTTATTAGACCTTAACAAAATGCCGGTTACAACAGTGCCTCATATAGGGACAATCAAGTCTCCCCGCAATCATTGCCAGGACAGCGTTGGAGCTGGCGCGCCTCCCGCGCAAACAGGACGAGCACCGCTTGCGCGTGGTGGCGTGGAAACAGTCGGTGCGCGCTTCCGCAAACATGCCCGAGGCACTGCAGAAACGAGGCAGCCCCAACACTGCCCTGAACGCATAAATAAATAAGACGTTTTCGATTCTTGGACGATACAAAAGCGTGAATTCACTTCCGTACTACCGGACGTACTGCAGAGTACAATCCACACTTGGTCGGTTCTCCTCCACATTTATTATGCGCACAGCCAAAGTGTGGAACTCTCTGCCAGCGTCTGTGTTCCCTTCCACGTATAACCCATCCACCTTCAAAGCAAGAGTGAATAGGCATTTTCTGGGCTTGCTCGATCCATCATAGACCTCATCCATCGGTTTATCGAAATCTAGGTAAAGAGCTGGGCATTTCACAATAAAAAAAGAAGAATTTTGTGACTGGTTTTGTGTCCAAATCGAGGAAAATACGTAAAATACATCCATTGGCATGGATGAGACTCCAGCAGGCTAATTGCGTAACACACTATCAGTAGCAATGGGTTTCATTTTGACAGTTCAACAACATTCATTGCGTATTTACGTTGTTGAGCAGACACGTTTTTCGAACATATTGAGCAATGGATTAGCAATATGCTTCAAAATTATTCAAATTGAGAGTAATATTATTTATAGTGTGTTACGCAATTAGGGTGCTGCTTCCTCTTATAATAACGCCTGCTGACAAAACCATAAAAACCAAAATTCTCTTTGTATATAACGTGTAACGTTAAATGCGCAAAACCTCAGACACCCCAAGTGATTTTTAATTAAATTGACCTATTTCAGAGAGAAAATAAGTCATTAAAAAATTGTAAAGGATTTATGTGGTGTTTTAGTTTTACTGGCCATTCTGATCATTTCTTGCGTCTGCGACTACGCTTTATCGAGGGAGGAGTCGTCACCGGGCCGCTGCGCCGCGCTGACATTAGCTTGCTTGACCTAGTAATAAATAGACACGGCAACGTTTTTAATGAAGATTTTTTGAAAAATGTTACCTATATTAAAAAGTGATTCAATTAATTCTGCTCGTTATTCTGTTCCAACTATTTTCAGGTTTTGCGCATTTAACGTTACACGTAGTATAACCTTTTTATTTTAAACTTATTACTTATTGTTTTTCACCTAGGTCGCACATTCCCGAAACACTCCTACTTCGCATCAGCGTTGGGTCCCGGACAGCTGGCTCTGTACAACCTACTGAAGGCTTACTCTCTGCTGGACCCCGATGTCGGGTACTGTCAGGGACTGAGTTTTGTGGCTGGAGTGTTGTTACTGCATGTGAGTATGTATATTATAACGGTAGGCAGAAATGTATACAGCAGGGTAATTGCGTTACACACTATCAGTAGCAATGGGTTTCATTGTGACAGTTCAACAACATTCATTGCGTTATTTACGTTGTTGAGCAGACACATTCTTCGAACATATGGAGCAGTGGATTAGCAATATGCTTCAAAATTATTCAAATTGAGAGTAATTATGTGTTGTAAAAAGAAATATCACATAGCCGCCAACTACGTATATTGTACATCAAACTGAGTAACATTGTATAAATATAGTTGGTGGGAAACGACTGTTATTTTTGGTGTGAAAATTTTGCTGTCTGCGGTAGGGGTCTGTTTTATTACGTAAGACGATTTGAGGATTTTTGAAAAAAAATGGCTTATGTTTAACTTACCACCAGATATAGTAACAAATAGCAGACAAAAGTAGTAAATGATCACCAAAATGAAACTCGCATTTTAATGTAAAATTATAACCAAAGTTTTAACACTTTGCTATCCTATTTAAGTAAAATGACTCCAAGTAAATCATGAGTAACCCAAAAATAGTAAATGATCACCAAAATTAAACCAACATTTTAAAGTAAAATTATAACCAAAGTTTTTAAATTCTGCTATCCTATTTAAGCAAAATGAGTCCAAATAAATCATTGTTATCCCAAAAGTAGTTTTTTTTGGCATGTATTTAACGCGGCGACAGATTAATCTGAATTTGGGATTAAAAAATAATTAAAGACGGTAGCAAAAATAGTAGGTTGGCAGCTACGGACGGCGGATGAAAAGTAGAAAATGGGCATTCTTAAATTAAACAACGAGGTTGTATATCAAGTACACTAATTATTATCTTTAATAATAATAAGGCGTAGTCGACGGAGCCCCGCTTCGCGGGGCCCCTATTTCTGTCTGCAGGGTTTAAAGGAACCTAACACGAAGCGGATGACGGGGGCTCGTTCGCTCGCTCCGCTCGCTCACTTGAGCCCCCGTCATCCCCTTCGAACCTAACCTGTCCGTGTCGGGGTGCCCCAAGTCACGAGCTCGCTTCGCTCGCTCTTGCATACTAAGTTCTCAAGTTCAATCTTGTGTTTTTCTGGGAATGAGTCTTCAGAGATGCCTATAGTTGCCTATAATACAGTTTGTTATCCCACTGTTAATATTAGTCGCCATGTCATTATTTTTAGTAGCAAATAGATAGTCGCCCTTTTAAGTTGTTAGTCGCCTGGAAAATAATATTCCGTTTTTTTTAGTAGATTTGGTGATCATTTACTAAATTTGGTGGTCGAATACAATTTAAAGTGGAGTCGTGACTAAAATAGCTGGTACTATTGTATTTTTAGACTTTATTTTTCTGGTGTTAAGTAGATATTTTTGGTTACAAAACTAAGGGTATCAAAGCATTTTATGGTGGTCATTATATTTATCCCCAAAAAAAATTCAATACTTTTTTTGCTTACTTTTTGAGATCTTACGTAAGAACAATCTAGACCCCTCCCACTCCCACGTAAGAAAAAATAAGACTAGTTTGAACGTCCTCCCCCTCAATTCGTCTTACGTAATTAATGAACACCCCTATTGCACAATGTAACACAAGCAAAACATTGAGCTTATGGGTGTATGCTACGGTACAGGGGTCGTGGGGATATTTAAAATTGTGTTATAATATTAAAAACTTATTTCCGTAAATAAACGTCAGTAAAAGTTAGATTTCTGACCTTCAATATCTCCATAACCTGAAGCTTCCCAGGTATTGTCCAGTACAAAAAAATGATCACTATGACGGGGAGAGCAACTGACTCTCGGCTTCGTTAAGTGTCTATTTACATCCGTTAGAACCATACCAGTGTATTCTAGTGGATTCTGGTCTGTGGTGTTGTCCTGAGTCTTGATGTAGGAATTGATTCGAAGCCGCAGTTCCAAAAATCGATGAAGATTGAAGGTTGTTGCAGTAAGTATGGTAGTTAGAGTAGCACGTGGACTGGCAGGGTCGCCATGTGGTGTTCTGGTCGTTGTGGGTTTTGAAGTCATAAATAATACGTGCGTTTGGTTTCAAGGTCCGGTTTATTGTGTCTAAATAGGTAATTAGTTACAAAACAGTATTGCTGAAGAAGCACTATAAATAAGGCTGTCTACATACATAAATGATTACACACTATATTATAAGACCCACATTTCTCTAGTTATTCTGTAAACGCGAGCGTACTGTAATAACCACTTATCCGGACAAACCAGACTTGCAGCTCCTATTGAGAAATTGCTAGTTTGCTAGTTAAAACAATCCAATAACACTGACCGATTCGTCGCTGTAAACAAAGAACTTAGACAGGCTAGAAATATAAAAAAAAATACGTTTTTTGTGTGACTTTATGCGTGTAACATCACACACCCAGCACTCACGATACACGAGTGCTGTCAGTCCGAAAAAGTTTTTCAAATGTCAATAGGGCCCTCGTTTTAGTAACATATTGCATTTGTCAACAGATGGAAGAGGCAGAAGCGTTCATACTGCTCCGTCACCTGATGTTCAGAAGAGGTCTGCGGAAGCAGTACCTCCCAGACATGAGCGCTCTACAAGTTCAGGTAACTATTATTTATACAAGCCTTTAAAACATTTTCAAAGGTTTCATTGGTTTAAAATAAAATACATAGATTTTATTTTAAACCAAAATACTGGTTCGGAACTTACAAAAACATAACTAAAACCATTTTGTGACTATTTTTTTAATCCCAAGTTACGGAAAGAACGCAAGGAACTAGAATCGCCCACATACAATATGTGCATCTGGATTGAGGGCTCAATTTTTCAATGTCTTTGTAACAATGTGAAACATTTAGGAAAATTAGTAAATAATAGTAAAAACCTAAAAAAAAGGTTTAAAAATTTCTAAAACTTAAAATAAATGTGTTATCGCCCTATGAAGAGTGCTCTCAATTCAGACGCTACACCAAAACATGATATTTTAAATATCAAAATTTATAACCTTTGTGGCAACAGATTTTATCTCAAAATTTAGTAAATAATTTCTTAAATCTTTTAGTAAAAATTCAACTCCGTAGACTGAGAATTTACAGAGTTATGGCCGTTTAACTTGAGTAAGCGTCACGAATGTGGTGATAAAATGTTTGTTCTTTTCTGTATTAAAAGAGGTCTTTAGCCTGCAATGGCACGTTAGCATTTTTCTTGTGAGATCTTAAGAAAAAGAAATAATAATAATAATAATAATAATTTATTGACATAAAAGTATGTTACATTAATATATGGAAACCCTGACTCCTGTGCTAGGTTGTAACCTGTGTTACAGGAATCAGTGTCCTCCCAGTTCCAGTTTTACACAGATTTTATGCAATAAAATTTAAACAATTTTAAATCATACAATATCTGATTGAGGCGTATGTGTGAGAGTGGGTGTGTATCCTTGTGTTTGTGTGTGTGGGCTTGAGTGAGTGAGTGTGTGTGTGTGTGTGTGTGTGTGCGTGTGTGTGTCGGGGTGTGTATGTGTGTTCGTGTGTGTGTGTGTGTGTGTGTGTCGGTGTGTGTGTGTGTGGGTGTGTGTGTGTGTTATCGGGCATGTTTACAATGGGACCTGCCAATTGCATGGTTTATGTTATGAATTTTTCTGTCTGTATGTAATCCAGTGTTTGTAGCCAGATGTTTATTTTCTTTTTCATTTCATTTTTAGTGAATGGGTTAATATGTAGGGCCTTAAATGAAATACGTTAGTCAGAATCATTTACTTATTTATTCTTTAAGCACACAAATGTACTGACGAGTTGGACTTAATGCCTAAGGCAGTTATTCCACCGCCATGTCAACGGGACGTGAACGAAATGACGGCGACGAAGTAGCGATACATACATTTACTATGGCCGCATGTCTACCGCACGTCCGTCAACGTGTCCCGTTTCTCGTTGACGGTAGCAAAATGGTAGGTAAACGCTGTAAGTGGGTGCTTGCATAAAGATCATAGATTTCTGGTCCAAATATGTATGTCGGTACAGCCGGTTGATTCTGTAAAAGTCTCACCGTGAAATCATAAGTGATGTGAGCTTGAAGTGAGCAGTGTCAATAGTGTTAATCCCTAATGACAGCTCACTCCACGCTCACACCACCCAAGTTTTCACGGTGAGATGGTTGTAGAATCGCACGGCAGGTCCTAGATACAGATCAACCCACGAGTGCACCGTATGAAAAAGTGTAGTTGGTACCGTAACGACAAGTTGCAGCCAGTATCATCATCTGCCTAGCCTTTTCCCAACTATGTTGGGGTCGGCTTCCAGTCTAACCGGATGCAGCTGAATACCAGTATTTTACATGGAGCGACTGCCTATCTGACCTCCAAACCCAGTTACTGGGTAATACGATACCCCTTGGTAAGACTGGTTGTCAGACTTTCGGGCTTCTGACGACCCGTAACGACTGTCAAAGATCTACTAATGACAGCCGGCACCAACGGATTAACGTGCTTTCCGAGGCACGGAGGGGCCTCGGTATGTAAAGATGGTCACCCATCCACAGACCAACCGCAGCAAGCGTAGCTTAACCTGATCGATCGAACTGTGCGGCTGTTATTATTTAGCCACGGGCTGTTATTATGTAACCAGTATATTTATGAAACATTTTTAAGCGTTTTCTACGTCTTGAACTTATCTATAAAACTTGTAGACAATAAGAGTATCAATCTAATAAGCTGTGGCCTCCCGCAGCTGTACCAGCTGTCCCGCCTGCTGCGCGACCACGAGCCCGAGCTGCACGCCAAGCTGGAGGCGCTGGACATCTCGCCCGCGCTCTACGCCGCGCCCTGGATGCTGACGCTCTTCACCAGCCAGTTCCCGCTGGGCTTCGTCGTCAGGGTGTTCGGTAAGTTAATATAAACTCAATGTTGTAGAAGACAGAGTTCAAATTTTATTGCAACTTTTAGGGTTTTATTATTAAGATGGTGACACTACCTTCCGGCTCGCTACTTGTCTGCGTCTGGGTGCCCCTTGCGTAGCTCCGCATTGCTTCCAATGCGGTGAAGGTGTCGACTGCCTCGGACACCATGCGTTATACCTACTGCAGGAAAAGCGCAGGCCGGATAGCGCGGCACGCCAGCATCAATGACATCATCCGTCGTGCTCTTGTCACCGCCGAGGTGCCAGCTGTTTTAGAACCCAATGGCTTGGCGCGCGACGGTGGGAAGAGACCAGACGGAATGTCCATAATGCCTTGGAAGGTAGGTAGGCCTTTGGTGTGCGATGCAACGTGTGTCGACACCCTTGCGCTACCCCATCTTCCAAGCACGGTGGGCTGTGCTGGTGCGGCTGCTGCAGGTGCGGAAGACCTCAAACGGCGCAAATACTCCTACCTCTTTGAAACATATATGTACGAGCCGGTTTGGGGTTGAAACACAAGGGCCATGGGGTCAGAGTGCCCACCTATTATTTCGGGATATCGCCAAGCGGATGGTCGACTCTTCGCGTGACCTATTTTTAGGTCAAAGAATCAGCATTGCCATACAACATGGTAATGCTGCCAGCCTTTTGGGCAGGTTTCCTATTGACAGCGATGCGGACGAAATTTTTGAAGACCTTTGATTATTTGCCCTCCTTTTTATATACTTGTACATATTATTAATATTATTTTAAGATTTAGCTTTTTAAGATGGTCACTCAAATATCAACTAAGAATACATAACGCTAAAGTAGATAATTGAATTGGCAAGAAATGTGAATGCAGCTGAATACCAGTATTTTACATGGAGCGAGGTATCAGAACTCCACCACTGACTGTCAAAAATCTACGAAGGACACCAGCGAACGATGATTTAAGAAACAAAAACCTTAAACAAAACAGTATTTCGTGCAGACGTTGGTCCTGCGTCTGATCTCTCCCCGGTAGTTTCAGATTGCACCTGTGTTTTTACTCACACTCGAACGTTATACTATCTCCTACGTACTTGGTTAGTTTCCCGATACGAAAAATCGGTCGGGAGGATATTAAGTATTATTTTTATTTTGTCACTTTTATGAAATAAAAGAACGTTTATGAAATAAAAGGAATTATTATTGTTAATATGAGACACACACGTAGGGGGCCGTGAGGGGCCCGTGGCTAAATAATAACAGCCGCACAAGTCGATCGGTCAGGTTAAGCTACGCTTGCTGCGGTTGGTCTGTGGATGGGTGACCATCTTTGCATATCGAGATTCCTCCGTGCCTCGGAAAGCACGTTAAGCCGTTGGTCATGGCTGTCATTCGTAGATCTTTGACAGTCGTTACGGGTAGTCAGAAGCCCGAAAGTCTGACAACCAGTCTTACCCATAGGGGTATCGTATTACCCAGTAACTGTATTGTGGAGGTCAGATAGGCAGTCGCTCCATGTAAAATACTGGTATTCAGCTGCATCTGGTTAGACTGGAAGCCGACTCCAAAATAGTTGGGAAAAGGCTAGGCAGATGATGATGGGACACACGTAAAACAATGGCAGGCTATGAACTTTATAACGCGCGTGCGCAGGCCTGCGGGCGTTGCGCTGCGCGGTGCCGTCTGCGCAGACAGTCGTGGAGCCGCGCATCGCTACACATACATAACACTTGCGTATACATAACAACTATTATCACATTTCCTTCTCTCTTCCCAGACCTGATCTTCCTGGAATCCCTGGACGTCGTGTTCTCCGTCTCTCTTGCCCTGCTGTCTGCACACAAGGATGGACTGATGCTGTGTGAGAGCTGTGAGGAGGCTGCCGAGTATCTGAAGCACAAGCTACCCGATATGAACCGGGGTTTCTATAAGAAGGTTATGAAGAAGGTACGTTGTACTTTATACATTAGTAGCTGTTGTCTGCATGTATTTTGTTTTTCATCATTTTTTTTTACAAACATACAAGAAGAAATGTACCCTATGTTCTTCTCCGAGTCCCTGACTCCCTGTCTGTTTTTCATAACAATTGGTTCAGTGGTTAAGGCGTGAAGAGAGATTCTAATTTTCAGTTTTGCTATTTTATTTTAAAACCACACAAAATAGTAATATTTTGTCAACTAAAATTAGCATAAAAAAATATTATTAAAATCTCGATTATGATTGTAAATGTATGCTTGGTCAACCCCTAGTATCAGGTGGGATGACACTGACAGCTCACTCCACGCTCACTTCACCTAAGTTTTCAGGGTGAGATGGTTACAGAATCCACTGCAGGTACGAATGCAAAAGCGTAAGAAATTAATATTTCTACACTAGTGATCAAGTCACTTGTGGACTCAAATGCAACTGCTGTGATAGTGAAGATCCAAGTTTCCAAGTTCTTTTTAAATATAGAGCCAAGCATTCAAGAAAATATCAGCTCAGAATTTGAGACTCTGTAAATGGTAATAGTCCCCCCCCCCCCCCCCGCTACAACATGGGACTTCCCAGACTACCTTCCAACCTCTTCAAGTTCAAAAGACATGATTATTTTATGGACCTTATTTTAATTCGCAGGTCCTGTCACTAGACATAAGCCGTCAGCTCTGCGACTACGCGGTGGAGTACGCAGTGCTACGCGAGGAGATGCCGCGCCTGGCCGCTCTCACTGAAGATAACAAGCAGCTGGTCGACGATAAGAATAGGATGGGAGAGGAGCTTGATGTGAGTTTATGGTTTACTTTATCTTTGGTACACTTCAAACGTCCTGCAAAAGCTGAAGCCTAGTGCGACATTTTATACATAATCCATTCCTATTGCATTGACATTGTATAAGCACCGTCTATAATAGTAAATACAAAATGACGTTACAGTATTTACTGGTGGTTGCCAAGTGAACAAACACGCTGTGAATCTGTTCCTGGAGGCGAGTAGCGCCAGCAGTAAACACACACACACACACACTTCCGACTTCGCCATTGTCTCGGACGGTACCGAGAGCTTCTGCCCATACACATTCACAGTGTATTTGTACAGACGCCAGCACATAAAGCTACCCGAAACTGTCAAATTTTCCTAATCAACTTTGAACCTTATGCTTTAGCGATAAAGTTAAAACTCGATTATAGAATTGACAGATTGTAGTAGCTTGATGTGTTGCCGTCTGTACACTACCAATAGTACAGCGCGCGTCGCTTCGAGAGATAAAAATACTTTATAACACATTTGCTCGTAAAAGGTGTCTTACTGCACCAATTTCAATATCGTAATGTATCTCATTACGTACTTGTGCGTAATTGTAATGTAAAGCGCACGGTTTATCAAGATGCTCTGTCCGGTACTTTTTTAAATCTTAGCAAAGAGTTTTTATGTCAGAAAAGTGGTCAACATTTATGAATAAAGTTAACTTTGGGAGATAAAATAATTATAATAAATAAACATTTAATTCTTTAATTTAATTAATTTTGACTATTAATTACAACCATCTGTAACAAAAACACAAAAGTATTAATTTACTTTATTAGTAATACTGGCTGTTTTTTGTGCCTTTGCCATAAACAAAAGACGCTGATGCGCGCGCATCGCTGGCAACGTAATAATTAATTTTACAAATTGTTCGAATTTTAAAACTTTTTTAACAAGTAATTTAAGATTTATTCGTTTAAGAAAGTCCGAGTTTTATTTATTTCCTCACAAATGTGCTATAAAACGCCGTATGACATACGTGCGGTTTGATAATTACAGCCTCTGCTTTCTTATAGCCCTCACCTACGGCTCGGGCTAGCAATATCGCCTCAGCTGTAATTTTCAGCTTACCGCACTTTTATCATAATGTACTATTAAATAACCATTAAGGCGGTAGTGTAACTATAAAAACTGAAAAGTATAAAAACAGCCTACTGTAGTGCGATTCTGTAACCATCTCACCTTGAAAACTTGGGTGAAGTAAGTGTGGAGTGAGCTGTCAGTGTCATCCCACCTGATACTAGGGATTGAACAAGCGAACATTTGCAATCATAATCGAGATTTTAATAATATTGTTATGTAAAGTGTCTAATATTTGAATAAACTTTTAAATGAAGTTGGAAAAGCATACATTATAACCAACCCCTTTTACTCCTTCTCTTACCTAACACGTAGAACCGTCCGTTTCGGTAACCGCCCAATGACAGAAACTTTTACACCTCACGCATCACCTTAATTTAGTTCAATAATATTAACCCCAACCATCTTGTATTACAGGAAGCAATGGACGCAATAACAAACTATCAGAAGAACCAAACTAGACTAGAAACAATGAACAAATCCTTGGAACAACAGCTAACTCTCCTCAGCCGATACATCTCTGCCCACCACAAGCAAGACATACCGGTGGAAATAAAGAAAATAGTACAGAATCACTCCAAGAAACTGTCCTTCAAGATATTCTCCACGAAATTCTCCAACGAGGAACAGCAAGATGATCCGAGGAAGAATTTCAAAACGGGGATAAGTTCGCCGAATTTATTCGCAAAGATTCGGGAGGACTCTCCGAAAGATATCGAGCATGAACGAAGACAGTTTATGATGAAGAAATCTCAGTCTGTACATTCTGGACTAATAGCGAATATGAAGAATACACAACTAAAGGCTTTAGAAGAGAAAAACGAGAATCATAAGACGGAAAATATTACAGATACGTTAAAAGAACTAGGGAAGAAGAACTCGGGATTTTTCGCGAGCACTCACGAGCAAATCCGTCAAGAAAGACTATTCGAGTATCAGCTTAAGAACAATTTCGACGAAAATTTGCGCAGATTAGACGAAAAATTAAACGAGAAACTGAAACCGACGTCCTACATAGACGATTTAAGTATATTCCAAAGTAGGAAAAGCATGTCTTTGAACTTACAGCCTTTAAAAGACGGGAAAGTGAATGATAGTGGGTTTGTCACCCCGCTCAGCCCTGATGAGACGAAAAATGACTCGTGTTCGACTATTTCTCATCCGCTAAGTGACGTAGATGTCGATATTAAATTTGATGGACAATCGACTAAATTAAAACAGATTAGACCCGTTAAACACGCTAATGATAAATCGTAGTACTTGCCTATTGTTACATTTTGTTAGGATTATAATGATTGGTGTGACACATGCTTACTGTCGAGCTGTAGAATAATGAAAACTTGATATCAGCAGTGCGATTCTGTAACCATCTCACCGTGAAAACTTAGGTGAAGTGAGCGCGGAGTGAGCTGTCAGTGTCATTCCACCTGATGCTAGGGATTGACCAAGCATACATTTACAATCATAATCGAGATTTTTGTTGCTAATGTTAGTGTATTACGCAACTACTCCGCCGATTGTTGGTTCTTTTACGCCAGATTTTTCAAAAGACAAATTATCTATAACAGATCGTTGATTTTGAAAAGTCGGTTGTAAATGACCGTGACTAAAGTCGATATTGCTTTAACATTGTAGGTAGGTATGCTACGTTAAACTTTGCTGTTGTAAGTGTCGTATCAATAATTATAAAGTTAATACAGTACTCTATAGTTATTTTAAGAATATTTTATATCTGTAGAAGCAAAATTGCGTTCATAGTTTTTTTTTTAGATTAAAACAGCGGACATTACTCAAAACGGTGAAGGAAAACATCGTGAGGAAACCGGCATGTCCTAGAACCAAAAATTCGAAGACATGTGACATTTCCAACCCGCACTGGGTCCTTGTGGTGGATTACGGCCCACTCCCTCTCGCAGAGAGGAGGCCACTTGACATGCGTTTAATTTTGACACGTTGATAATTTTCTTCGCAGAGACCGAGTGTTAGTGACTGGAAACTTGGACTAGTTTCCCGCAGTTTGGTTATGTAACCATCTCACCGTGAAAACTTGGGTGAAGTGAGCGTGGAGTGAGCTGTCAGTGTCATCCCACCTGATACTAGGGATTGATCAAGCAAACATTTACAATCATAATCGAGATTTTAATAATATTTTTTTTTTGCTAATTCTGTTGATTATTTTATATAATTTCAAAGCTACTATTTTATTTGTCAAAACATTACTATTTTGTGGGGTGTTTTTTTTAATATAGGAAAAACAGACTAGTCCTTCTATAAGGACTAATCTAGGAAAAAAAAAAAGAAAATTGATATTCTGACTAAGTTTCTGTTTTGCTATTTTATTTTAAATAATCAATAGTATTAGCATAAAAAAATATTATTAAAATCTCGATTATGATTGTAAATGTTTGCTTGGTCAATCCCTAGCATCAGTGGGATGGCGCTGACAGCTCACTCCACGCAAGTTTTTACGGTGATATTTTTACAGAATCGACATGCAGAAACCGTAGCCTAGCGACAGTGTAACTATAACGTTACGGACTTATAAATAGATGCATATATTATAATGAGGGTCTCGTGTTCATAGAATAGGGCATATTATACGTTATTTGCTATATAGGATAGCTAAGATGTGTTGTGAACAAAACAATTCATAGTCATAATTCATTCAAGTCTTGTGACTATTTTATGTCAAAAAGTTCCGAGCTTCCATGTATAGCAAGCCTTTTTCGGTCAAACATTCATCGGTCGAACGATATTTCGGGTAAAAAATATTTTGACCAACAGCTCATCAAACGATCTTCCGGGCAAACGTGACGACGAACGAATTATCCAGAAACCAATATTTTCATGACTTCTAATCAAGTTAATAAAGGTATCGAAAATTACGTTAGGGACTCAGATCTTTACGCTCGTGGTTTTGTGAGGGCAACTTTGCAAGCTAATCCTTTACAGTAAAAAACGTTGAAAATAATATAAATAAATAATAGTATTATAATATTAGACCCTCTAGCTGCCTAGCTTATTTATCACAGCTTCCATTTAAACACCAGTTAGATCAATAAATATGTTATAAATAAATGTTAAATACTTATAAAATATACTGGATGCTTGTTTTAACAGGCTCCAAATTTTTACAGGGTGTTCTACTCATGAATATGAACAACTTTCACTATGGGACCAACTCTGGAATTACGAAAACAAAATCAGCTGTTATTCGCATCTACAACGTGTAACGTTAAATGTGCAAAACCTCAGACACCCCAACTGATTTTTAATTCAATTGACCTATTTCAAAGAGAAAATAAGTCATTAAAAAAATTGTAAAGGTTTTATGTGCTGTTTTAGTTTTACTGGCCATTCTGATCGTTTCTTGCGTCTGCGACGACGCTTTACCGAGGGAGGAGTCGTCACCGGGCCGCTGCGCCGCGCTGACATTGGCTTGCTTGACCTATTAAATAAATCGACACGGCAACATTTTTAATGAAGATCTTTTGAAAAATGTGACCTATATTAAAAAGTGGTTCAATTAATTCTGCTCGTTATTCTGATCAAACTATTTTCAGGTTTTGCGCATTCAACGTTACACGTTATATATAAATTATACTGTAAATTCTGCTGTAATAAACGTCTAAAACCCTTATAAAATAAGACACTTCATTGAAGAAGCCTGAACCTCAGAAATATCCCAAAACATAATACAAAAGTTACTTGAACAAAATGTATGAAACAGCTGTTTTTTTTTTTTTTTTCATGATCCCAGATTTGGTCCCATAGTGAAAGTTGTTCATATTCATGAGCAGAACAACCTGTAAAAATTTGGAGCCTGTAAAAAAACAACACCCAGTATTTATTGCACAATATACAGGTTTACATTAAGTTAGCTAGAGAAACTTCGCCGACGTGATGTGTATCGATACCAAACGTGATAAAATAAAAATGATTATTTCGAGGCTTTTTTGGGGTGTCAACGATCGCTGGCAGTGTTGTTACTTGCAAATCTGTTTTCTTTTGATTTATCGTGTTTAGATATCGATACCTATAATATCTGCGGAGTTTCGCTAGTAAATTTCATTTGAACCTGTATAATAATTAATTTCACTGTTTGTGAACACTATAAATGTATGGATGAATATAAGTAGGGAAATTATATTGTACTTCTTTGTATTGCTATTTTCTTGTGGATATTTGTACAATTATTTATTTTGTATGATTTTATTTTAAATATTGTTATAGTGTGAATAGACAGTCCTTCCAAAAGTTAGTTGACATTTTTCCACTTCAGCTGAGCTACATTATGATTTACCCCTTAAATGCATAGATTTTTATTTCGGGCTGGAAAAATGTTTCCTAATAGGTATTTAGGCACCGATAAAGTAAAAAATTATAAAAAATTCTGGTATTAAAAATATGTATTTAAAAAATACAACATTATTTTTAGTATATGGCAAACCCGAAACACGTGTCTAGTATTTTTATGTAAAGAATCTATGTACAAAATTTCAAAACTGTATCATGAAAAATCACGAAGTTATAAGCTTGTTATAATACCTGATTGTCCGTACAAAAAGTTAGTTACCACTAAACACGCGCCGTCGGCCGACCGGCTGTGACCTGTGTTGTGCGCATATCATTGCGGATATGTACTTAGAGTCGCTCGGTGTCCAACTTGTTACCATTTTTAAACATTTTTGTGACAAAATATAACATGGTGTAAAAATTATTGGAATCGATTCAGTTACTTATTCTGAACAAACTACATTCAGGTTTGCAGTATACTAAAAATAATGTTGTATATAATATATATGTAGGCACTTGGCAAAACTATGCGTTATATACTAAAGTTATCCTTACACATTTATTGGGGTCTTTTATTTATTTATTCAAATATATAAACAATATACAGACTATTTCGAGTGTTTATTTGTTGTCAATGGTCGTCAAGGTGCGTTCGGAAACACACACCTGATGGGTCTAATACAATAAGCAAATTGTATACAATCCACGTCTCAAACGTGGATTGTATACAATTGGCAACAGGATGCATTTAAGGGTTAACATTCTAGTTTAAAATGTTTCAATCATAACGGTAACATATTTTACAGTATAATGCTTTTATTGACTTCAACTACCTACTTATCGTAAAAAATAGGCAGGTAATCCCTTAACCTCTAGAGCCCCAGCGGCACAAAAACGTGCCAGTAATAGTACATTGTTCACCGAGAGGAGAAAGTGACCGATTACCGTCGAGGGTGTCGTTTGAAGCCCGAGCCGTAGGCGAGTGCTTTAAAACACCCGAGATCGGGAATCGCACTTTCTCTCGAGTGATACATAGTGCTTTATACTACACCTACGAGGAACATAAAAAACGAAATCTTTATTTTACTTTCTACGAAAACTGAATCCTCAAACAACACACAAATTGGAAATGGCGCCAATGGCGTCTGCAATTTTCACATGTTCTTTTTTCAAATTGTTTATCCTGCCGCCGCAGGGTCGCACTGCCAGCCCGACACCATCCAACACACAGCTAGTGGCCAGTGTCATTTTGCGAACTTGGAGATAAAAACTCACTGTAAAAACTTTTTGGCTTTTGATATTTAGGTTACCGGCGCATAGTCTTACCCAAAATTAAAAAAGAAAAACCACTTAACCCTTAAATGCATAATGTTGCCATATGGCAACAAAGTACGTCATTTCATTTTTTTAAGAATGTGATAGCTGTGGGTTTCTGAACGCACCTGTTTTTGTCAAAACAATATATATACTCTATGAATATTAATATTATTGTATAATTATTATATAATTATTATCTAAATTCTATAGATAAACACCTATACAATAGCATTTTGTGCAATACGATAAAATAAATCATGCATTTAAGGGTTAAGAAATGGATTTTCATACACTTTTCTCTCCCGCTCAGATGCGTTTTCTCCCCGCATATTTGTTCGATATGCAATGACGTACTTTCTACCGTAAATCTGATAAAGTATCAAGGTACTTTCCAAGCAGGTGTAGTATAAACAATTATTACCGTTGAGCCCCGCTGGCACAAAGTGCCACCAAACTCGACCGATTTAAAACTGTATTTGTAGTAAAGATAACTCTTAAAATCGTTTCTGAACGAATGTTCTCGACGGCATCTAACGCCATCTAACTTTTGGGTGGTACTGTATTTAAGGGTACAGCCCATCAAACTGAACTCCTTTCTTCATGGGACCAACATCGTAATCGCGAAAAAATAATCAGCCGTCCCATACATTTGGGTCGAGACTAAAAACTTTAATACCTATTAAAGTTTTTTATGGGTCAGTTGTAGGGGCTCGTGGCTAAATAACAACAGCCGCACGGTTCGATCGAAGGTTAAACTACGCTAGCCGCGGTTGGTTCGTGGATAGGTGACCATCCATTACAAATCGAGAACCCTCCGTGCCTCGGAAAGCACGTTAAACCGTTTTGGTCCTAGCATTCATAAATCTTAGACAGTCGTTACTAGTAGTCAGAAGCACAAAAGTCTGACAACCAGTCTTACCAAAGAGTATCGTGTTACCCAGTAAATGGATTGTGGAGGTCAGATAGGCAGTCACTCCATGTTAAATACTGGTATTCAGCTCATCCGGTTAGACTGGAAGCCGACCTCAAAATAGTTGGGAAAAGGCGGGGCAGATGATGATGGGACAGTTGACATTTTTTTTTTGCAATTACAATGTTGGTCCCATGGAGAATGTTATTCAGTTTGTTACCACACCCTTAAATATGAACATACCCTTCTGAAACATGCTGTTTATTGGTGCAAAGAACATAGCTAATTCTAAGCCAACTCTTCAGTGATTTAAAACTGAGAGGGCTCATTTTTTTAGAGAATTTATAATTGGTGATATTTTATCGGTTTTTAATATTTTGGTATAACCCGCAAGAGTTGACTTGAGACTTCGCTCGGATGACATAAGTGCGGGGTACTGAGGTGTCGATGGGGAGAGCGGAATAGTGCGGGGCGGGAGGGGCCGCTCGGGTTCGGGTCGATAAGTTAACTCTTGCGGATTGTATTTCAGCTTATTTATATCTCTGACTATTTTCAAGTTTACAACCAAAGAAACGTTGCAATTTATTTTATATTCATTTACTTCCCAAAATCACTCGGGAAGATTTTTTTATAAAATAAATGATAAAAAAAAAACAAAAATATGTATTACGAAATATAAATTGCTCAAAATTGTTTATTTTTTATTAATTGTGATAAGTATATTATTACGTAAGGATACTGTGAAATTATCTTTTGGCTTAAATATAGTGAAATATTTTGATTTATTATATAAATATTGAAGTATAAATAAATGAATAGTTGACTAAAGTGATTTGTTTCATTTTCTCTCACAAGTTTGGCCACGAATAGTTGTGGTAAGCGTAGTGTGGGACGCAGGGGCGTAGCTACCGCCGTATCAGCCGTATCAATGATACGGGGCCCCCGGGCTACAGGGGCCCCTAACGCGTGTAAGCAAAAATTAGTAAAATGTTAGTCACTTAATCTCGTGCTTCCCGGGAAAAAAACATAAAAAAAACTGTCATACGTGCCTATAGAGTTTTCACTTCAGAAATGACAAAATTCTAAATGACAATTTCTAGGAGGAAGCGATAACTTATAATCAATAAATATTTATTTTAATTTAATGCAAGCATTTTTGTTTCTTTTGTGAGAAATCTTTACCCTTCATTTGGGCCCCCCAACTAATTTTGATACAGGGCCCCTCCAAGGCACGCTACACCACTGGTGGGACGCACCCGAGCTAGTTCGACCTAAGACCTCAAAAAGGTGGCTGCCACAGACTGGATTCAGATGATGATGGATTTAAAAAAAAAATCAATCATATTAAGATATTTTACTTGTTTATCTACAGAGGTAAATCTCGCAACAAGCTTTTATATCATATAAATGGTGTAACGTTATAAGTTGATAGTGAAAAGTTTAAAGGAAACGTCTATTTTATTCTTTTTAGAGCGTTTAATAAAAGCAATTTTTTTTAAGTTTTTTTTTTTACTTTTAATTTTTTTTTGACTATTTTATTACTCGAGTTATTCTCAGCCAGCCCTTTCATTTGATACCCATATTGTAGGTGTGCATTAAAAATAATAGTCCGCTACTCGTATCTTAGGTGTTCCACCATGTTGGATTTAGAATGACGTAACACAGTTAACAATGCATTGTCGTGTGCACACGTTTAGTTTGCTAAACGTGTGTACAAAATTTCAGCTCAATCGGTTAAAGATAATCTGCTTCAAAGTTAAGGTCAACTTTGGGAAGACCGTCTACGAGGCAAGACCGTCTGAGCGCAATAATTTACGTTATTGAATAGATTTGCAGCTTTCTGCCAGTCGTGCAGTCAGTGTCGCTATCTATCAATCGCTTTTGCTCCCCGACTTTTGCTTTTACCCCGACGTAAAGAGTTTTTGTCTGATATGGTTCCTGGAGATGAATCATGGATTCATTTCGAGAACGATACACGTCGTGCTTTTTCGCTGCCTCGAGAAGAAACTCCACCAACTCATCCGAAGCTAAGTTAAAAGTTCTGCTTTGCTGTTTCTGGGACGCGCAAGGCATGCTGTTTTATGAACTATTACACAATGAAACTATAAACGCTGACAAATGTTCAACCCAGCTCACCAAACTGCTGCTATCAAGAAAAAACGACGAAGACGAGTCCATGTAGTTTTACTACACGATAACGCTCGACCTCTCGTCGCATCTGCCGTTCGCCAACAGTTGGAGACGACTTGAGCTGGGAGACGATACCCCACCACCTTATTCCCCAGACCTCGCCCCATCAGTCTATCATTTGTTTAGAGCCCTGAAACAACATTTACGGGGTAAACAATTAAATGATTTCTCTGATGTAGAGGCGAAGTTGAACAACTTTTTCGAGGCACAGCCATCAGAGTTCTGGCCGAAAGGCATCCAAACCTTGCCGGATCGTTGGCAAGAAGTATTAGATGCTCATGGTGGTGCATCATTGACTAAGCTTTTTGTCTTGTAGGTAATAAAAAATAAAATAAAATGTAAACCAAGTGTCTCATTACTTTTATGCCAACCTGATAGAATATTAAGCGCACCTGATTGTGTTGATAAATCGTATGAAAACACGTCTTCATAATCAATTGTTGCATAACAATTGAGGACTGTGTTTTTGTATTCAACCGTATGGCATATTTAGAGTTATGTATAAAGAGTTTAGTTTGAAAACCAACGCGGAAGCGAGCGTTCCGCCCTAAGAAAAGTTATTGGGTGATTTGAAAGTAACGGTTTTTCCTTTTTTAAATCAGTGTTCTGTTTTTGACCTTATGCAATTTTTTTTGTGTGGTTTCGTGAGGTTACGGTTGACTTTATTTCTGAAGAATTTAAAGTATTCCGTAAGTATTTTAAATGTTTTTTTTTATTTTTTTATACTTCTTTTTCAAATGTAACGCCTGTGTGATGAGACCCCAATTCGCGTATTTTTAGTAATGGTCGCATTTTAATGTGAGTCTCAATCTGACAAAACTGTATACTACCTACATTTTTGACAAGATTTTGATTTTTGACTGTCGCTGATATAAGACTGGGACTAGATTTTGAACGTTTTTCCTTTGTAACTAACAATTATTATGGATATACAGACGCCAACACATCAAGCTACCCGAAACTGACAAATTTTTCCAATCAACTTTGAACCTTAAATTTTAGTAATAAAGTTGAAAATCGATTACAGAAATTTGACAGATTGTAGCAGCTTGATGTGCTGGCGTCTGTACTAACACTAGTGTTTAAGTTGTGTATGTAATTATTAACAAATTGGATTTTATGATCTGGAAATAAATGATGACGATGAAATACGGGATTTGGCCTTCTGTTATAAAACTGAGCTATCACTTTATCGCATTTCAAATCTCTTTAATAGATTTTCAACTTTATCGCTAAAGCATTAGGGTCGATTGGGAAAATTTGACAGTTTTGGGTAGCTGGATGTGCTGGCGTCTGTACGAGTGCATGTAAACAAGAATTTAGATACCTATAGATTGCTAAAACCACGTAGTAAATACTCTGTGGTTAAAACATTGCAATAATTTAAAACCAATAGATCAATAATTCATTGGTACAATCATGGACAGCGTCGTTATACTGGATGTTTTAAGTAATAAGTAATAACAACCGCACGGGTCGATCGATCAGGTTAAGCTACGCTTGCCGCGGTTGGTCCGTGGATGGGTGACCATCTTCACATATCAAGACTCCTCCGTGCCTCGGAAAGCACGTTAAGCTGTTGGTCCCGGCTGTCATTCGTGGATCTTTGACAGTCGTTACGGGTCGTCAGTAGCCCGAAAGTTGGACAACCAGTTTTACCAAGGGTATCGTATTACCCAGTAACTGGGTTGTGGA
The DNA here is from genome assembly GCA_949629135.1 of Eremobia ochroleuca. Taxonomy (NCBI): domain Eukaryota; kingdom Metazoa; phylum Arthropoda; class Insecta; order Lepidoptera; family Noctuidae; genus Eremobia; species Eremobia ochroleuca. The sequence continues at coordinate 4,682,275 of OX451412.1, read as the reverse complement.
GGTCAGATAGGCTGTCGCTCCACGTAAAATATTGGTATTCAGCTGCATCCGGTTAGACTGGAAGCCGACCCCAACATAGTTGGGAAAAGGCTAGGCAGATGATGATGTTGAGCCGAGCATTGAGAATCTAAAAGAGGGCATCCCAGCGCGCCAAATTAAACTGTTGGATTCTCATCTCTCGGCGCTTAAGCAATGAGTTGAAAATCCAGTGCGCGAATAAAAATCGCCACGGGAAAATCGCGCCCGTACCGAACCTGGGAATAAAGAGTACCTAATTATGTAAATACTGACTCATTAGTTCTCATTGGCATTTTTTTATATGTTATTGTTGTAGGTTAAAAAAAAATGCAATGCTTACAAAAATTGCAAACTGAGGATGTAACGCTTAGTCAAACACTATTATGTAAACTACCAGGAATGCATGACCAACCATAATGTTTAATGTTAAGAATGGAGCTGTATAAACTTCTACTTCAATTTAGAAACTTGAGCTCGAGCGTTACCTCTGAGCATGAGGTCTTGGGTTCGATCGGGAATCGAACCCAAGACTTCATGGTCAGAGGTCGGACAAAGTGTTATTGTGGTTTTCATCTGGAATATCTCAGTAGCAGCCCAGAGTGTTGATGGGAACAGACTCGCCCCCTTTCACATACTTGAACATAACTGCAAAGCTGTTCACAACTACTCGATACGCTTCTTTACCGTATGGAACATCAATCAATGTTATCGCAGGAATCCTCTAAACGATGTTCACAAGTCCAAAAGCCGAAAACGTCATTTTAAATCAAATAGACGACCGCTATTCTTCCGACAGCTATTTGCTGTCGGGGGCAAGGCAAATCAGGTTATCAAAAAGGGTAATTTACGATACGATAGCCTCTCGGATGGTTGCCAATTGCTATGCTGGTGAAATATGGGTGTACCGTAGGTAGACGCCAGCATATCAAGCTACCCGATACTGTCAAATTTTCCCAATAAACTTTGAACCTTATGATTTAGCGATAAAGTTGAAAATCTATTAAAGAAAGGAGATGGCAGTTTTTGGCATTACTAATTTTGGAAAGCTACAGAATTCAAAGCTATTTAAAAAAAAAGCGCTTATTTTTACGTATTGATAGCCAGATTAACTTTAATATTGACAATGGGGATAAAATCTCGAAAAATAAGAGTATTGATTTGAATTAACACAGAGCGGACCAGTCTTTGTTTTTAAGGCCATGGATACAAGGCTTTTTGACCTTATGATACTTTATGATAGTGTTGTCATTGCAAAATATAAAAAATAAAATAAATAATGATATAATTATGTTTTGATTGTTAGTGCATAATTAATAAAATAAAATCATTAAAAAATCAAAATATGTAACTCTGCAGATTACGAGGACTTGATCTAGCTAAGAAGTCGAATGTATTTTTTTTTTCAACATTATTCCGATTTTTCTTGGCAACACTAAAACCCATAAAAAATAAGAGAAGATGACATTTCACAAGAGTCACACAACAGTCAACACTGTCACATTCGCTCGCTCGCTACTGTGTTTTGTGTTGGTTTGAATGTTTTGTGCTCCCAAAAAGTTTTACGTGGATTTTTACAACGACCTGGCTTGCCTTTGGATTTCGAAAACTCCTACCTTTCTGCACAACCGTTGCGAGACTTGGACCTCGACGTTTCCTACTTTTACGAGTTTACGACCGACCTTGGCGCTCTATCTTGGACACTGATATTGGATTGCTCTTATTTGTTTGTGTGTATAACATAACGATTTTACGAGTCAACGTGATGTCAACCACGGACCGCTGCGTAAACTGTAGAATATCTACAAATCGTTGTAATACGATAAAAACACATGTTTTGGAAGATGAATCCATTCTACCGGTCATTCGCTCCTGGATTACTCCTGAGCCTGTAAGTTCATTTTTTATTTAACTATCGTATGAGATAAACATTTCGATGGTTTTTTTTAGTTGAACCTTATTTCTATTTTATTTTTTAGGTGAGCAATCAGGATCATATATGCAGTGCCTGTTGGGTACTTGTTACCAATTCTTTAAATCAAGTGCATACTATGTCTGAACCACATCCACCCTCTTGTACCGTCGGGCACCGACAGGTGTGTGTATATTGTGGATCTTCTACAGCACGTTCAAGAAATCACCAATTGCGGACTGATTCAGACAGAGAACAACGCATATATAATGTGATTCGAGAATGGATACTGCCCCGACAAGTAAGTTAATTAAGACACATTATTTTCAAAACTAGGAGCAGTGGTGGCCCAGTGGTAACGGACTTACGGAGAGAGAGAAGGCCTGTGTCCCAGCAGTGGGAACATTATAGGCTGATTATGTTATTTTTAAACATATTCATACAAAAGACATTGCAGGCATTTAAATTAATATCCTGGGACATTCATCACACACGGACGGTCATCTGATCCCAAACTAAGCAGAGCTTGTACTAGGGAAACTAAATAACTGATATACTACTTAAACTACTTTTTGTTTGTAAATACACACACTATATAAACACCCAGACTTAGGATACACAGACGTATGAATAGTCTGACTCTAATTGGTATTGGTTTGGATGGTTGCTTTCTCTGATAAGAACTGGCAATAAAGTCATCAATATACTCTTTTCAAAACAAGCTTAGATTCATTACATAACATTTTTACATTCTGATCTCACCAACAATTGCATAGATTAAGCTTGAATATATATTTTTTTTGTTGTTTGTTTATTAAGCTCCATTTCATAATAATTGAATACATACTGCAGATTTTTTTTTCAAACCAAGAACATAAGTTCTTAAAGTGTGTATTACATAGTTGTACTTAATAAGTTTTATTTTATAATGTAAGTAAGTATAGTGTAAGTATGTTTTACATAAATGTTTTATTGTTGCAGCTGCAAACCACAAACAATCTCTGTCACCGTTGCTGGGTGAGAGCAGACAAAGCTTCTCATCATTTTGTATCCAGGCCATCCACATCCTCGAGTGGGCGCTCTCATCTTGACTCTGAAACTTCTGAAGGTCCGCCTGATAGTGAATCTATGCCCCAACGTGGCACTGAAACTCACACTCAACCTAATGTTCAAAATCTGCCTGAACCTGACAATGTAATTCTGCCTGTATCAAGAAGACAGGATACAATTGTGTTGCCTGATTATATCCGAGCTGTAGACTGTGGGTCAAGGTGCATTATTGAAGGTTGTCAGGGGAGTGAAAGATTCAGGCTACCAGTTTCAACAAGAAAAATGCTGCTTTTACAGTTTAATTATTATGTACCAGTAAACAGTTGTGTATGCAGTAACCATTTAAATACAGAAACATGGGACTTTCAAGCTGGCATTAGTGCTTATTCAAATGCTAAATGCATTTGCAATATGCAAAAATATGCAAGACATATACAAGATATGTTGCATTTAAAGAGTACAAATGTTGACGCATTAGATTTTTCAAATATAAATAATATAGAAGACCATCTTGTACGTCACTGGATTGGCTACACAAAAGATCAATTCAATCAGTTATTAAACGAAATACCTGCAATAAATGAAATGCGAAGAGGTAAAACAGCTCTCGCTGCTTTTTTAATGAAACTGAGGACAGGTGAACCCAATGAAAGGTTGGCAACATTATTTCAAATTCCAAGGAGAACTTTGGAAGTGTTGATGTCAAAGGTTCGAGAACTATTACATAATAATTTTGTTCCAACTCACTTGGGTGTAGCACATTTAACAAGAGAACAAATAATACAAAGAAATCTATTGATACCCCGAGGATTGTTTGGTGTTCAAAGTGATGGTCAGGAAAACCCTATAGTCATAGCTGATGGTACATATTGCTATATACAAAAAAGTTCTAATTATTTATATCAAAAAAATTCTTACAGCTTACATAAATATAGAAATCTAGTGAAACCATTTATGTTAGTATGTTCTGATGGTTATATTATAGATGTTCTGGGCCCCTATCCAGCTACAACGTTAAAGTTATTATGAAATTGAGCTTAAATAAACAAACAACAAAAAAGCCTCAAGATAGCCTGTGTCCCCCTGCACCTTTCTTAGATAATATATTGCTAATATATGATGATGAGCATGAATAAAATATTTAAATGATAAATAGTGGTGTTTTTATTGTACCTACAATAATCCTGTCATCCTTAGGTAGCTGGCACCTAATTATCCTTATTAACCTTTTGAACGCCAATCACTTGTGTAATACGAACTTGTATACAAGTGATTAGCGTTTAAAAGGTTAATAGGTTTAAAGTTAGATTCCGATAAGTGAGTCTCTAAAGTCTCCTGAGTTTTCTATGACTACTGCGAAAATAATAATCAATTGACTACTGAGTTTAAAACGAATAGAGTAGGTACACTTAAACTGTCATTAATTATGATCAGTGTGTAAATCATTGAACTGAACAAACTTCAACATGTAGGTAGTTGTCATATTTTCATTCGTTACAAAGCATAATTTAGCAATATATTAAGCATACAATAAACATTTATGCGTTAAAATAGTATACAGGTAAAAGAACCTAATAAAGTACACTTAACCTCACTTTTACAAAAATTAAGATTTCTCTTCATCCCCATTGTAATTTTTTTTTATTTTTTTTATATTAAAAGCTCATAATACTCCCTACCAAACCATACCACTTTTATTTCTGTAGAAACTAAAAAAGTTTAATGCCAGCGTTCTATGGGCTTCTGCCATTCTCCTTTGACAGATTGCAGTAGGTTGATGTGCTGGCGTCTGTACACCTCTGCCGGACCCTTCGAGGAAACAGAAGTGATGATATTTTATCAATTACAGGTAAATACGGTAGTTTTACATAATTGATTGAAAATGATTAATGGTAATAAGTATGAAGGTTTTATGAGGTTTTTATGAAAGAAAGAAATAAAGTATGTAATAAATCGGTAAACGGATGATAAAATCCTGCATCACGCAAGCAGAGTTCACCACGCAAAAAGCATAATATAATACAACGTCCAGACGATTGCCCACCAGACACAAAACCCGTCTGGTCGGAGGATCCTCTCTCTTCTATAGAAAATGAGTGAACTTTACACCCTGCGAGGTAATTACGTAACACACTATCAGAGTAGCAACGGCTTTCATTTTGACAGTTCAACAACATTCATTGCGTAATTTACGTTGCTGAGCAGCCAAATTTTTCGAACATATGAAGCAATGGATTAGCAATATACTTCAAAATTATTCAGATTGAGATTTATAGTACTACGCAATTAGGGTGCTGTAAAAATCTCACCGTGAGAACTTAGGTGAAGCGAGCGCGGAGTGAGCTGTCATTCGCTAGGGATTAACACTATTAAGTGCTCACTTCACTTATGATTTCACGGTGAGATTTTTACAGAATCTACCGGCTGTTACTCATCTATAAAACGGTTAAAATAACAGTTCCAACTGTATAAACTTCTGTATTCATACAAAAAATCATAAACATTTGGGAATGTTTGAATTGTATTGAATTTTGTTACAGACTGTCTTTTATCATTGTGTGCAGGAGCACGTCTGTGTGTGACATTTATTAAATTTCAAATTATTATTAAAATAAGTACGTGTTGACCAATTGAAATCATTTCAGCTCATTCGTTCAACTTGATAAGTGTTTCGTAATTAAAATTATTGTAATAATAATTAATTTTAATCAATTTCTTTTTCCATATTAGTTAGATACGTTACACCATAGATAGTATAGTATATAAGTACTGTTTTTTTTTTCTGTTCGTTGCACAGAAAACATTTTATTATTTTGGTTTTTAATTTGTAAAATGTGATTTTTTTTTTAATGTATTTAATGTGAATACAATAAAATAAATAATAGTAGGTATCTAGTGTGTGTGTGTGTGCTGTGACTAGTTGAGAACTTTTTAAAGAAACTGAACTGGCCTGGAATTAGGTACTCTAAATTTAAAGGTATTTTTTTTTAATACGTACAGACGCCAGCACATCAAGCTACCCGAAACCATTATCTGCCTAGCTTTTTCCCAACTATGTTGGGGTCGGCTTCTAGTCTAATCGGATGCAGCTGAATACCAGTATTTAGGGGTTAGGGGTTTAGGGGTTATGTAGGGTTCCGTACCCAAAGGGTAAAACGGGACTCTATTACTAAGACTCCGCTGTCCGTCCGTCCGTCTGTCACCAGTCTGTATCTCATGACCCGTGACAATTAGACAGTTGAAATTTTCACAGATGATGTACCTATTTCTGGTGCCGCTATAACAACAAATACAAAAAAACAGAATAAAATAAATATTTGTGGGGCTCCCATACAACAAACGTGTTTTTTTGCCGTTTTTATAGATAATGCTACGGAACCTTTTCGTGCGCGAATCCGACTCGCACTTGGCCGGTCATTTTTTATTTTTTTATTTATGATTTATTTTATCTTATACAGGTTGAAATTGAAAACATGCGACAAATCGAAATGAGAGATTGTACTCATCATTGTGAACAACTTTTACTATGAGATAAAACCTGAAATTGCGAAAAAAAATCAGCTGTTCCCTACATTTATGTTCGCATAACTCGTCAAAATGTAGGGAACAGCTGATTTCTTTTTTCGCAATTTCAGGTTTGGTCCCATGGTAAAAGTTGTTCATAATGATGAGTACAATCTCCCATTTCGATTTGTCGCATGTTTTCAATTTCACCCTGTATTATTATGATTACTCGTACTAGCCACAAGCCCTTCTCGTGTGTTGAATTAATGTCGCCATTGTGGCGGCACGTTGTATTATCTTTTTTACCAACCACATTTTATGCTAATAAACGATTTTGATTTGATTTGAGGTAGGTATAGCAGTACTTATAAAACTTCCGTGTCCCGCACAGTTTTATGTATTTTTTTGCCCAGTAAATGGGTTGTGGAGGTCAGATAGGTAGTTGCTCCATGTACAATACTGGTAAACAGCAGTAGTTAGATTGGAATCCAACCTCAATATAGTTGGGAAAATGCTAGGCAGACGACGATATTGTCAAGTTTGTTTATCGCACCCCCTGGACGATCAGCCCCGCTATAAACCTTGGTGACTGGGTAAAATTATTTGTCTAACAATCTAAAGACAGATGAACCCTCCATTACTTACTTGGAATGGATTGGTAGGTACTGAGTTGTAGTTTTTTTTCTTTTTTTGCGCCGTGTTCCGCGCGTGCCTCTCTTTAGAGGAATAGTGGCTGAATGCAGCCGCTGAGGGTGACGGGGTCCGCATGGATTCATGCGGGCCAACACCTGGCCGGGGTAGCGTGACGAAATGCGCAAGCACTCCAGCACCGCGGCTAAAAGTAGCAGCAGAACACTGTGTTTATGTTTAGTAAGAGTCTGACAGACCCCTTCACCCACCCCAGGGTGGTGGACATCCATGAGGATTTCCACAAGAAAAAAAAAATATACTGAGTTTGACAGAATAGCACTGCAATTTGCACTATACAAGGTCAAATTAAATTACCTAGCGAAACTCTGCAGACGTGACTTGTATTGATATCTAAATAAGGTAAGATAAATTAGTCGATCGCTGTAGTCACTAGTTTTTTTTTTTTTTTTTTGTGAACTGCAAAGACGTGATTGGTATCGATGCCAAAAGAAAACAGATGTTCTCAACTCATACTTCAATAAAAACTTTACCAACGATCGTTGACAACTTTTAGAAAAACACCAAATCTGCCGGTCGATTCTGTAAAAATCTCACCGTGAAAACTTGGGTGAAGTGAGCGTGGAGTGAGCTGTCATTAGGGATTAACACTATTGACACTGCTCACTTCAAGCTCACTTCACTTATGATTTCACGGTGAGATGTTTACAGAATCGACTGGCTCATTTAGTTTTATACTTTTTGTCAGATGTCACAATAGTCGAAATTTCATCTGCAAATAACACACATTTATGATTACTCATCTAGTGACAAGTCGTTTAAGTATAATATAAACAATAAGAGTCCTAATACACTCCCTTGGAGGACGCGTTATTTTTAATCACGTTAAATCGAGCGCATATGTTAAATCATAATTTCACGTGACTACACTTCCTGCGGCCGCTGACCCCGTAATAAGCTGTAGATCGCCCATTACATCTATGAAGTATTGCCAGCTAATTTAGCTGGTGACGCTGATACACAAACCACCATTAAATTGATGTTTCTGATGATACCACTAATATTATGATTTCTTCTTAAATTACAGCTCCAAAAATGTCGGACACGAGTTTCGGGATAGTCAACGAAGCATTCGACCGTAAAGAAACTCAAAATATTGCAAATAATACAGTTTTAGAAAATGATCTTTCCAACCATGATAATGTTGATGAGGAAGACAAAGATTGTGAATTTCATATGGAAAACAAGAGCATAATAATAAAAGATAAAAGTAATCTTGAACAAATTTTAGCAAATAAAGCGAAAGAAAATGGAGTTCACGATAAAGAAAACATAGAAAATGATCAAGCAGATGTGGTAAAATATGTAAAAACAGATGCTGTCATAGATTTTATCTACAAATTAAGAGGGCCGACGTTTAGAAGCATGAGGGAGAAGAAATTGAAGAGAATTTGGAGAAGAGCCTCGCTTAAAGAAGAAGATGGTGAAGCTGAGATGTAAGTATTCTATTTCTATGATTTTTAAACAAATACAGACAAAGAAAAAGTGCTGTGTTACTAAGAACTTTAGGTACCTACTGTAGAATTCGTCCAACGTTATATTTTCTACGTTTATTGCAAGCGAACCTCTTTACATTACTCCCGCTATATTATGACTGTTATCTTCCAAACAAAAACCTAAAGGTGCATGTGTAAAGCATTCACCTGTAATGTAACATTTCAAATTCTATTTTGAGCATTACATTACAATACTACCTCCCTGACTGACGAGCATTCGCGTGTAATGTAACATTACAGATTGCGGGGCGGGGATCGCTCCGCAGCCCGCCGGACACATTACAATTGGAGCGCATTAATTTTACAAGTTGTATCAAGGTATTACACATTGTATCATTACAAGGTGCGCGCTGTAATGCTCGATTTTCCTCCCTCATTGATGTAATGCTCGACTCTGTAACGTTACATTACACGCGAATGCTCCCGGTGAGGGAGCGCCTTCATACAAACATTTGAAAGCTCATTTTAAACTCGCTTGACTGTTCGAATGCAGCCAGAGTGGTTTTATTGCCTGCCTGCACTACATAAGGTCAATTTTAGCAGACAACCTTAAGAGGGTTCACGCGTTAGAGCCATGCTGGAGTCAAAATTGATGATTTCCGACGGACAATAAAACCATAATGTGTTTAATTTATAGATGAGATATTGACGTCATATTATTGGGAATTTTATAATCTAGTGCATGGCTGAAAAACATTTTCAATTTTTTGTTTAGTTTTCTCATCAGAACCGTTTTTATGCAAGCCTTTTTTAAAACTAGCGATCGACGGTCTAAGCAGATGCTAGATATTAGTAAAACCATATATGACAAACTTATTACAACATTACTTTATAAAAAATAAGAACATTTTTTAGTGCATGGCTGAAAAAAAAACACGATTACTGTAAGTTTTCATTCAAGAAAAGTATATTCAAAAGTGTCAATTGTAGCCACTTTTCGAGATATTAAACGTGTTAGTTTAGGATGAAATCTGAAATATTTATATTTTTTTTTAGACCTAGTAAATTAAGACATTTATGTTCTAAAACATGGTTCAAATATTTTTTTAATAACTTATATGTTTATTTTACTATGAATTATTTAGTATTGCTATATAATCGGCGCGGATTCACGCCACCGCTCATTGCCGGCTGAGGCCTTTCAGAGACAGGACGTGTGTCGCTCCCATCGCTGCGTGTCGCGTAAAATATTATCGTACTTTCGCGAGTTTTTAGCGCGACTGGGACATATTGATACTTTTTATTATAATATATTTTTATTATATTACAGAACTTTGGTGAGTACATATTTTAATGTAATGGTATTCAATTAACTTAAGCAGATTAAATTAGACTTCTTTATGTATGTTTCGATTTTACTTTTTTTAGATATGGCTAACAAAAGGCGCGAATAAAAAGAAAAAAATATGAAAATTTAGCCAAGGCTAATGAAGCTAAAAGGTAAGTTACCGAGGAGCCACTTTTTAACTATGTAACAGGTTATAGCCAATTCATATTTTTCTTACACGGGGATAGAATTGATAATAATTTGCGTTTATACTGTCTTATAATCTCATAAACTGAATTGACCATTCTGGGGTTGTCAGTTTTGGATAGTTGAGAATATACCACTGAAACGAGGTGGGTTCTCTACTTATAAAAAAAATATCTATATTAGGTGTAATTAGTTAACCATAAGAAACAATATTATACTTACTACTTTCTGAAGTCATATAATTTTTTTAAATTACTTTTTGTCTAGGTATTTTTATGAAACACAGTAGTAATAAGATAAAATTAATATCCGATTCGTTGTTATAGGCAGAAAAGAGAAGTTCAAATATTTCAAAATGCTGTTGTAAGTTTTATTTTTTTTTTACTTCTTCATATTTTATGGCAATTTTTGAGATTTTATATCTAAACAGACACGTGTTTCCTTTATTTTGAATTAGCACCTATTAAACCAAAACTAAATAAGACATTTCTTCGTTATTTATTTATCTCAAGCCGACAATCGATCGCCTGTCGTGGTGCTTCTTATGGTTTGTGTCACTTCATATTATACTCTGCATATTATTTTCAGACTCAACAAAAAGAAAAAGTCACTGAAAAAACACTGGAAATTCAGGAAAACTTGCAGGCGTTAGAAACGGTTCCAACTCAAGATCCTGACGCAGGAAATCTTGTAAGAATGACTTGGACATTTGTAAACATATTTTAGCACAAATAAAACATTGTTGTGTCTCAAGCCGACAATCGGCCGCCGGACACGATGCTTACGGTTTGTGTCACTAACCGACACAAACCGACCAACATGTTATTTTCAGACTCAACAAAAAGAAAAACTCAGTGAAATAACGCTGAAAATTCAGGAAAACTCGCAAACATTAGAAACGGCTTCATCTCAAGATCCTGACGCAGGGAATCTTGTAAGAATTACTTGGTCGTTATATACATATTTTAGCACAAATAAAACATTGTTGTGTCTCAAGCCGACAATCGACCGCCGGACACGATGCTTACGGTTTGTGTCACTATGTTATACCTACATGTTATTTTCAGACTCAACAAAAAGAAAAACTCAGTGAAATAACACTGAAAATTCAGGAAAACTCGCAAGCATTAGAAACGGCTTCATTCCACTATACATAGAGTACTCACGGAGGATTTATGTCTGGTCAATAAAAGTGCAGTGTGGGTGCCCCACACTCTGAACACGGATCAGAAGGAGTTTCGTTATGAAACTGCGCGTAGCCATTTATCGTGGTATCGCCGTAAGAAAAATATACTTAATAGATTCATATGCCTTGATGAAACTTGGGTCGAATTTTATACTCCTTGTCAAAGACATCAGTCACGATGTTGGGTGGAACCGGGCACTTCAGCTGAACATTTACCACGTGCAGAGCTACATGAACGAAAAATACTACTAATAGTACCTATGGATGTCAGAGGCATTGCTTTTTGGAGAACTTATGATGAAAATACAACTATGACTGGAGAGCGATATAAGTCATTTTTAGAAGAAAATATTCCTATTTGGGCAGACGAACATCATATAACGAGTCCTATAATTTTACATGATAACGCCAGACCGCACAAATCAAAAATAGTTCAGAATTTAATTGAAGATAAAGGATGGATTGAAATTATTCAGCCGCCATATTCCCCGGATATGAATCCTTGTGATTTCAATTGTTTTGGCCATGTGAAGAGGAAATTGTCGGGAACTCGATACAATAGCAAAAAGGAGTTAGATATTAAACTAAAGAGCATTATTGATGAATTAAATGAAAGTGGTACTTTAAATGGTGTTCAAGATTTGCCAGCAGTCTGGGAGCGAGTGATTAATAGTGGTCGAGATTATTGATTAGTGTCACAAGGTTATATAGTATAGTAGTCAGTTTTTGTAAAATAATAATAATAAAAAAATATGACACTGGAAGTGGGATGACCTAATATAATATTAATCGTTGTAGGACTTTACATTTGTACTACATTTCTAACTTTTCACCCCTGATTAGTATATATAAACTTTATAAAGTATCCAAAACTGCCTATTTATTTCACAAGGTTGTAATAAAAATAAGAATAGTAAATAAAAATCAACTAACGGTTAAATAAGTATCATTATACATAACTCAACGAATCAACATGGGTTAGTTTGACTATAATGACAGAGAGCACACCAACTCTACGCACACAGACACGCGCGCATCTGTGTGAGTGCAAAGAGCACTGCAATTACCTAAACTTGGTGCCGCGGATTTGGCGTTAACGCTCTTAACAGTGGGAACAAAGTTCAAAGCTTCCTTATTTTTTTTGATTTGTATCGTGACGGCTTGGATTTAAATAATCTCGCTTTTCAAGCACGAGGCTATGGGTTTGAAAACTGGCAAATGTGCCTTATTCAATTCCATAATTATGTTGGTAAGCAAGTCGTTCATTATTTCAAAATCTTTTTAACGGGTGTACTAGACTTTTAACGAAGCCGAGAGTCACCTGTACTCCCCGTTATATTTTTTTTTTTTGTACTAACCTGGGAACCGTCTTATCCTCCTAACCGATTTCGGTCACGGTGGCAATCTCAAAGGAGATTATTCAACTACGCAGAAGATAATTATAGTTCACAACGGTGTGTCCAAACACAGGTGTACTCTCTGTTCCTTTACTCTCATAGTCCGATGGGATGGCAATCCGACACGACTGGGGAGAGCCTCTAAACTTAATGAAAACTTTCTGCTTTTTTTTTCTTTAAAAAAAAAAATCTACGAATGTTTTCACACCAAAAATAAGACGTTTCTCAGCAATTATTTTTGTGCAGTGTTACTTAGTTTGATATACAGAATACGTATTTGACGGCCCTGTGACTGGTATTTTTACACCCTAAAATATCATTAAAAAAAACAATTCAAATATATTCTGAAGCTTATGTAACCTAGATGTTTTCCCCAATATGCTTTCTATGTATGTCTTAAACATTACCTACTATCATATAGTGAAGCAAAACATCTTTAGAAAACGTTAACGGAAATTGGAAATAGCCTGGGCTTTCAAAAATCTTTTAGTTAGTGCCTACAAAATCTTAATCTATGAAGTCATTTATAGATAAAATATCATTTAGGCCCAGTTTAACCAAGGGGTATCGTGTTAGACAGTGACTTGGTTGTGGATGTCAGATAGGCAGTCGTCTCCATGTAAAATACTGGTATACAGCTGCATTCGGTTAGACTGGAGGCCGACACCATACTTGGGAAAAGGCTAGACAGATAATGAAGGATGAATGCTAGTAGGTATTTTGAATATCTAATCTAAGAAATAAAAATAACAGCATGCCGATCGATTTCGGGCCCGGTGGCAATCTCAAGGGAGATTAACCAAGTACGCAGGAGATATTATAGTGCAAGTGTGTGCGTAAACACAGGTGCACTCTCTGTTCCTTTACTCTCATAGTCTGATGATACGGCAATCTGACACGACCTGGGAGAGATCAGGCGCAGGACCAAAGGCTTTACGTGCTTGCCGAGGCACGTTTGCCTGACCTGGGAATCGAACCCAGGATCCCACGCTCAGCAGTGGTGCTTGCAACCACGCGACCAACGTGGCAGTAATCTAAGTAAACATTAAACATTACGTAGGTACTCTACTCATAATAATATTGTCTGTTTATCGCACTAACGCCTGATGGAGTTGTTATAGCAATAAAACTTGAAGCGTTTGTTTATAGCTATAAAATTGTTAGTGACAATAATCAACACTGTTGATAAGTCGTGCTTCATGCTTGCCCTTTTTATAGTGATGCCGTTAGTACCCATTTCAACCTCCGGTGGGGAGCGTAACACACTAACAGCAGGAATGGCTTTCATTTTGACAGTTCAACAACATTCATTGCGTTATTTACGTTGTTGAGCAGACAAATTTTACGAACATATGAAGCAATGGATTAGCAATATCCTACAAAATGTTTCAGTTTGTTATTGATAGTGCGTTACGCAATTTGGGTGTATAAATTGGCGTTGGTACTCTTATATCTACAGGTATCTTTTTAAAAAGATTTTTTATCAAAATCAAAAATATCCACAAAAATGCTTACCTTCGTAACTTGACATCGGTTTTCCCAGAATGGGTACCAATGGGTACCAATGGGTACCTATGCACCTGCATAGCCACTCACGACCATTCGATACGCTTCCGTTCCGAATCGAACACCAGTTAATGATATCGAAAGAGTCTTCTAAACGCACTTCACAAATCCGAAACCCGAACATTTTAATTAACCTTTTACAATATGTAGACTACCGCTATTCTTCCCACAGCTAATTGCTGTCGGAGGCAAAGCAAATCGGCAGGGTAATTACGTAACACACTATCAGTAGTAATGGGTTTCATTTTGACAGTTCAACAACATTCATTGAGCTATTTACATTGAGGAGCAATGGATTATCCATTATGCATTATCCTTCAAAATTATTCAAATTGAGAGTAATAGTGTGTTACGCAATTAGGGTGCTGGTCTCTCTCCTGTTGTGTCGATTTGCCATAATATCATTCTTATCGGACTATGAGTGTGAGGGAAGAGGGAATGCATCTATACAGCGTGTAACGGAAGGGGGGTATGAACCCTGAAGGAGGTGAATGTGCTCATGAAACTCAACAACTTTCCCCAAAGAACATAGGTCGAAATATGAAAAAAAAATTTGGCCCCGTGTCCAGTACAACAACGCGTTCAGAATTTTGTTGGGGCGGCCCCGGTTTTGTAGCGAATCGGCAATGTTCACTGATGCTAATACCGATGACTTCTACGGAATAATCCGGAAAAGGAGTGCATCGCTTCTGCGTCGCTGTAGGAGTAGCTCGAACGGGATCCTGAGCGTGTTGTCCGAGCGATGGGATTCTCCTTTCTTGCGGAGATGGCTGCAGCTGCATGCCAGCGCCTGCACATATATATATCTTTGACTTTGGTATTAATTAATTTTATTTAAATTTCCTTGGACATATTGTGACATTTTATTTTTGACATTATGTGACATTTTGTTTTCGATATTTTGTGTAATTTTTTTTTTTTTTTGACATTTTTGAATATTTTATATTTGACCTATATTTCTAAATTCAGTTTCAATTATCTATATGTTTATTATTCTATAATGGTATGTAACATTTATATAACAGTGCAAGCATGGCAAGTGTAAAATTCTTTTTTTAATTTTAATTTTTGTGTTATGGGTTAAAGACCTGAAATAAATGAATTTAATTTAATTTAATTTAATAGTAAATCAATCAGCTGGTAGTCAGTTTTGTAAGGGAGGGCCAATTTTTTTTTTCATATTTCGACCTATGTTCTTTGGGGAAAGTTGTTGAGTTTCATGAGCACATTCACCTCCTTCAGGGTTGATACCCCCCTTCCGTTACACGCTGTATATGCGCACACATTTGTGCACTATCACTACATAGTATAAAACAAAGTCGCTTCCCTGTCTGTCTGTCCCTATATATGCTTAGATCTTTAAAACTACGCAACGGATTTTGATGCGTTTTTTTTAATAGATAGAGTGATTCAAGAGAAAGGTTTATATGTATAATACATGCATAATATAGTAGAGAAACACTGATAATTTTAGAGGTTTCTAATGTGATGTCGTAAATAAACACATTTTTTTGCGCTTACATTGCAAACGCTGGCTGAACCCTACGAGATAGATCAAAATAATGTACTATAGTATTGTACACCTTAAAAAGGTCTACAAAAAAGTCCGAGATGGTGTATCTCTATCTCTAAGGGATAACCCAACAAAAACATTTTTTACCCTATACTTTTTACGAGAAATAATGGCTCTAAAATGATCAGTGTTTCTCTACTATATCATGCAATTATTATACATATAAACCTTCTTCTTGAATCACTCTATCTATTAAAAAAACCGCATCAAAATCCGTTTCGTTGTTTTAAAGATCTAAGCATACATAGGGACAGACAGACAGCGGGAAGCGACTTAGTTTTATACTATGTATTGATTAGCATTGCACCCGTGCGAAGCCGGGGCGGGTCGCTAGTAATATTATAATTACTTCGTGCTGACTTGGTCAGTATTAGTAGGTATCTGTTGAGATAGGCCGCTATGTCTGAGGTCAGGAGGATACTTGTACTATTTATCACATGTGCGATAGCAGGAACAGACTGGCCCATTAGGCCCGGCGCCGATTATCGGCATCAACAAGGAAAAGGATCCTTCGGCATCCTACATGCAAGCGCACACTATCGGCAATTATGCTTTGGCATGCTGCAACGTTCTTAGGGATGACGAGGCGTCCTTAAGGATGCCGCACCGTCCTGTAGCTTGCCGAAGCGTCTCAATATCGTATTTCTCAAACTATCCCCCGAGTGTTGCCTCGGCGCCGGCGGCGTACCGAAGGTTGCCGAAGGATGCCGAAGCATCCCGAAGCATTCTCAAGGCTGCCGATACACCAGCCTCAAGCATACCGAAGCGGTATTTTTGTTATTACGACCACATGTCACGGAAATTTCTACTTTATGCCATTATGTTATAGTATACTAGCGACCCGCCCCGGCTTCGCACGGGTGCAATGGAGAAACACTGATAATTTTAGAGCCATTATTTCTCGTAAAAAGTATAGGATAAAAATGGTTATTGTGGGTTTTCCCTAAGAGATAGACATATACCATCGCGGACTTTTTTGTAGACCTTTTTAAGGTGTACAATACTGTAGTACATTATTTTGATCTATCTCGACGAGTTCAGCCAGCGTTTACAATGTAAGCGCAAAAAAATGTGTTTATTTACGACATTACATTAGAAACCTCTAAAATTATCAGTGTTTCTCTACTATATTATGCATATATTATACATATAAACCTTTCTTTTGAATCACTCTATCTATTAAAAAAAACTGCATTAACATCCGTTGTGTAGTTTTAAAGATCTAAGCATATATAGGGACAGACAGACAGGGAAGCGACTTTGTTTTATACTATGTAGTGATTGCTATTTGCCACCTAAAATCCTCAGTCGTACCGATGCCGATAATGGGCGCCGGGCCTTAATCATAATCATTTGCAAGTTTGCAAAGGAAATTGTCCATTCTCGGCTTGGCGTGGACACGATGCTCGAAAAGAAACAACTTAATCAAAAATCATGTTTTGTTTTTAGACGCTTATTTATTCTAACTTTTTGTATCAAGTTGCGCCCACGAATAGTGTATTTAAAAAGTACTGAAATTGTTTTATTCGTCGACATATTGACAGTACTCGACCTTCACGGTGTTGCCATTTGTAAAATAATAATTTATAAATCGATTCTAATTGTTTTTTTTAAGTTTTACTAAGTGCTCCTCATTCTTATAAGAGTCTAGAGTCTACAGTCAATTAAAGCTGTTATTTGTAATCACGTACATTCACTCAAATATGTTTTATCCATATAATTGGAAAACAAAAGTATCGTAGTTGGTCATTAAATTCGATTTTTAATCTAATATAAATCGATTATTAAAAAAAAGACTTGAAGTGACAACTGACATTGACATAATGTGAGTTGTCACTTCAAGTCACTTGTCATGTCATGACTTTGTTTCTATCGAATATTGTTTTGCTCGTTTTACTCTTATTATTGTTTGCAAGTATTGTTTTGGCTTTGAAAATGGACACTGATACCGTATGCGTGTATATATTACACGAAAATAACAGTCAGGGACGAAATTCAATCAAGCAGTACCTATTGCTGCAATTGTATAGTGGACCGAAGAACAGTGGGTTGCTGCGCTCATGAGATGACTATGATTTGGTTTTCAAGCTGGGTAAGGTACCAAGATAATAATATATATCCACCTGTCCAGTTTCTAGACAACATATTACTAACATATGAGTCAGAATAATAATAAAATGTATGAATACAAATGTGTTTATTTAAAAAAAAAAGCAAGTAAGCAAAACAAGTCTTACAAGCATCATGATACAATCTTATTACAATATTCTCTTCCCTACTGGAATTAGCTATTAGACCTGTATTATATTTATACTTAAAGTGTCTGTTCACGCCGAGCCAAAGTCCCATACTAAGTGGACAATGTCTTTTCGGGATATGTAATAACAGCCGCACGGAACGATCGATCAGCACCCTGATTGCATAACACACTATTACTCTCAATTTGAATCATTTTGAAGCAAATCATCAAATCTTGCTAATCCGTTGCTCCATATGTTCGAAAAATATGTCTGCTCTACAACGTATACAACGTGTAACGTTAAATGCGCAAAACCTGAAAATAGTTTGATCATCATAACGAGCAGAATCAATCGAACCACTTGTTAATATAGGTCACATTTTTCAAAAAATCTTCATTAAAAACGTTGCCGTGTCTATTTATTAATAGGTCAAGTAAGCCAATGTCAGCGCGGCGCAGCGGCCCGGTGACGACTCCTCCCTCGATAAAGCCTCGTCGCAGACGCAAGAAACGATCAGAATGACCAGTAAAACTAAAACAGCACATAAATCCTTTACAATTTTTGAAGTGAAAACTTCTTTAGCGGCGTTGTACACTTTTTTTGTAACGGGTAAAAAATGTTAAACTCGCGTCAG
Source organism: Eremobia ochroleuca (assembly GCA_949629135.1). Taxonomy (NCBI): domain Eukaryota; kingdom Metazoa; phylum Arthropoda; class Insecta; order Lepidoptera; family Noctuidae; genus Eremobia; species Eremobia ochroleuca. The sequence continues at coordinate 4,663,520 of OX451412.1, read as the reverse complement.
GACACGTGACCTGATCGAAAATTCGTAAGACGGATGGAGAGTAGACAGCCGGCGCGGCGTAGGAGAGGAAGTATCCCCCTCTCTTTCTACGGCGCGGCGAAAATGTATGCCTGCGCCTGCTGTTTCGTTTAGGCGGCGCAGGGCGCTTGCGCGAATGTTCGTGTGTGTTAAAACTTTTTAATGTAATATAAATTGTCATGTTTGTGTACGATAGCGCAATAAATAAATATTGTGTTCTACCACATAAATGGTAGTTCTTTTGTACTGATAATTAAAGCAATTCGTGCAAAATGCCTAACCATTCCAAAATATCAAAAATGCACAACGTTCATATTCAAGTTTTCACTTCTGCCGGCACTCCCGGAGTGCAACCCGTCGTTTTTTTAATGACTTATTTTCTCTCAGAAATAGGTCAATTGAATTAAAAATCAGTTGGGGTGTCTGAGGTTTTGCGCATTTAACGTTACACGTTGTATAACGCAATGAATGTTGTTGAACTGTCAAAATGAAACCCATTGCTACTGACAGTGTGCAGCTGTGCTACTGGGGAGTTTGTTGCGCCACTTCTTCTCCCCAGCGAAAGCGTTTGCATACTTAGTTAACACAAATAAAGTGCGCGTCGCTTCGTGAGATAAAAATACCTACTATAATTTAACGATTGGATAGAGAAGTCGGAGTACCTACGCTTGATTTCTAAATTATTTTATCCAGATTTAAATACAAAACATAACAATACAACTGCATATATACCGAAGGAGTGAGTGTGCATATACACGAGCGACACGCGTCGGCGACAGAGGCAACTGAGATCATCTACGCGTGCCGGCGACGCGCCGCTCGTGTATTTGAGCAGCCGTGCGATTCTGTAACCATCTCACCGTGAAAACTTGGGGGAAGTGAGCGTGGAGTGAGTCGTCAATAGTGTCAATCCCTAGCATCAGCATGACTCACAGCTCACTCTAAGCTCACTTCACGTTAGTTATCACGGTGAGATTTTTCCAGAATCGACTGGCTGGTATTCAAATACGCGAGCGACACGTTGTTAGCGTCAACGCGTGTCACTCGTGTGTATGTACACTTACATAGGTTTATATTAAGAGGTAATAATGACAGATTATAATAATAAAAATAAAATGAAACGAGCAAACCCGCTAACACAAGTCGTACTTTATATTGTTCTCTCAAAGATAACGTCTACTTTGTATAAACAATTGTTTGTTGGCACTTAAGTGGCAATTAACAAGAAACTAATTAGTTTCGTGCACGTGGAACTTAGCAACGCGGTACTTTCAAAGATTGCAGTCACTTTTAATAATAATAATATTATAATATTCCACAACTTTCACACAACGCCATCTAGTCCCAAACTAAGCAGCTTGTGGTATGAGTACTAGACAACTGATAAACATACATATATATTTCTAAATACATACATATTATAGATAAATTACACCCAGACAAAGAACAAATGATCATGCTCATCACACAAACATTTGTCCTAGGTGGGAATCGAACCCACGACCTTGCGCATAGCAGTCAGGGCCACTGACCACTAGACCAACAGGCCTGTCATGCCTTCCTCCTCTTTTGAGTAGGCATTGTTTTATTATTATAATAAATAGGTGTTTAAACGGTTGCTTATGTTACTGAACAATTAGGAGAATTAGTAGAATGAGTGAGACACCGGCACCGATTGCCTTGTTCACAAACTAAACTTTTTCTTTCTATTTCATTAAGAAAAGGACAGAGGATAAGTATTAGTGTAGTCCTGTCCTGTGATAATGAATAAATTCACTAAAAAACATAATCAGACTACTGATAGTCAGACTACTGAATATGTTTTTTAGTGAATTTATTAATTGTTCCCAGTCATCATAATTATGTGTTTCCTCGTAACATCCTCTTTAATTCACCAAAAAAGCCGTAGTCTAACGGCATTCAATCTGGGGAGTAAGGGGGCATCCAAAGCCTTATATTTTTTTCTTTTAAAAATTATGTAATCATCCCGCTTCTGTCCGGGCGGGCATTATCTTGGAAGAGTACAGGATGAGTACATTTTTGTTTTGTTCAATAAGCCAGTGATTGTTTGACCTTCATCAAGAAGCGTGTAAAATGCGATGCCGTTATAATCTAATGCATCCTCTTCCTCTCGTGAACATTATATGTCACACGATGACGAGCCGTAGTTTCAATAGCACAACTTTGAGAAAGAGGCCGACAGAAGGATCCAGTTGGGTTGGGCAGCATTTGGAAAGCTTCGTCAAGTTTTCTCGTCGCCTATCCCTCAGTGCTTGAAGACTAAGGTCTTCAACCAGTGCGTCCTGCCCGTCATGACATACGGTGCTGAAACGTGGACACTGACGGTCGGGCTGGCCCACAAATTCAAGGTCGCTCAGCGCGCTATGGAGCGAGCTATGCTCGGAGTTTCTTTGAAGGATAAAATCAGGAATGAAATTATCCGGAAAAGAACCGGAGTAACCGACATAGCTTGCAGAGTAAGCAAACTGAAGTGGCAGTGGGCTGGCCATGTCTGTCGAAGGGCCGATGGCCGGTGGAGCAGACGAGTCCTGGAGTGGAGACCGCGTATCGGCAAGCGTAGTGTGGGATGCCCCCCAGCTAGATGGACGGACTACCTAAAGAAGGTGGCTGGGGTAGACTGGATGCGGAAGGCGGAGGACAGGGTGTTGTGGCGCAGTCTGGGAGAGGCCTATGTCCAGCAGTGGACTGCGATAGGCTGAGTTGATTGATTGATTGATTGATTGATGCGGAGCCTCTTCATTTTTCCCCAGCCAGAACCTTTGCTAATTTCGGTCCGGAGATGTATACAGGGACACCCAAGTTTCATCGATGGCCAGAGTTCTCTTGAGCATAGCAGGGTGTTTGTTATATTCAGATAAGTTACATTTGACAGCTAATAGTCGATGATCTTTTTGATTTTCAGTTCCAACTGTGTGGTACCCACTTACCGAGTTTCTTTTCCAAATCAAGAATTTCTGTCAAAATCATCCAAACTGAACTGATTGGCAAGTTTAACTGCTGGGAAATCTGACGCGCTAAATAACCTTTATGATCCTTCAACAGCTCCTCAGCATCATGCTTTCTCTGCTCCCAATCTGTTAATTCTCTGTGGTCACCTCCTCTTCTTTCTCCAACCTCCAATTCATTCTTCCTAAATCGAGTCACCCACGATTCCACTGTACGTTGACTGTAAGCTTGACCACCTACTCATTGCACTAGTTGTTTGTGAATTTGCTTCGCAGTCCAGCCGAGACCCACACGAAACTTAATAAAAATCCTCTGCTGATAGCCGTCGATCGAATTTTTTTTAATTGCTCTTGATCCATTTTGAATTAAATTTAGAATTTCGACGCCTTTCGTCTATTTATACTCTTGTATTACAACAGCAGGGTAATTGCGTAACACACTATCAGTACCTATTAGGAATGGGTTTCATTTTGACAGTTCAACAACATTCATTGCGTTATTTACGTTGTTGGGCAGACACATTTTTCGAACTTAAGGAGCAATGGATTAGCAATATGCTTCAAAATGATGCAAAGTGTGGTACGCAATTAGGGTGCTGGTTGTGCAAAGCATCCGTCCTCGAAATATTGCGCTACATCTCACCACATGTTTAATGTGAACAACCTAGTTTCAACTTAAACATTGTATCATACATAAATTGAGGCAGCACTAGTATTTTACTGCAGCTAATTAAAAGTCCGACCATAGGTCATTCCAAAATGAAGTCCACAACCTATTGCCGAACTGGTTCTAAATCACATAGTATAAAACAAAGTCTCCCCTGTCTGTCTGTCCCTATATATGCTTAGATCTTTAAAAGTACGCAACGGATTTTGATGCGGTTTTTTAATAGATAGAGTGATTCAAGAGGAAGGTTTTTATGTATAATACATGCATAATATAGTAGAGAAACACTGATAATTTTAGAGGTTTCTAATGTGATGTCGTAAATAAACACATTTTTTTGCGCTTACATTGTAAACGCTGGCTGAACCCGTCGAGATAGATCAAAATAATGTACATACTACAGTATTGTACACCTTAAAAAGGTCTACAAAAAAGTCCTGGATGGTATATGTCTATCTCTTAGGGATAACCATTTTTTATCGTATACTTTTTACGAGAAATAATGGCTCTAAAATTATCAGTGTTTCTCCATTGCACCCGTGCGAAGCCGGGGCGGGTCGCTAGTAATAAATATAATAGTTAAATAACATTAATAGGGTAACTAAACAGTACCAGCCGGTTCCGAGTTACGAGCAAACAGACACGCTGCCGCGTCATTTCCAGTAACTGTTAGAATCAATGTTTAATTACAAAGATAAGATAATGAAGTACTTCGAGGACTTGTGCATACTAACCATAAATAATGTTTACTATTTCTCACATAACATACCACCAGGACTCATCCTTGTCGGCCTTGTTTCTCTGAAGGTGTGCACTCTTAGTCGGGTTTAGATTAGGTATCAAAAAAAAAATGTTTATTCCAATTGGGTAGTTGCATGATATTGAATACTATATATTCTAGTAGATAATATATCCACACATGTAATACAATAATAGAATTCGAAATCAAATTTGAAATCGGTCGAAAAATAAAAAACTTATAACTTATAGAAACTTTTTGTCTATCTCTTTCTCGCAAAACGAAGTTTTGCATGTAATTTATATGGCGATACTGAACTATGACGTCACAATTCAGTATTTCCCTCTCTGTCTAATTGAGAGTTTTGAACGCTCATATCTTTTCAATTTTTAAAAATATTAAAAAACTGTTTATACCAAGCTATGAGTGAGGTAAAAAAAGCTTCAATTTAAATAATAAAAAAAAATTAGTCAACTCGCGGATTACATACAATTAAAACACACAATGAGTTGGAGATCACCTTTTAACCCGTGAGAAGGCGCGCTATGAGCAATTTGCTCACACAAAAATCTAATTCAAAAATTTTTTGTCTTTCCCATGCCACACCAATTCAAGCACTTAAGTACCTTCCTAAATATTCATCCCCTCTCCCCTGACGCAATTCTCGATCCGCTCAGTGGCGTTGCGACCGCGCAGCAAGGCGTTTGTGGAGGCCGTGCACCAACGTGCGGCAATTTGCTCATCACGCGCCCAGCAATTACTTTGCACCGAACATGTAAAATACATGTGTTCAGTGTGTTTCGAGAGGCACATTAGTGTAGATTTAATGGCTGAATAACACTTTTTAGTTTTTGTTATGGAACAGTTTTTATTGTGATTTTTATGAAACGTGCCAAAAAAATTAATTAATACTAGGTTGTTTTGTTATTTGCGTTAGAAGTTGCTATTATGTTTAATAGTTTTGATTAAAATACTTGTTTTCTTACTTACTAAACCTTGTGTTATTTATTTAAATACATTATAAGCCAATGAATATAGAAACACTAAAAATATAAACATTTATGATAGTGTGAGCAATTTGCTCGCACGCGCCTACTCGTGTAAGAAAATTAGGCGCGCCTTCTCACGGGTTAAGCAAGAAGATGCTTGTGTTAGGTGAACTCCGCTCTGATACTGAGTCAAGAATAACAAAAATAAAAAGAAAATAAAAATAATCTAATTTAAATAAAACAGAAAGACAAAGCAAAAAGGAAATACAAAAGGAAGGAGCGCACTTGTGTGATGTGATGTGTGTGTCTTATGTGACGATGTGTGTTATGTGTGGTTTTGTTGTGTACGTGTCCGAGAGTAATGGCGTGAGTGAGTTGTATGACTTTAGTGTCGTGAAACGGTAGCTTGACTGTTTTGTTTTGGGCTAAGTATAGCTAACACTAGCACCCTAATTGAGTAACACACTATTACTATCAATTTGAATCATTTCGAAGCATATTGCTAACCCATTGCTCCATATGTTCGAAAAATGTGTCCGCACAACAACGTAAATAACGCAATGAATGTTGTTGAACTGTCAAAATGAAACCCATTGCTGATAGTGTGTTACGCAATTATGGTGCCGGTTTTTGAACCAACTCAGCCTATCGCAGTCCTGCTGGTTTAAGGGTGCGTTTCCAAAGAAGCGGAGCTGCGCGGAGTTCAGCGGAGCAGAGTCGTGTAAATAGGTAGGTGTTGCCACTAAAGCTGCGCAGAGATGAGCGGTGCAGGGCTGAGCTGTGTAGCTGGGTGAAGTGGAGCCGAGCGGAGCTGAGACAAGTGGAGCGGAATTGAGACGACCGGAGCGGACCAGAGCTGAGACTAGCGGAGCGGAGCTGTGAAGTGGAGATGAGCTGAACGGGGCTGTGAATACATTTGGTTTTCAGTCAGTACGGTGTCTGTCGGACAGTGATCTGAACGCAATGTGCAACCCCGCTCTACCGCGCGCATCACCGTTCTACACCGCACAGCCCCGCTCTACACCGCACAGCCCCGCTCTACACCGCACAGCCCCGCTCTACACCTCACAGCCCCGCTCTACACCGCACAGCCCCGCTCTACACCGCACAGCCCCGCTCTACACCGCACAGCCCCGCTCTACACCGCACAGCCCCGCTCTACACCGCACAGCCCCGCTCTACACCGCACAGCCCCGCTCTACACCGCACAGCCTCGCTCTACACCGCACTGCCCCGCTCTACATCGCACAGCCCCGCTCTACACCGCACAGCCCCGCTCTACACCGCACAGCCCCGCTCTACACCGCACAGCCCCGCTCTACACCTCACAGCCCCGCTCTACACCGCACAGCCCCGCTCTACACCGCACAGCCCCGCTCTACACCGCACAGCCCCGCTCTACACCGCACAGCCCCGCTCTACACCGCACAGCCCCGCTCTACACCGCACAGCCTCGCTCTACACCGCACTGCCCCGCTCTACATCGCACAGCCCCGCTCTACACCGCACAGCCCCGCTCTACACCGCACAGCCCCGCTCTACACCGCACAGCCCCGCTCTACACCTCACAGCCCCGCTCTACACCGCACAGCCCCGCTCTACACCGCACAGCCCCGCTCTACACCGCACAGCCCCGCTCTACACCGCACAGCCCCGCTCTACACCGCACAGCCCCGCTCTACACCGCACAGCGCTTCACCCGACACAGCTCCACTAAGCTCGACACCGCTGTGCCCCGCTTATCTCCGCGCACCATACATTTTAATGTAAATCTTCTCAACTCCGCTAACACTGTTTCCACTGAATCGGAGCGGACATGAGATGTGTATTTTGAGCAAAGTGATTGGTCAATTTGTATAAGTCTCTGCTCGGCTCAGCTTCTTTGGAAACGCAGCCATAGCCTTCTCCCAAGCTGCGCCACTACATCATGTCCTCCGCCTTCCTCATTCTGTCTGCCACAGCCACCTTTTTAAGGTCGTCGGCCCATCTTTCTTGAGTGCGTCCCACACTACGCTTGTCGATCCGCGGTCTCTACTCCAGGACTCGTCTGCTCCACCGGCCATCGGTCCTTCGACAAACATGGCCAGCCCACTACCACTTCAGCTTGCTTACTCTGCAAGCTATGTCGATAGGTAACTCCTTTTCTTTTCCGGATAACTTCGTTTCTGATTTTATCTTTCGTAGAAACTCCGAACTCCCGCTCCATAGCGCGCTGAGCGAACTTAAATTTGTGGACCAGCACGACTGTCAGTGTCCATGTTTCGGCACCGTCAAAGTCAAAGTCAAAGTCAAAGATCTTTATTGTGAGACAGCGGTTTAAAAAGGTCTTCTAAAGGTTGTTGTGCTCTTGCACTGCTCCACCATGTTAGGCATACAATAGTTTGTGTTAAAATTATTAATTATTATTAATTGGTAAATTATTAATCATATTAAATTAAAAATTATTAATTACATTAAATTAAAAAAATATATTAATTATATTTTGCATCAAAACATAAAACGGTAGCTTGGCTCTAACTCACGAATCTGTCGGACAAAAATTCATGCAATGTATAATATGGTCTATTCACCAAGAAGTCATTTAATTTTTTCTTAAAACAATTTACTTTTTTAATTTCCGTTATTTGTTTAGGAAGCTTATTATAAATTCTTGAAGACATTCCGAAGAAACTTTTTGAAAGCAAAGCTGTTTTTGAGGGCATATTCGTAATTTTTTCGGCATGTCGACGGGAATGAAGGCTACCAAACCTTTCCTTATTGGTTTTTACAAATATAGCAATCTCATAGATGTAGAGGGCAGGAAAGGTTAAAATCTTGAGCTTCTTAAAATACGGCATACAGCTATCTGGGGCACGTATGCCACAAACAGCTCTAAGACATTTCTTTTGTGCCCTAAAAGCGAGTTCCCTGTCTGTAGCATTCCCCCAATAAATCAATCCATATCTAAGCGTAGACGTTACATAGGCATGATAGGCCATCAGACCGTATGTTATACATATACAACGTGTAACGTTAAATGCGCAAAACCTCAGACACCCCAACTGATTTTTAATTCAATTGACCTATTTCGGAGAGAAAATAAGTCATTACAAAAATTGTAAAGGTTTTATGTGCTGTTTTAGTTTTACTGGCCATTCTGACCGTTTCTTGCGTCTGCGACGACGCTTTATCAAGGGAGGAGTCGTCACCGGGCCGCTGCGCCGCGTTGACATTGGGTTGCTTGACCTATTAATAAATAGACACGGCAACGTTTTTAATGAAGATGTTTTGAAAAATGTGGCCTATATTAAAAAGTGGTTCAATTAATTCTGCTCGTTATTCTGATCAAACTACATATGTTCAGGTTTTGCGCATTTAACGTTACACGTTGTATAAGTCTTATACTATACTCGTACTAACAGACAAGCCCATTGCAAGGAACCGGCAGCAAAAGCAGACTCCGGGCTGTTACCGAGAATTTTGTAGGTATTTAAAAAATACGCAGAATACATGACAGTACTACGTACAGAAGGGACACTCCCGTCCCAGCGCTCATATCAGATAATACCGCACCTCACCCTGCACTTCGAGGTATTCGTCGCCGACTCTTTAGCAAGGACTGTACTGCTGACACGAGCACACAATTTTGCGATTTAAAAGTTTTATTTGAGTTTTAATCACGATGATTGGATATTGTGCTTTATTGGGATGCTAATCTTCATCGAGCAGTTAAGCAATAATATCATGCTTAATAGTTTCTATTATCTTTTGAATTTTTTTTTTGTTATTTAATTTTGTTTTATTTTTTTTTTCTGTTTTTTCCCACTGGTGGAACACAGACCTCCTCTCAGTGAGAAGGAGCGGGCCATAATCCACCACGCGGGCCTAGTGCGGGTTGCTAGATGTCAGATGTCGTCGAATTTTTGGGTTCTAATACATGCCGGTTTCCTCTCGATGTTTTCCTTCGCCCTTTTGAGAGCAGTAGTGATGAAATTAAATATACACAAAGTAAACTGCCTGCCAGGGATCGAACTCACGACCTACAACTCGTAAGTCGGGGCCGATACCACTGGGCAACCACTATAATAATAATATTCCATAACTTTCACACAACGCCATCTAGTCCCAAACTAAGCAGAGCTTGTGCTATGAGTACTAGACAACTGATAAACATACATATACAACGTGTAACGTTAAATTCGCAAAACCTCAGACACCCCAACTGATATTTAATTCAATTGACCTATTTCACAGAGAAAATAAGTCATTAAAAAAATTGTAAAGGTTTTATGTGCTGTTTTAGTTTTACTGGCCATTCTGATCGTTTCTTGCGTCTGCGACGACGCTTTACCGAGGGAGGAGTCGTCACCGGGCCGCTGCGCCGCGCTGACACTGGCTTGCTTGACCTATTAATAAATAGACACGGCAACGTTTTTAATGAAGATTTTTTGAAAAATGTGACCTATATTAAAAAGTAGTTCAATTAATTCTGCTCTTTATTCTGATCAAACTATTTTCAGGTTTTGCGCATTTAACGTTACACGTTGTATATTTCTAAATACATACATATTATAGATAAATTACACCCAGACAAAGAACAAATGATCGTGCTCAAACATTTGTCCTGGGTGGGAATCGAACCCACGACCTTGCGTATAGTAGTCAGGGCCACTGACCACTAGACCAACAGGCCTACACTGCTCTCACAATAGGTAAAGTTCGCGTCAAACTTTATGGCGGCTCGGAACATGGGGCGAGACGCTGCGCAGTAACATATTCATGGGTCAGCGGGGGGTGAGGGGCGGGGTACTGCGCAGCGAGTACCACACTTCAGAGCCGCCATAAAGTTTGACGCGAACTAATACCTATTGTGAATATGTATACAAGGTGTAACTTAAATAACGCACAAGCACAACCTCTTAAGGGGTCATTGTACTCATCATTATGAACAACTTTTACTATCGGAAATCGCGAAAAAAAAATCAGCTGTTCCCTACATTTTGACGACTCGTACGAACATAAATGTAGGGAACAGTTGATTTTTTTTTCGCGATTTCAGGTTTGGTCCCATAGTAAAAGTTGTTCATAATGATGAGTACAATGACCCCTTAAGAGGTTGTGCGTTATTTAAGTTACACCTTGTATACAACGTGTAACGTTAAATGCGCAAAACCTGAAAATAGTTTGATCAAAATAACGAGCAGAATTAATTGAACCACTTTTTAATATATAGGTCATATTTTTCAAAAAATCTTCATTAAAAACGTTGCTGTGTCTATTTATTAATAGGTCAACCAAGCCAATGTCAGCGCTGCGTAGCGGCCCGGTGACGACTCCTCGATAAAACGTCGTCGCAGATGCAAGAAACGATCAGAATCGCCAGTAAAACTAAAACAGCACATAAAACCTTTACAATTTTATTAATGACTTATTTTCTCTCTGAAATAGGTCAATTAAATTAAAAATCAGTTGGGGTGTCTGAGGTTTTGCGGATTTAACGTTACACGTTGTATATAATATACATCTCTGCCGAACCATTCAAAGATTACAGGCGTTATGACGTTATGGTATGCTATTGTTGCATTTTATGTAATAGTTTTAGACCGTGAGTAAGTAAGTTAATCAGATAATCACCATGGCGACCGATATAATGAACGTAATATCAGGCAGACTGATAAGGAAAACAACTCAAACCCTTGTTTTCATTTGCAATAATAATTATGCTGATTGATTTATTTTACTACTACGCTAGGGTATTATCATATGGGGCAATTCTGTGGATTTTATTAAGGCATTTCGAGCCCAAAAAAAATGTATTCGGTCAATAACCAAAGCCCAACCATTAGATAGCTGTGTCCCACTCTTTAAAAGTTTAAAAATATTACCACTCCCATCTTTATATATATTCGAACTTTGTATCTTTGTACGTAAAAACATAGGTCTATTTAAATTACGTAATGATGTTGTGGTAAGAAAAAGCAGAGATATCCACAAATTATGTGTACCTCAACAACGAATTAAACTATTCTCCAATAATGTTTACTGTATGGCAATTCGTATTTATAATAAATTACCTAATGTTTTTAAAGATCTTAATTTCATGACTTTTAAAAATAAATTATTTGACTTCCTATTATTTAAGTGTTATTACTCAACAGATGAGTTTTTAAATGAAAAGTTTGACTCTAAATTTAAATTGGACGACGAATTGCCCTTACATTCGTAATGATTGAATTTAATTTAATACCTACGACATTGTATTGAATAATTCTTAACACTGTATTTTATTAATTTCTGACATTATATTTAGTATTCCTTGACATTATATAACTCTTGACATTATATTTAGCTTGACATTGTATTCAATAATTCCTGACATATTTAGTATATACCGTTAAATTGTATTTAATAACTCTTGACATTCTAATTAGTATCTTTGACATTGTATGCAATAATCCCTTAAAAATTTTATTTAATATCAGATAATGTTTTCCTATGTTTGTCAATTGATTTTGATTTAATTAAAATTTTTGAAAATATTTGTACGCTGGAAACAGCAGAATATTTTGGACGTAAAATTATAGTAACACCTTGTAACAACAATATTCTAACAAATAAACTTATTATTATTATTATTATTTAATTACCAGTTTTTGCGCGTGATTCACCTGCGTTGAGGTCGGAAATTATCCCACGGGAACGAACTACCGGTGTAAAAAGTATCCTGTGTTAATCCTGGTTATAAACTAATCTGTGTGTGAAATATCATCCAAATTCGTTTAGCCGTTTTTGCGTGATTGAGTAACAAACAACAAAATATACAAACTTTCATAACCTTATACATAGTATAAATAAACAAAGTCGCCGAAATGTCTGTACGCGCATAACTTCCGACTGACTGCACCAAATTGGATAATTCTTTTTTTTTTTTGTTGTTTTCGGTATTGCCAGGACAGGGTTTGTATGAAAGAAAATTTCGGAAATTCGAAAAAAAAAAACACTGCACCCGTGCGAAGCTGGGGCGGGCCGCTAGTATATTAGTAGAATCATTTTACAAAATTAGTAAAATCATTTTACAATAAAAGTATCCTTACTTTTCACATATTATTTCTTTTTTATTGAAAAGTGTATTTGAAAAATTAAAAACTTATATCGGGAACTGGGTCCAAGCTTCTAGTGTTCAGGGGTCCAGATGAGAGGAAATTGCCTAGTGCTTGAAACCCCTGTTTGACCCATAAAGGGGACAAGTTATCAAATAATAATAATAATAACCTCTCAAACGTCGGATGTACACCATGTGTACACTACACCTGTGAGAAACTTTTTTCCAAAACTTGTTTTCATGTTTTTATCAGAATAAAATCGGTTTTCATGAAAACATAAAAATAAACATTAAACGAAACATGACATTATATTTGTAATTTAACGCATTAGGTACATACATATAAGATAAATATGTAAACAACCCAATCAAAACTCAATACACAAAAAAAAATTAGGCTCGAAAAATGATCTCGCCTCGACAACATGGACTTAGCAACATACCTAATACACACTAAAAAATATATGCGAAACATTTTTATCATAATCCGTATGACAAATAAATAATCAAGCAACAAAAATATAAAGACCGCGCTGATAATGTTTACAAAGCCAGTCGAGAAACGCGCGTGGCTGAATAAGCACGTTCCTTTGCGCTCGGATCAAAAACATCATAGTGCATTCGCGCCAATTTTACAAGTGAACTGTCAAAAATGTGTCAAAGTTTCCTTATGTGAAAATTCGCTCCAATTTTCGTAATTTGTTTGAAAACTGATAGTGAGTTTTATGAATTTGTTGTGTTGTGTTGTTCAACAAGTTGGGTCCCTGCCAAATCGTTTGACATATCAATGTTTGTATACGGACTATTTTGGTACTTATATTAGTGTTTTTTGTGAAGATTGGCACGTATGTTTTCAATCACGTACTTTTCCTACTGAGTTTAGGAGTAATGCTAATTAGCAAATAGATAACAGTTATAAGTATATATAGGTCAACAGATAAATGTATTATTTATTTATTTATTATGATAGAATCAGCTGCTGGCGCGTTGTTGAAATCATTTTGTTACTTATTCATGCATTTAAAACATAGAATGGCGATTTGTCCTTGATTTTTCTTTTACTTATTTTTCCTCTTTTTTTTTAACCCGTCGCGCGCTAATTAGCAGACACAATAGAAATTTTATTGTTATCTCTACACTCGACGTACATATATAAATAAATGCGACGTTTCAGAGGTTTAAACGACTGTACGTAATATGTATTTATTGAGAGTGACAATGTTTAACAACTAGTAACCGCTTTATACGAACAACGAGTAGTTTACATACACAGGAGCGGCACGCGTCACCGACAGAGGCGACTGCAGCCGTCAACACCTGTCGACGCGTCGGCGGCTGCCGTAGACAACCTGCTGCTCGTGTATTTGAGTACGGTGCGGTGCTCAAATGCACGAGCGACGCGTCGACGTCGGTCGTCGACGAGTGTCGACGGCTGAAGTTGCCTCTGGCGTTGGCGCGTTCCGCTCTTTTATTTGAGTACGGTGCTCAAATACATGAACAGCACGTTGTCAACGTCGGCGCTGACTAGTCTGCTTCGGGAGGTTCCTGTCCCGTATAAGGCGGGCAAACGCCCGGGTATCACCATTGTGTGGATCCGGATCGCCTGGAGGACACGGTGGAGGTCTACCCGGCTTGGGCAGAGCACCGCCGCGTACTCACGGCGGCGATCGGCGGCGGCGATCTCTCGCGTCCGGCCTTGGTCCAGGCCATGGTACCGAGCGAGAGTGCATGGGAAGCCGTCACCTCCTTCTGCGAAGCAGTAATGCTTGCGAAGCAGGAGGCGGAACGCGTGAGGGAGAGGCAATCTTTGCGCCCTCACGCCCCTAGTCGCCGCAGGAGACGCCCTGGGCGTCGGGAGTCAAGTGCCGACTCCCGGCCACCATAGGCGCGGGCTTGCGGACGGCGAGCAATGGGCAGTTCGCCGTCCGGTAAGGACCAGGCCTGGGTCGACGGCGCGTCGTGTTCCACGCGCGCCTCAAAGAGATATCAGCAGTAAACTGACGGGGTCCGCTAGGGCCGATGCCTGCCAGCGGTCGCGGATTGTTCGAAAGAGTTACCGTGGCCCTTGGCACAGGCAAGTGAAGGAACACGGGTGGGTTTTAATCAGTAAAATTCTGACACACCGCCCAGAGCGGGAGAAGTTATTTGATGATTTCCCATCCAAAAAAAAAAAGGCGCTGACTAGTCGACGGCAGTCGTCGACGAGTGTCGACGGTTGACGTTGCCTCCAGCGTTGGCGCGTGCCGTTCGTGTGTATGAGCACTTAGATAGATAAAGGAAAATAAATAAAATAATTCAAGGTAGGTAGGTAACCTACCTAAATATAGCTCAAAATGTGTGTTCTACATAACGATAATGATGTAAATAAAATGAGTATTTTACATAACTTTAGGTATGTATAATAAAGCGTATTTTTAATAGTCATTGTTATGCAAATTAGTCACTAGTTCAATACTGGGTGTCCGGAAAGTCATGGATTACCTTTTACCTGCTGATGGGCCACATTGTTATCTACCAATAAAAAAAAATGACCATCATAAAAGTCTTATGGTTTCCGAGTTTTTTGATGTTTAATTTTCGAGTACAGGTTTTTTTTACTTTCATCTTTAATCATCCTACTATCGATTGAATACAAGAAAGTTACAGATTCTTTTAAATACCTAAAATTTAGGTTCAAACTTAAAATTTTCACCAAAAAATTTTGCCTTATTTTTTATCGGACCTGGTGAAAAAAAAAAATTATTGGTAGGTCATTTTTTTTGTATTGGTAGATTTCAATGTAGCCCATCAGCAGGTAAAAGGTAATCCATGACTTTTCGGACACCCCGTATAAAACAGTTTATTTATACACTAGCGACCCGCCCCGACTTCGCACGGGTGCAATGGAGAAACACTGATAATTTTTGAGCCATTATTTCTCGTAAAAAGTATAGGATAAAAAGTGGTTATTGTGGGTTATCGCTAAGAGATAGACATATACCATCCGGGACTTTTTTGTAGACCTTTTTAAGGTGTACAATACTGTAGTACATTATTTTGATCTATCTCGACGGGTTTAGCCAGCGTTTACAATGTAAGCGCAAAAAATGTGTTTATTTACGACATTACATTAGAAACCTCTAAAATTATCAGTGTTTCTCTACTATATTATGCATGTATTATACATATAAACCTTCCTCTTGAATCACTCTATCTATTAAAAAAACCGCATCAAAATCCGTTGCGTAGTTTTAAAGATCTAAGCATATATAGGGACAGACAGACAGGGAAGCGACTTTGTTTTATACTATGTATAGTGATAATATATTACTAGTAGCGACCCGCTGTTTCACCCGCATTAGTTTCGATCCCGTGGGAATATCTTAATTTGACAGGACTAAACTAATATTTATCTTCTGTCCTCTTCATAATGTAATAGAAAGAAAAAGATGCACTGAACTTAAATTTAGTTTAGTTTGTGAATAAGGGAATCCGCGCCAATGATTGACTAAACCCACAGTCGGCACATTACTAATCGTACTATTTAATTTGTTTAAAAAAATCTCTTTATTATTATTACTATGTTATGTATTTATTTGATAATTTCAAAAATACTCTTAAACGTAGCATTGCCAGTGTTTTAATTTACCGTCGGTCTTCACAATGTATTATACTAACGTTGAATACATTACAAAAATACATTGCAAAACACGTTTACATTCATTTTAACCCTACAGAGCATAGTGTCCCACATATGGGACATACCGAAAAATGTCTTATATTTCAAAAATCGATCCAAGTAGCGTGATCTAGTGTTGACAGGATTAACTATTATGTATTTGAGTTTCGAATTTAGTATCAAATATTTTGGATAGGTCTGAATAAACATTTAACTATTTATGTTTTCTTCAAATCGGTAGGTGTGTACTTTGAATACGATTAACGAGCGGCGTATAATAATAGCAAAAAATTCATAAAATTGAATTTTTCAGTGTCGAAATAATTAGTAGAGGTAAGTCCATGTTCGTATTTTTCATTTTACATGTAATCTTGTAATTTCATTGGTACTACGTAACAGAATTTCACATTAATACGTGATGTGCCATATATGGGTCATACACAAAAACATACGTTTCTATTGAGTTATGGTTTTTGCAAATATTTTTTCGAGAAATGGCATCATATTTGCAGGCTAGTGTATTTTTTTAAGCCAATTAGTAAAACCATGCTCTGTAGGGTTAAATCTTCTTGATTTTCTAGACGCTAGCACATCAAGCTACCCGAAACTGTCAATGTTTTCCAATCAACTTTGAACCTTATGCTTTAGCGATAAACTTGAAAATTTACTAAAGAAATTCGACGGATTGTAGTAGATTGATGTGCTGGCGCCTGTACTTAAAAAAGTACTGCGCCTGAGCGGGGTCTACGCGGCTGCTACGCAGGGTCTACGCGGGGTCTACGTGGGGTCTACGTAGCGTCATCGCAACGTTTTAGCACTAATCCTCATACTTACTTATTTAAACTTTTCGTACAAAAAGGTGCAAAACCGGATATAATGCCTTAGGCATTCTGGTATTCTCTACCAGTCAACCAATGGTGGTGAAGAGATTAGATGACAGGTGCTTTGGTTGAGGGGAACAAAAAAAAAAATACTTCACATAATCTTTGTAATTAATACAGTGGATGGAACATGATACCTTAAAGATAATACTGTATCATATCGCAGTCGTTTATACTTCCAGGTAGTATTATATCTGCAGTCTAGTAAACAAGGTTGCCTGTTCGGAATTCGTTCCTAGTACAACTGCGACGTAGGGCTAATTGCGTAACAGTAACACACTGAATTCTAAGTTCTGCCGGTCGATTCTGGAAAAATCTCACCGTGATAACTAAGGTGAAGTGAGCTTAGAGTGAGCTGTGAGTCATGCTGATGCTAGGGATTGACACTATTGACGACTCACTTCACCCAAGTTTTCACGGTGAGATGGTTACAGAATCGCACGGCTGAGTTGAGTTACACGATTATTGACAAATGCTTGCACTGACTGGACTGGTCCACTCAAATCTGTGTGCTTCCTCAAAAGACTATTTCATGTCTGGACTTTAAAAGAAACCTCTGAGTTTGTTTCGGCTTTTCTTCTCGGACTTATCAGGAAACGCCGACCTCATCTAGCCTATCTTTTCAAACATGACGTGTAAAACTGATTCCGCTATCCTATTTACAGAACAAACAATTACATTTCATTTCACTATCAGTAGCAATGGCTTTCATATTGACGGTTCAACAACATTCATCGCGTTATTTACGATGTTGAGCAGACAAATTTTTCGAACATATGAAACAATAGATTTGCAATATCCTTCAAAATGATTCAATTGAGATTAAGATAGTGTGTTACGCAATTAAGGTTTATCATAATTTGTAATGGTGATAACGTAAAACGTTGGTGCGAACAGCCGGTCGATTCTGGAAAAATCTCACCGTGATAAAGTGAGCTTAGAGTGAGCTGTGAATCATACTGATGCTAGGGATTGACACTATTGACGACTCACTTCACCCAAGTTTTCACGGTGAGATGGTTACAGAATCGCACGGCTGTTAAAGATTAAATTATAAGCGGCTTAGATAAATTATAAGATTCTCATCAAGATCTTTAGAAGAATATATAAAACATCTAAATTGTTTTTCGAGTGGAAAGTTTTACTCCACTCCACGTTGCCTCGACTACCTCATTGGATTAGTCGTCGCAAACGCTACCGCTGAGCATGAGGTCCTGGGTTCCATTCCCAGGTCGAGCAAAGTGTTATTGGCGTTTTCCGTCAAGAATTTTTTTGTACCAGCCCAGTATTCTAGGGAGATTTCCACTATCATCTTTAACGAATTTGGACTCCATTATAATTTAGGATAATTTCTCACTCGAGTGACATTTAGTGCAAACAAGAAGGTGATGTCACTCCAGATTCAGCCAATACCGTGCGTTTTCAATCACGTGGTCAAACATAAAAATGTAATTATTTTATTAAAGATTTTTTTATAAAAATCATACTTATATTTTAAAATTATGTGCGGGCTAAATTGGTTTAAAAAATGTTTACTGTTAAGTTAATAACAGTTAGACCTATATTTTCACTGTAGTCAAATACCCTATTGCGTAACACATTATCAATCTGTCTGAATCATTTGGAAGGATATTACTAATCCATTGCTTCATTATGTTCGAAAAACGTGTCTTCTCAGCAACGTAATTAACGCAATGAATTGTCAAAATGAAACCCATTGCTACTGATAGTGTGTTAGGGCCCTTTGCCACGGCAAGATCCCGTTTTTTGCAGGTACGGTTTTTTGCTGGATCCCGTTTAGTGGTATACGTGTTTTAATATACATATTCACACAAGCATACTGTTTGCAGTGTCCGGAAAACAGGATGCTTGTGTGAATATGTATATTTAAACACGTACACTACTGAATGGGATGTTTTTCGCTTAGCGTAAGAACTCCAAGCGAAAACCGAAGGAGCACCGAGCACCGAGCTTATGCGAGTCTACCTTTATTAACACATTGAACGCCGTGGTGGTCACCGGTGACCACACTATACATTAAATCCGGGGTGACGCCGACTCGCGATTTCGAAAAATGTTACACATTATATTTTACTGGCTCATACAGAAGCTGTGTACGGTGACTGCAGCTTTAACTGCCACGGGTCATTTAATAAACACCTCTTTGTCATAGGAGTAACAGACAGTCCGCTGTGCAGGGCCTGCATGGAGGATGACGAGACAGCGGCACATGTGCTTCTAAGCTGCCCGGTGGTCGCCACTTACAGGGCAAAATACTTCGGTAACCCAGGTACCCTACGTGAGACGGTCAGTAACATCAAGGCGTTGCTGGCCTTCTTTGAGGAGCTGGGGTGGATCGAATGATCGATTTTCCCACCCGTACGCAAAATACGCGCATTGACGTGGAGATGCGGACACCAGCCCGTGTTACCTATTACCTATTACCTGGCTCATACAGTTCAAAATAGTCTAAATAATTATTTATTATTACTATCCAAAGAATTAACACAATAAAAGCTGTTGCTCGCTAGTGACCACCATGGCTTTCAATGTGTTAATAAAAATATTAATTAAAAGTGACGATTCGCCCGTTTCGGGCGAGTAAATTCGTGCGGATCGACTAATAAACTAAAACAAATCTCAGTATGTTGTAATGCCTGAAGCAGCTCTACATTTTAAGCACATGAACCAGCCCGTCGATTCTGTAAAAAATCTCAACATAAAATCATAAGTGAAGTGAGCACTTAATAGTGTTAATCCCTAGCGAATGACAGCTCACTCCACGCTCAATTCACCCAAGTTTTCACGGTGAGATGGTTACAGAATCGCACGGCAAAAGGTTTATTTATTTTAATTACTTAATTAAATAAATTATGACAATTACGGTGTGGAGGCGTGTTTAAATATAATTATGTCAGGGTTAAAAAGTCACGGAATTACTGAGTTTATTATAATAACGATTCTAGTGTTCGCTAAAAACCATAAAGATTGTAAAACTGTGACGAGAGCCGTGGTAACCCAGGGCTCCAACTTACGAGTTGTAAATGATAAATGATAAATGATTTATTTTCTGTAAGTAGGTTTGTACAAACACTTTTACATGTCAATCATATTTTTTTTTAAACTAGATGAGGTCGGCGTTTCCTATCTGACTACTCTGAGAAGAAAGGCCGAAACAAACTCAGAGGTCACAGTCTCTTTTAAAGTCCAGACATAATCTTGGTCAGATCATGTGAAGACCATGTAGATTGGTGTCTGAAATGGTCTTTTGAGTAAAGAACCACACAGATTGAGCGGACCTGTCCAGTCAGTGCACGCATTTGTCAAAAATCGTGCAGCTCAACTCAGAACTTGAGGAGCCTTACTGTATGTGGAGTTGTATTTGGAATCTCCTAACACAGGCGTCATCATGCTTAAAAGGAGGCTCCAATCATACACTAATGTAATAAACTAGTTGGTACAGAAATAAACATTCAGTATTTTTCTAAACATTTTTGTTTTGTATGTCGTGAGTTCGGTAGGTACCCAATCAGGCGCTTAACTTTGTGTACTTCATCGGGTTGGTGCAAAAGTTACGACAAAAAGAAATTCTACATCTTTTATTTCATAATATTTTTCCATAAAGTTCTAAATTACGCAATAGTATTGTAGAATGCTCCCGAATGTTTGTTATAAATAGTCGAGCAAACGCATAATTGATAAATAATGGCTTCGATCGCGAAGGAGTATCTACGTGTGATCTTTTATTTCGAGTGGTTTCGGGGTAATTTTGTCCGCAGCTGTCGCGATCATACATAGTGCTTTCAATAATACGGTTGCCTTCTACCCTACGGTGAATCGCTGGTTCAAACCGTTTGCTGAGGGAGATACAAGCTTCGAAGATGAACATCGGTCGGGACGACCTCAAGTCATCAACGGCTAGCAAATTCTTAGCGCCATCAAAGAAAACCCTGAATCTACTACGCGTCAGTTAGCGAAGACACTCGGTTGTGACCACACAAGAGTCATCAGATAGCTACATGATCTTGGGTACAGGAAAGTTTTGAGCTAATGCATACCTTACAAGTTAACTGAAACAAACCGACTAACCCGCGTTAACATTTGTCAGTCCCTCCTTCGCTCTCATAGAAAGGACTTTTTAGAAGATTTAGTTACTGGTGACGAGACTTGGCTTCTGAATGATAACAAAAAACGTAGCGCAGTGTGGCTTCGTCGCGGGGAAGAGTCACCAAATGAGCCGAAACCAGACCATGGTCTAAAGAAGATTCTCTTCATTTGTTTCTGGGATATGA
Organism: Eremobia ochroleuca; assembly: GCA_949629135.1. Taxonomy (NCBI): domain Eukaryota; kingdom Metazoa; phylum Arthropoda; class Insecta; order Lepidoptera; family Noctuidae; genus Eremobia; species Eremobia ochroleuca. The sequence continues at coordinate 4,642,229 of OX451412.1, read as the reverse complement.
GAGACCTGCTGTATTTTGAATTCCTTCCACAAGGCACAACTGTCACGGCTAACGTCTATGATGATCAGCTACAAAAACTAGTCGGCGCCATCAGAGAAAAACGGCGAAGACGTACTTGTATGCACCTCTTACACGACAACGCTCGCCCTCATACAGCTAAAGAGACGCATTCTAAATTAACAGAACTGAGATGGAATATCGTGGCTCACCCACCATATTCGCCTGATTTGGCGCCTACCGACTATCACATATTTCGCCATCTGAAATCTTTTCTAAGTGAGAAACGATTCCAAAATTTTGAGCAACTAAAATCGGACGTCGTTTCATTTTTTAACTCACAGGATTCGCAGTTCTGGGAAAAAGGGATAAGCGAATTGCCAAATCGTTGGAGTACTGCCGTGCGATTCTGTAACCATCTCACCGTGAAAGCTTGGGTGAAGTGAGCGTGGAGTGAGCTGTCATTCGCTAGGGATTGACACTATTAAGTACTCACTTCACTTATGATTTCACGGTGAGATTTTTACAGAATCGACCGGCTGTTGTAGATTTAGATGGTGAATAAATATGTAGTTGACTAATGTCGAAAGAAATAAAATTATAATTAAAATAAAAAAATAAGTTTTTTTTTTTATCAGAACTTTTGCACCAACGTGATATTTCATCACCGTTTCTCTCAAAACGGTGAAGGAAAACATTGTGAGGAAAGAACCAAAGATTCGAAGACATGTGACATCTACTAACCCGAACTTTGCCCGCGTGGTGGATTACAGCTCAGTCCCTCTATAACAGAGGGAACCTGTGTCCCAGCAGCGTAAAAAATTAAAAGCTATAATGTGGTATTAAAGCGTTATCAGTCATTGAACTATAGATGTTTTCAATCACAACAGCAAACATTCATTGACAGTTGACTAATTACGCTCTTTTAGTTCAGTAAACACAACTCTTGAGCATGGGGTCCTGATTTCGATCCCCGGGTAGGTCAGTGTTTTAGGATAGGTATCTATACAAATAAATAAAATTAAAGTTTCTGTTTGTTATGTCAAAATAACAATTTGTAATAAGTGGAAAATAAGTAGTCAATTTGATATACTGAACAGGACCAATCAATCTATGTGGTTTTACTCAAAAGACCATTTCAGACACCAGTATACGTGACCTTCATATGACCTGACCAAGATTATGAAGAACGAAACAAAACACCCGCCGAAATAAACGTTGTTTCGGCCGTTCATCTCAGAGTAGTCAGATAGGAAACACCGACCTAGTTTTAAAATTTTGATTGACATGTAAATTTGTTTGTACAAACTTACTTCTTCAAAGAAAAGATAGAAAAATATTTTGTTTTGAACACATATACAACGTGTAACGTTAAATGCGCAAAACCTGAAAATAGTTACATCAGAATAAGGAGCAGATTTAATTGAACCACTTTATAATATAGGTCACATTTCTCAAAAAAAAAATCATTAAAAATTTTGCCGTGTCTATTTATTAATAAGTCAAGTAAGCCAATGTCAGCGCGGCGCTGCGGCCCGGTGACGACTCCTCCCTCGGTAAAGCGTCGTCGCAGACGCAAGAAACGATCAGAATGGCCAGTGAAACTAAAACAGCACATAAATCCTTTACAATGTTTTTAATGACTCATTTTCTCACTGAAATAGGTCAATTGAATTAAAAATCAGTTGGGGTGTCTGAGGTTTTGCGCATTTAACGTTACACTTTGTATACAAATAGAAAGAAAAAAATCCCTGACTGTACTTTACACTACTGCCTACTTCTTTAGAGAATACAGTGATATAATGTCGTCGGTGAATACAAAAGCTGATTCAATTTTATCATTTATCTGCCGGTGCAGTACTTAACAGTTTATACCGGTATTGAACTTAAATCTTGTTATCACTGCTAACTGAGATAACAATATTTAACCAAATACGATTTGCAAGCATTATCAGTAACTAATGGTTCTACACAACATAGTTATCATCTGCCTAGCCTTTTCCCAACTATGTTGGGGTCAGCTTCCAGTCTAACCGGATGCAGCTGAATAACAGTATTTTACATGGAGCGACTGCCTATCTGACCTCCACAACCCAGTTACTGGGTAATACGATACCCCTAGGTAAGACTGGTTGTCAGACTTTCGGGCTTCTGACTACCCGTAACGACTGTCACAGATCAACGAATGACAGCCGGGACCAACGGCTTAACGTGCTTTCCGAGGTACGGAGGGGTCTCGGTATATAAAGATGGTCACCCATCCACAGACCAACCGCGGCAAGCGTAGCTTAACTTGATCGATCGACCTGTGCGGCTGTTATTATTTAGCCACGGGCCCCTTTCGGGGCCTGTTGTGTATTTGAGTACGGTGCTTAAATACACGAGTGGCACGTTGTCTACGGCAGCTGTCGACGCGTGCCACTCGTGTGTATGAACACTTAATCGACAAATTCAACGTCGCTTAGCGCCGTATGTATGGAGCGAACGAAAGAGTTTCTTTGAATCAGGAAAATGTCACAAGGAAACTTTTGAGTATGAATGTCGATGGCTATAAGAGTAGGGGAAGACCAAAGAAACGATGGATGAGCTGTGTGAATGATGATATGGTTAGAAAGGCGGTGACTACCGAGGTGACGACTAATAGAGAAGCGTGGAAGAAAAAGATAATACTCCAAATAATTTGAAATGAGGGCAGAAGAATGACGATGATGATGAGACTTCAAAGAAACAAAGTAATGTGACAGCAGTGCGATTATGTCACCGCGAAAACTTAGGTGAAGTGAGCGTGGAGTGAGCTGTCAGTGTCATCCCACCTGATACTAGGGATTGACTAAGAATACATTTGCAATCTCGAGATTTTAATAATATTTGTTATGCTAATTCTATTGATCATTTTATATAATTTCAAAGATAGTATTTTTATTGTCAAAACATTACTATTGTGTGAGGTTTTAATCTAGGAAAAAAAGAAAAAACAAAATTGATGCTTATTCTGACTAGGTTTCTGTTTTGCTATTTTATTTCAAAACCCCACAAAATAGCAATGTTTTGACATCTAAAATACTAGTTTTGAAATTATATAAAATGACCAATAGAATTAGCATAAAAAATATTATTAAAATTTCAATTATGATTGTAAATGTTTGCTTAGTCAATCCCTAGCATCAGTGGGATGACACTGACAGCTCACTCCACGCAAGGTTTCACGGTGAGATTTTTACAGAATCGACATGCAGTTTATAATTACAAAGCTATTATTTCATTTTACATTGCTGCACTTCGTAATTAGTATTGTTTGTGACAGTCTCGTGAAGAAGGAACGTTATTTATTAATAAACACACGTGCATTTCATAGGTGCAACGTAATAGCTATTGGCATAATGTTTGAACTGCGCAAGAATCTACGCACAAGAAAAGCGCAAGAATCTTGCGCAAGAATCTACGGCTAAAAGAAAATCCAAAAGAGACTTTGAAGGTGAGCCTTAATTCCTGGGTTCGATTTCCAAGTCTGACAATGTTTTATTGGATTTTTCTGTGAGGAAATTCTCAGTAGCTGGGCCAGTGTGTGGTACCCCACCATTAGATACCTAATGTACAGCTACATGATTGTACACCTCTGAAAAATGCTTTGGAGAAACTTTTTTACAAAAAAAAAATACATCGACTTCAAAAAAAAACACTACTAAGTAAGTGAAAAATAACTTTAATTTCGGAAGTCGGCGTCAAAAACGAAAATGCGGAACCAAAGATACCGACTTCCAAAATTAAAATTATTTTTCACTTTGTAGTGTTTTGTTTTGGAAGTCGGTGCTTTTTTATTGTAAAAAAGTTTTTATTTTTCACTTTTTAGTTGTACCTACCCCACACAAATTCATTTAACACTACTCGTTATGTGAATTTCAGTGACAGGAAGGATGTGGATGCCACAATGTTGAAAAAATCGTATTACTGAAGCTAACTCAAAAACTACCCAAGCAAAGTTAATGTAATGGGACCACCCCTGAGGCATATCTTCATCATCTGCCTAGTTTTTTCCCAACTATGTTGGGGTCGGCTTCCGTTTAACCGGATGTAGCTGAATACCAGTATTCTACATGGAGTGACTGCCTATCTAACCTCCACAACCCACTTATTGGGTAATACGATACCCCTTGGTAAGACTGGTCACGAAAAAAAAAACTTCAGAATTGAGAACCTCCTCCTTTTTTGAAGTCGGTTAAAAATACAGGTGCAATGTGACCGTCCTGGGTTCAGTATTAAAAATACGTAGCCAATATATGTACATTTTCCAGACATTCCCTAATTCTGTAGCGCGTTGTTTACAAAAATTACGTCAATTTACTAGTCATAATAATCTTAATATGGCGTAAATAAACGCATGCAGTAACATTTTAGTGATAAGGCTGATAAGAGTGACGGGAAATATACGCGACGGGGTATATAGTTATAAACTTATTTCACAATATCTCCTTGATTCAAAAGTATTGAGCCCTTTCATATTTTTTAAAATAAAATACGTATTTTTTAATCATCATTAATTATCATTATGTACATCGAAGTGTGCCCTTTATATACCCTTTCCCCCACCACGAACCGGAAAGTTCTAGAAGAATTCAGATATTTCAAGAAAATAGCTCAATACTTTTGAATCAAGGAGATATTTTTATTGAGTTGCTCGTGGCTAAATATTAACAACTGCACGGGTCGCTCGAAGTTTTTGATAAATTACACTTAATTATTACTTACAAGTATTTTCTACATCAGTGAGATCAGAAAGACCATGTGTCAGATACTTGCATTACATAATATGTGTAAAATATATACCTACCTAATATTCTATGAACTGCAGTGCTATTCTGTAAAAATCTCACCGTGAGAACTTAGGTGAAGTGAGCTGTCATTAGGGATTAACACTATTGACACTGCTCACTTCAAGCTCACTTCACTTATGATTTCACGGTGAGATTTTAACAGAATCGACCGGCTGCATATTGAATGCTCTTATTATGACTCACTCGAGAATATTAAGACTATGTCTTACGAGTTGTATACATTAGAAAGTTCGACTTATAGAGAAGTGTGTACGTATTTATAATAATATAGCAAGCAACTTAAAAACTACTAACTTTAAAACGACTTCTAGAGCATTTAAGCACAAATTACATATGTGGCTAAATACATAAAATATTTATTCTATTAACCCTTAACCAGGCCTAGCCATTTTTTTTCTTTTGAATAATTATTTTGGTAGATTACGGGGTTATAACAAATATAATTTCTTGTTTTTTTTTTTTTTTTCTGTTTTTGACAAAAAAAAATCCCTGTGAGGTCTATATGACCTGCTGCCCATGCAGACATGTGGTCTGTATGTGGCCACTGTCCTACATGTTATCTACGCAGCTTTTAAGGGTTAGAATACTCACTGTAATGAATCTCAGAAATCGGCTCGTCACAAAAAAATAAAAATCCATGTGGTCGCTAGTCGGAAAATTATGTGTTGTATTGTCGATCATTAGTAAACTCCTATAAGATCTTATTTTTATAGCGGACTAGCTGTAGAATAGATATATTTAAAAAAAAGTATCACATTTTGAGGTTAGGTATAATCGAAGCATAAGGTACAGTTTCTCATAACTCCGAGTGATTTTTAAGAAACTGAAAAACAATATTATAATACTCTTAGCTATTTTTAGTAGCTACCTAGATAATTACGTATTAGTTCCCTAATCTTTTTCGACACCATATGACGTTTGGCAAAGATGGCGGCGATTAATGTTATTAGTCGTGCAAAATACTTTATAATGTTCATTTTGGCATGCAGCTAGTCCGTGAATATAATAAAATAGACAATTCATTATCGTGTATGTCCGATACTTGTGTTGCAAAGGGCGATTCTTAAACAATGTCCTTTATAGAGAATAAATAACTATGCTCCAACAATATTATAATATCATATGATGTAACGCATACCGACAAGTTTGCATGCTATGTATGAATAGCAAAACAGGTAAGCACTAATTTTTAACGTAACATCTGTAATACCATGTTTAAAGTAATGCAAAAAAAAAAAATGTTTATTGCAATTACATACAAAAAAATGATTTGATTTGATTTGATATGGAAGACAAAGACATGATCATAATACGATACCCCTTGGTAAAACTGGTTGTCAGAATTTCGGGCTTCTGACTACCCGTAACGACAGTCAAATAATATCCACGAATGACAGCCGGGACCAACGGCTTAACGTGCTTTCCGAGGCACGGAGGAGCTCCGGTATATAAAGATGGTCACCCATCCATAGACCAACCGCGGCAAGTGGTCGACCTGATCAGTCGACCTGTGTGGCTCTTATTATTTCGCCACAAGCTCCCCAAGTCGACCAACCGCTTGGTGATGTCTCGGAATTCTAGGTGGGCACTCGGACCCCATTGCCCTGGTGTTTCAATCCCAAACGACTCGAACATATAAGTTCCAAAGAGATTGGAGTATTTGCGCCGTTTGAGGTCTTCCGCACCTGCAGCACCTGCACCGTGCTTGGAAGATGGGATGGCGCAAGGGTGTCGACACACTTTGCATCCCACACCAAAGGCCTACCTACCTTCCAAGGCATTATGGTCATTCCGTGGCATTCCGTGGCCTCCTCCCATCGTCGTGTGCCAAGCCATTGGATTCTAAAACAGCTGGCGGCTGGTGACAAGAGCACGACGGATGTCATTGATGCTGGCGTGCCGTGCTATATTTTGCTGCAGAATAAGTCATGGTGTTAGTGGCAGTCGACACCTTCACCGCATCGGCAGCGATGCGGAGCCACACAAGGAGCGCCCAGACGCAGACAAATCTGTAATTTTATTGTTTTCAATTCCTCATTAATATTTTACCATCACACATCCCGCTGACGGAAACACATGCGATTAAGGAAAAATAGGTATCAAAATATACGAAAACAAAAATATTCTGGCACAAGATTTTAAAATGGTAACTATTAATATTATTTTTGTTCGAACGAGGTCAGAGGAAAAGTTTTATCTCTCCAGTTTGCCTCTTGAATAACTTGATGAGTACCATTGACAGACACACGGACACACGAGCATTGAACACCATGCTCGCTTGCTTACTGTGTGTAGGCGACTTCAGATGATAAATTCCAGTGTTTTTACATAAATCTATAACTAAACCACAACATACATATTTATACATACATACATAAATATACATTAATACAAATAAATCAAATTGAAGTGTCTGTTTGTAATGTCAACACAACGTCATACTACTCAACAATTAACGTCTCTAACCTCGTTTAATAGAGGAACAAGTGTATAATACAATAGTTTTGATTTTTCATTTCATACATAAATGTTAACGAATTTTGCCTGTTTAAGTGAACGTCCTACTTAACCCGCGAAATACGAGCGTTCAGTCAGTAGTGCTATTCTGTAAAAATCTCACCGTGATAACTCGGGTGAAGCGAGCTTAAAGTGATGAAAAATAATGATGTCAGCTCATTTCACCTAACTTCTCACGGTGAGATTCTAACAGAATCGACCGGCAGTAGGCCAAATCCCGAAATTAAAAACGTTCAAAACCTAGTCGTCATCTCATTTCAGCGACAATCAATGTCAAAAATGTATGGAAAGTGGAGGTATTTTTGACAGATTGAGACCCAACAGACTGTGAACGAGCTTAAAATTACGAGAATTGCCCCTCTGAACACTTCTACCTACCTCATCGGGGAATACCAGCGTGAGGTGATATATGTCATGTGCTCAAATGTAACATTGTATATAAATGAGTGCACGATAACTTATGTTAAATGCATGACGCTACTCCGCGGTTATAACAATAGGTTTATTGTAGATCTATAGAACTATACCTAGAAAACTGTGAGTTTACGCGTTTTGTCGCTAATTTGAGAGAATAAAGAAACTGCCGTGCGATTCTGTAACCATCTCACCGTGAAAACTTGGAGTGAGCGTGGAGTGAGCCGTCAATAGTGTCAATCCCTAGCATCAGCATGACTCACAGCTCACTCTAAGCTCACTTCACCTTAGTTATCACGGTGAGATTTTTCCAGAATCGACCGGATGTATTGATTTCCGATTTCAGCCTGTCGATTCTGTAAAAATCTCACCGTGAAATCATAAGTGAAGTGAGCACATAATTGTGTTAATCCCTAGCATTAGGGAATGACAGAGCTCACTTCCCGCTCACTTCACCTAAGTTCTCACGGTGAGATTTTTACAGAATAGCACTGCTGTACTGGCTTTCAACAATGAGTTGTTACATACGTATTTCAAAGTAATGGCCCCGTGATCTCGTGGTCGCAAGCGCGGCAGCTGAGCCTGATCCCCTGAGTTCGATTTCTAAGTCGGGCAAAATTGACGGCACGGTTGGTGCAGTGGACTGCGCTGCGTGTCGCGGTTTCGATTCCCGCACGGAACAAAAATATTTGTATGACCTACAAGTAGTTGTTCCGGGACTGGCTGTTTGTGTATGTGAGTTTAAATGTTTGTGAACGCACCCACAATACAGGAGAAATTCCTAGTGTAGGGGCAACGTTGTTTTTTTTTTTTATTTTAAGTTTTTTAAACTTCTCAGACCCGGACCCGGAGTTTGGAAGTTGGCGGTGTGACATCCGCGTGGTAAAGCCGTTAGTCCTGTGTCTAATCTCTGTCCCATCTGACTATGAGAGTGAGTTCACCTGTGTCTGCGCACACACTTGTGCACTATAATATCTCCTGCGCTGCTGAGATTGGCTTCCATGCCCGAAATACGGTCTGGAGGTCTATATTCCAAAGTATTTGGTAAAAATTTCATGTACAGACGCCAGCACATCAAGCTACCCGAAAATGTCAAATTTTCCCAATCAACTTTGAACCTAATGCTTTAGCGATAAAGTTAAAAATCTATTAAAGAAATTTGACAGATTGTAGTAGTTCAAGCTACTCAGAAAGCTATCCTGTTTTGAACTTTCTAATGCACGTGGTGGCAGTTATTTCAGTTTAATCTCAGGGGGAAATCTCAAGCATGAAATCCGTAGTTTCGGGCGAAGTTTCATTCTCCGTATCGCCCAGGGACATTAGATTAGTTCGGGGCCTGAACTAAGAACGTATGACAACACAGTTTGACAGTTGTCCCTAATACAGATGAGTTTTTACCCTTCCTTAAAAGTCAGAGTCACTTTAAAGTTTTGAATTACTTTCGGATGGGCCCGTATCTTTGTTGACGAACTTAGAGAGTACGCTCCCAGATTTGATGCAACCAACTGCATCAGACTGAGAGTAACTAGGGTGGCGGTCACCGCCAATGGACTGCAATACAACAGACAACGCAGGAGCGCGTGCGTTGCAAACCCAGAGAAAATGTTGAAATATCTCACGCATACCCTTCATACCGGAACACAGCAACGATGCCTGCTGGCAGAAATTGGTGTGGTGGTAGTAGTTCCACGAACGAGCTCATTCACAAACAGAAGCCAAAGTCAAATAATAATTTATTTGAAGTTGGCGATTAAAAGGCACTTTTGAACGTCAAAATTTACAAGGAAATATAAATGACTCTAGGCGTCCCGTCCAAAAAGTAGTTTCGTCACAGAATCGAAGCGAACAGTTAAAGAAAGATCATGCTACCTACTAAGCCGGTAAAATCTGTATCCAACAATATAATTAAAAGCATATTTTTATGTCATTAGGTTGTAGTCGACCTGCGATTAAGCGAGCCGTGATATGTGTAATCAGTCTTATCTGATCATGTATAACATGGTTTAAGGAGAAAATTTAGTACAGTCAGACGAAGAAATATTATTTAAAAAATTAAATAAAAACTATTGCCTTTTTTACTAAGACGCAAAGGAGGGTTTTTATCAGCCTATTTGCATGTTTGTTCCTTTTTGGCGTTCCAGAAACCAAACACGTGGGTCGATTTTGATGATTTTTACATCAATCGATTCGTCTTAATCTTGTGTCACTGAAACATAACAGTAATTAATCAAAATTCAATATGGCGACAACCAGACGCCATATTGTGAAAAAGATAAAAATGAAAGTCGACGAACTATCTTAAGGAAGGTATTGACATTTAATAGGTCTGAAAATCAGCTAAGGCAAAATAGATTTTTATTTTTAAATTATTAAAAATGATTTCGGCTGAGATTGCACGGAAATGTGTCATCTTGTTTCCATCAGTCATCCAGTCGGGTTTTTGATTTTTTAAATTTACTTTTTGTCCCCTTTTTTGATAGACGATGTTGCACGCTTCTTTAGAAAGAACCTTTTTACTTGAGATTTGAATACTCCCAGCGTGTGTCTATCGGGAAAAGCAAACTCCCCTTTTTGTTATTCTCACATTAATTGCCATCCCGTGACCGATAGGTTACGCACAGCTTAAACTACTGACGAGAGAAACATTCATTTACGATATGTTTTTAGAGGGTCTAAAAGTGACCTAAGAAAGAAACTCAACTCATGAGCTTCGGGTTTTAGGTATAGGGGGATTGAAGTTTGTAAGCGAACGGAGTTGTGGGCAATATCTCTAAGGTTTATCGTTCGACGACTGTCGCCTCTAGCCGTTCCCATTATGTCGACTATTTATCGTCACTGTGTCGTCGAAATATTTTATCGTTGAACGACTCTCGTATCTAGCTGTTCCCATTGGATCGTTAAAACATTTTTACTGTTCTTGGCAGTCGCCTTCGCGTTCGCACATCAGTCACCTCTACGTTCTTTTGAAGTTCTAGTGTGTGTAGTTCCCGAGTACAATGCATAAAGAAGAAATTTTAATATTACTTTTAAAAAAGGCGGAAGATGAAAGCAAGCGAAGAAAATAAAGTTTACGTCACGATAAGTCGTGACGTTTTTTTTACCGTTTTACGACTGTCGTGCTAGCCATTCCCATTGACTTGACAATTTGTCGTCAATGTAAAAAAAAGTCGTGGACGACAGTTAATCGTGTCGTCCTATATGTGAACATCAGCCTAGCCTTTTCCCAACTATGTTGGGGTCGGCTTCCAGTCTAACCGGATGCAGCTGAATACCAGTAAGTATTTTACATGGAGCGACTGCCTATCTGACCTCCACAAGCCAGTTACTGGGTAATACGATACCCCTTGGTAAGACTGGTTTTCAGACTTTCGGGCTTCTGACTACCCGTAACGACTTTCAAAGATCCACCAATGACAGCCGGGACCCGAGGCACGGAGGGGTCTTAGTATGTGAAGATGGTTACCCATCCACGGACCAACCGCGGCAAAAGTAGCTTAACCAGATCGATCGACCCGTGCGGCTGTTATTATTTAGCCACGGGCAACTCGTCCTATATGTGAACACCCGCATTTAAATAGACAAGCCACGACGCTTTAAACGACACGATAATCTGTCGTCACGACATAGTGGGAACGGGCTCTTAGCCTATAATGATTCCACTGCTGGGACACAGATTTCCGCTCTGTGAGAGGAAGCGGGCCGTAATCCTCCACGCAGGTCCAATGTGAGTTCGTGAACCATAGAATAATATTTACTTTCCTGACTGTACATTTTCTCTGGCCACTTTCTACCACATCGCAGTTACGATTAAGCTTGACTGCTTTCTCCTTGTTAGTCCAGTGGTATATCGTCTTTTCATTCCATTCCTTTACTTATTAAGTGCGGTTTCTTATGTGGCGATTTTTCTGTAAACAGGTTTAAGAGTAGAATATAATCATCTTTATTTTGCTTAAAATATGGTTCACGAAAGGTCTTAAAATAGAAATTGTTTCACATTCTTACTTCATGCAAAAAATACGTTGTCGATGATATTGTGATATATTGCACTGTGCCCCCGTGGTACATTACGGCCCACTCCCTCTCATAGTAGAGGCCTGTGTACCAGTAGTGGGAAGGGGAACATTATAAATGTAATTTCTTTCTTTCTTTCTTATAATCTGATTGTACTTATGCTTAGTGTATTTCTTAATTTGTTGTATTTTGTTTATTGTGCAGTACAAGTTTGGAATCAACACAAGTTTTTGGTCTTCATAAGAATTGTTTTCTTTTAACTTCAAGCTAAGGGAAGCATACGAAGCAAAGTACCTTTTTTCTTTTCAAGTATTTTTTGCCCTTTATGCGTCAAGGTTTCACCCAAAACGTTTATCGAACGCCCTAGGGAAAAAACCTCTTAGAATTCAAAATGGTTTTGTGAATTTTGAAAGTCGTGGAAAAAAAAACAGCCCCTCAAAACTTGTGTTGTGGTAAATCCCAAGGTTTATAATAACGCGATCGAAATCACAACCTCGTGTTAGGTGAAACCTGAATGGATTTACAACCCAACTCGATCATCTTAGAGATTTTTAACCGACTACAAAAAAAGATGAGGTGTTCAGTTCGTCAGAATCATTTTTTTATGTTTGTTCCCTGATTACTCGAAGATGGAACGATTTGAAAAAAATTTTTTTTTTTTTTGAAAGGGTTCCCACTTCCCAGGTGGTCCCATTGTCATCAGGTCAGGGTCTGATGATGGGATCCTGGAGAAATCTAGGGAACTCCTCAAATATTATAGGCACACCCATAGCGATTTGGTTATTTTTTTTTTGTGGTGGTAACTCTCGTATCATCTGCGTTGCCTTTTTCCAACTACGTTGGGGTCGGCTTCCAGTCTAACCGGATGCAGCTGAATACCAGTATTTTACATGGAGCTACTGCCTATCTGACCTCCACAACCCAGTTACTGGGTAATACGATACCCCTAGGTAAGACTGGTTGTCAGACTCTGGCTTCTGACTACCCGTAACGACTGTCAAAGATCCACGAATGACAGCCGGGACCAACGGCTTAACGTGCTTTCCGAAGCACGGAGGGGTCTCGGTATGTAAAGATGGTCACCCATCCACAGACCAACGGCAAGCGTAGCTTAACCTGATCGATCGACCTGTGCGGCTGTTATTATTTAGCCAGGGCCCCTCTATTATTTAGCCTCGGCCCTTTGTGGTGGTAACTAAAAAGCGAAAAATAAAAACTGTTTCAAAAATATAAAAAAACTGACTTCCGAAGGAGTGAAACATAACCTTTACTTTTATGTTCACACAGGCGGTCGCTGAAAACCAGCGCAGCGGCTCTGTCTCGCATAGAGTCGCAGCATTATGCTGAGTGATGGCCGTTTTGTGTGGATGTGACGCATATTTTCCCCAAACTAGTTATTTTTGTGTTTGTGTTCTTTCTCTGCGCCATCTTTACCGCAAATAAACTTATTTAATTTCTTTCTAAAAATAAGAACAATCGCCACATGGAATCGACACTGTTGTAGGTGCTTTAAATTCGCAAGTGTTATGTATCTTTAGTAGAAAATAAAGGTAAAATGTTCGAGCTGGTAGACTTTGATAGAATCAGCATAATTTCAGAGTAAGTTTGTAGAACTATGTAAGAAACTAGGTTTTTGAAAGCCTGATCAAGACCACAATTATTGTACAGACGCCAGCACATCAAGCTACCCGAAAGTGTCAAATTTTTCCAATCAACTTTCAACCTTATGCTTTAGCAATAAAGTTGAAAATATATTAAAGAAATTTAACAGATTGTAGTAGCTTGATGTGCTGGCGTCTGTACAACAATCAGTAAATCTCATGACGTTAAGGGGGAAGCGCACGGGAGGGAACGTAGCCCGCAAAATTTAAAGGGCATTGTACAAATTCGCCCGGTGCAACACAAGTATCGGACATACAAGATAATTAACTGTCTATTTTATTATATTACTTGCAAATTGATAGCATTTTAAAACCTCACAAAATAGTAATGCTTTGACAACTAAAATACTAGCTTTGAAATTATATCAAAATTATCAATAGAATTAGCATAAAAAATATTATTAAAATCTCGATTATGATTGTAAATGCTTGCTTAGTTAATCCATAGCATCAGTGGGATGACACTGACAGCTCACTCCATGCAAGTTTTCACGGTGAGATTTTTACAGAATCGACTGGCTGGTCTATAAACTTTTGAGCCAACACGACACTCATTTTTAGGGTTCCGTACCGAAAGGGTAAAAAGGAAGCCTCCCGCTCCGCCGTCCGTCCGTCCGTCCGTCAGTCACCAGGCTGTACCTATGTCATGAACCATCATAATTACACAGTTGAAATTTTTACAGATGATGTATTTCTGTTGCCGCTATAACAAAAAATACTAAAAAACAGAATAAAATAAATATTTAAGGGGGCTCCCATACAACAGACATGATTTTTTGCCGTTTTTATAGATAATGGTACGGAACCCTTCGTGCGCGAATCCGACTCGCGCTTGCCCGGTTTTTATTACTACTACAATCAAAAGAGTTTCCATACCCGGCTGAAAACAAAAACATCATTGCCAAAAAGTCACCCAAAAAAAAAAACCCAACCTATCAAACACAACACAACAAGTTCTGATGATTATAACCTCAAAATTACAGTGTTAACATTACAATAAATAAGTAATATTAAGTAGACATGTTAAAATAACCCAAAATGGATAAATTAGTGAAAAGCGTAAAGTCGTGGCGTGCCCCCAGGCCTGTGGAGGAACTAACACGGAGTCAGTATTCACTGGTGTCCACTGACCTGACTGATGGTGCTGTTCAGCTGTGGTTGGGTCTACCTGATGAAGTGAAGTACGACCCAGCCTTGGAGCAGTTCCGACAACACTACGAGAGGGAGCATGGTGAGTTTTAATTTTTTTTTTTTGTCATTTTGAGTAGGTACTTTTTTGGTCTAATGGTCGCAAGACTGTTGGACCCAGGTTCGATGTCCAGGTCGGGACAAGTGTTCTCTCTTTAGTCGTTCACTCTTGACAGAGTATTCGTGGTTGATGACTCTGCATTTCCTTTGGCCAAAGCATCCCTCGCGATGCTCCTCCACTTATTCCGGTCTTCAGCGTCTCGGAAATTCTGAACTATGGAGGTTTGTCTTGACGCTTCGATAAGGTCTGTCCAACGCGTAGGTGACCGACTGCGTGACCGCTTGCCCTCCACTTGTCCCTGGACAAGGAGTCGTTCCATGGAGTGTTCGTTACGAACCACGTGGCCGAAATATTTGATAAAAAAAGGAAAAGTGTTACTGAAGTTTTTTTAATAAGGAAACTCTTAACTCTCGATTTTTCATACGTTTATGTACGTCTGGAATTGTGTCTAGTTTCCGGCATTAGAGCAGTGGTGGTCCAGTGGTTACGGCCCCGACTTACGAGTCGCAGGTCGTAGGTTCGAACCCAGACAGGCGTTTTACTTTGTATAAATAATTTCATAATAACCACTGCTCTCAAAACTGTGAAGGAAAACATCGTGAGGAAACCGGCATGTCGTAGAACCAAAAATTTTTAAGACATGTGACATTTACCAACCCGCACTGGGCGCGCGTGGTGGATTATAGCCCACTCCCTCTCGAAGAGAGGAGGCCTGTGTCCCAGCAGTGGGAAAATTAGAGGGTGATTATGCTTTGTGCTTTGGCAATAGACTCGCCTTCTATTCCATGGAACTTAAAGATAACTGGTAAAATTATGGTATTCTGGAATCATCATTATCTGCCTGCCTTTTCCCAACTATGTTGGGGTCGGCTTCCAGTCTAACCGGATGCAGCTGAGTACCAGTATTTTACATGGAGCGACTGCCTATCTGACCTCCACAACATACCCCTTGGTAAGACTGGTTGTCAGACTTTCGGGCTTCTGACTACCCGTAACGACTGTCAAAGATCCACGTATGACAGCCGGGACCATCCTTCGTTGGTCGAAGGATATTGCTAATCCATTACTTCATATGTTCGAAAAATTCTGCTCAACAACGTACTTAAATGACGCAATGAATATTGTTGAATTGTCAAAATGAAAGCTATTGCTACTGTTAGTCTATTCCGCAATTACCCCGCTGAGTGTTGTACATTTTAGTACCGCTTTTCGTGAAAGTTACTTTTCAAATAAATATCGGAAGTTGTTCCAATCTAGGCAGACGCAATAATTGTCTAGATTTTCTTTGCGTTTGTCACAGTTCCAATTCATAGTTATTTTTAGAACATTAAATATTTACTCACTGCAAAAGTTCAATCGTGTTTAAATTCTTTTCTATATTTGGATAGGATTGCGCTCCGAAAGTAGTGGTGGTCCAGGGGTATCGGCCCCGACTTGCGAGTTGCAGGTCGTGAGTTCGAATCCAGACATGCACCTTACTTCGTGTATTTTTAATTTAATCACTGCTCTCAAGACGGTGAAGGTAGACATCGTGAAGAAACCGGCATGTCAATCCATCCAAAGGTTGTCTATAAAAGATCGCTCTTAGCAATAAGACCGCCCATTGTGTCACACTTTGTAAAATTTCTATATATGTCTGTAATTTATATGGTGTACATAATAAAGAGTACGAGTATTCTATTCCATGTCCTAAAACCAAAAATTCGAAGACATGTGACATCTACCACCCCGCACTGGGCCCGCGTGGTGGATTCCGGCCCACTCCCTCTCGCAGAGAGGCATGTTTCCCAGCAGTGTGAATGTTATATTCTGATTATGCTGAACTCCGAAACGAAGAAATAGATAAAAGACTGTAATTGTAGTACTTCGGGGGTAATTGAATGACACAGTCACAATACCAATGCCATTTAACAATGTTCTTTAGGCTAATTTCTATTGATCATTCTATAAAATTTCAAAGCTTGTAATTTAGTTAACAAAACATCGCTATACAGCGTGTAACGGAAAGGGGGTATCAACCCTGAAGGAGGTGAATGTGCTCATGAAACTCAACAACTTTCCCCAAAGAACATAGGTCGAAATATGAAAAAAAAATTTGGCCCTCCCATAGTAAATCAATCAGCTGGTAGTCAGTTTTGTAAGGGAGGGCCAAATTTTTTTTTCATATTTCTACCTATGTTCTTTGGGGAAAGTTGTTGAGTTTCATGAGCACATTCACCTCCTTCAGGGTTGATACCCCCCTTCCGTTACACGCTGTATAAGGACTAGTCTAGGAAAAAAAAAAGAAAAAAAAAACAACATTGAGGTTCTGACTAAGTTTCTGTTTTGCTATTTTATTTGAAATCCCCGGAAAATAGTAATGTTTTGGCAACTAATTTACTAGCTTTGCAATTATATAAAATGATCAATTGAATTAGCATAAAAATCTCGATTGTGATTGTGAATGTATGCTTGGTCAGTGCCCAGTATCAGGTGGGATACTGACAGCTCACTCCACGCTCGCTTCACCTAAGTTTTCACGGTGAGATGGTTACAGAATCGCACTGCTGTTTTATAGATAGGGCTATAGCAGACATGGTACTTTAATATGGACTATCGGCGACTTTACGACACCATCAATAATGTAGCGCGTTTTAGCGACTATGTCTGTGGCCGCGATGGATGTAGAATACTGAGATTATAATGCGTAGGAATTTCCCCTTTGGTATTGCGCGTTGTAGTGAAAATACAAGAAGAGCTTCACTACATAAAACCATTGCCGACTCGTAGTCACGCCAGATTATCTCACCAGTATGACAAACAGAATTTTTTTCTCTTTTGTCACACCACTGATTTTTCCACACCCATGAATATGAACAGCTTTCACTATGTAACCAACTCTGAGATCATGAAAAAAAAAATCTGCTGTTTCATACATTTTGATCAAGTAGGTATTGAACTTTTGTATTATACAGCTGATTTTGTTTTGGTGATTTCAGAATTGGTCCCACAGTGAAAGTTGTTCATATTCATGAGTAGAACGCCCTGTAAAAATTTGGAGTCTGTAAAAAAAAATCATCTAGTATTTGTATTTGTACTAGGATTCCATTAATATTAAAATTATTCGATGTCATGTTTCGTGTTCGATTATTATTTATTAAGTAAAGTTTTTTTTTTAATAATCAAATATTTTTGCTTCTCATGTCAAAATTCGAATTCTGTTTAAAAAAGATTAATGACCAGACACATTAATTAGAAAAGAAGGTTTTTACAGCAGAGGTAACGCTGCAACGTGTACTTATCTACTGTGTATATCCCATAGAAGGCATTGACTACTTACCATCGCATCGGTGGGCGGCCTGCTTATTTGCCATCCAATGACATTACTAAAAACCTCCATAAGTGACCATGAAGTTTTCCATAACAATAAAAGGTTCCATAACGCCAAGGAAAAATCCCTAAGGGCATACATTAAGATTCTCTACTATAATAACTATGTTCACGGACACCATAAAAAGATACTTGTGTTGAGTAACACGCGCCATGTTTGAAAATTACATTTTGACGAGTAAATAATAAACTTCGGAACCTTGGAATATCGAGATAAATGACTTGTTTAAGCTCCATTGGACAGTGATAAGTAAAAAATCTACTGTTTTTGAATAACAACAAATACATTTTAAAGTAAGTAGATAAGTATCTATAGAAACATGTCATAGTAATATAATAGTATCTATAGATATCAGAAAGTACACGTTTTACATAATATATTATCACTACATAGTATAAAACAAAGTCGCTTCCCTGTCTGTCTGTCCATATATATGCTTAGATCTTTAAAACTACGCAACGGATTTTTATGCATTTTTAATAGATAGAGTGATTCAAGAGGAAGGTTTATATGTATAATACATGCATAATATAGTAGAGAAACACTGATAATTTTAGAGGTTTCTAATGTGATGTCGTAAATAAACACATTTTTTCGCGCTTACATTGCAAACGCAGGCTGAACCCTACGAGATAGATCAAAATAATGTACTATAGTATTGTACACCTTAAAAAGGTCTACATAAAAGTCCGTGATGGTATATGTCTATCTCTAAGGGATAACCCACAAAAAACATTTTTTACCCTATACTTTTTACGAGAAATAATGGCTCTAAAATGTGTTTCTCTACTATATTATGCAATTATTATACATATAAACCTTCCTCTTGAATCACTTTATCTATTAAAAAAACCGCATCAAAATCCGTTTCGTTGTTTTAAAGATCTAAGCATACATAGGGACAGACAGACAGCGGGAAGCGACTTAGTTTTATACATACTATGTATTGATCAGCATTGCACCCGTGCGAAGCCGGGGCGGGTCGCTAGTTATATACAGTGTGTCCGGACATGGACTAGCGATATTCTAAATACTTAAATATAAGCTATTTTAAAGTACAATTACACTATAGGCTTAGGTCCAATATACTTCCCCGCTATGTGGCAGCCATTTTGTTTTTTTTGTTGAAGTATGCTCTATGCGAGTACAAAAAAAATCATATATCTCAAAGTTTTAGTCATACTGAGATAAAAATAGGCTTATTCGAAAGGCAATAATATTGTCTACCGTCTGCACTACAAAGCAATATGTTCACAATTCCATAACTTTTGAAAAAAAATGTGAAAGTCGAAAAAAAAAACAAAAAATTATGCAATTCAACCAATAATTGTTAATTACTACAAAAACAACCCCGAGAGCTTTTTTATTTTTTATACTAGATCGACAGTTTTTGAGCTAAGCTACAATACAACATAAAATTCACAACTGTATGTCTAATACTTTAAGAGTTATTGTTGTATGAACATAGCGTATGCGCAAGCACAAAAGGCCTTTGTCGGAACCCTAAACAGGAAATCATTAAAAAAACATAACATTCATATTGAATTTTATTTAATGTTTTTTCCAATATTAAATGAAGATTAAAATATCTAAAGCAGTTGCTCAAAGTGGCCACCTCCAGCTTGTAGACACACTACGGCTCTCTGTGCCACCTGGGTTGATGAGCGCCTAATTAAATCCAAATCGGATCTAATTTCTTCGGCGGCTGCCATAATTTTTGCGACGAGTTCTTCCCTGGTATTTGGAACTGTAGCGTATACTTTTTGTTTCATATGACCCCACAAAAAATAATCCAAGGGTGTCAAATCGGGTGAGCGAGGCGGCCACGCTACTACACCACCACGACCGATCCACGGCTGTAGATTATTATTTAAATATTCTCTCACTGCTCGAGAAAAATGCGCGGGTGCACCATCGAGCTGGAACCACATACGCCGACGGTATGATAGAGGTAGGTCCATGAGGCTGTCCGCAAACTGTGTCTGTAAGAATTCTAAAAATCTAGCGCCGTTTAATGTAGGTGGCAATTCCAATGGCCCTATCAGCCTATCGTTGATTATGCCGGCCCACACATTTACTGAGAATTCATGTTGAAATGAGCTTGGGCGCACCGCCCTTGGATTTGCGGAGCACCAGAGATGGTCGTTTCTGTGGTTTGTAATCCCAGCTCTTGTAAATTTGGCTTCATCAGTCCACAGTATTCTTTGTAAAAAATTACGGTTCTGTCTCAAATTTCTATTTATCCACGAACAAAACACAGATCTCGCAGCAAAATCTGGTTCGATCACGTCTTGAACCCGTCGAAAATGATAAGGGTGTAACCCTTCTCTTTTCAAAATTCTCCATACATGCCACTTAGACATTCGAAGTTGCACTGAAATCCGTCTAACGCTTAGTCTAGGATCATTGGTTATTAGTCTAAGCACTTCTTCTTCATCTTCGGGCGATACCAAGCGATTGCGTTCATTAACAGCTCTTTGAATACCTCTTTCCGCTAATCTTGAATGCACGTCGATAAAAGTTTGGCGACTCGGTGTAGGCCTGTTAGGGTACCTTCGTCGATATTCTTGTACAGCCAAATTTGCACTTCCATTGCAAAAGCCATACACAAAGTGTATGTCAGCAATATGTTGCGATGAATATTGACGCTGTGCCATACTTTATCACACTTTTAAATACAAAACACTAACGCAGCACGTAAACAGCACGGACGGTAAGTGAAAGTAGCGATAGCGATCACAACGCAGGGCGAGGGACAACTAAACTAACCCAACTAATAATTTGTCCTTAAAACTGATTTTGTTTCAGGTAGTGGACTAATACGTTCTATCTCGCTTACTCACGGTAGTAACGAACAGTATTTCTCGCCTGCTCTCAGATGGAATACAGTGAATGCCATAAATGACACTCTGGCGGTTAACAAAGACGTTTTGTGCTTGCGCATACGCTATGTTCAAACAACAATAACTCTTAAAGTATTAAACATACAGTTGTGAATTTTATGTTGCATTGTAGCGTAGCTCAAAAACTGTCGATCTAGTATAAAAAATAAAAAAGTTCTCGGGGTTGTTTTTGTAGTAATTAACCATTATTGGTTGAATTGCATAATTTTTTGATTTTTTTTTCGACTTTCTCATTTTTTTTCAAAAGTTATGGAATTGTGAACACATTGCTTTGTAATGCAGACGGTAGACAATATTATTGCCTTCCGAATAAGCCTATTTTTATCTCAGTATGACTAAAACTTTGAGATATATGATTTTTTTTGTACTCGCATAGAGCATATTTCAACAAAAAAAACAAAATGGCTGCCACATAGCGGGGAAGTGTATTGGACCCAAGCCTATAGTGTAATAGTACTTTAAAATAGCTTATATTTAAGTATTTAGAATATCGCTAGTCCATGTCCGGACACACTGTATATTTGACTCTTAGCACTTCTGTGCGCTAGTGTCATTTTTCTATACTTTATTATTGCATAAAATTCAAAATGTGTTAATTGCCTCATACATCTTTCTGGAGTTGTACCTTCGTGCGAGTCGCCTAAAGAGAAAATATTATTATTTAAAAGTGACGATTCGTCTGTTTCGGGCGAGTAGGCCTACTTTACTTACTTAGAATTAACCAAAAAAAAAAAAAAAATACCTATTAAAGTCACTTTTCGTATCTCACTGTGTGACCGCTTAGATTGTCTTATCTCCACAATGCATTTTGATGCGATGTTCAACTTTATTTAGAGCATTTTATTCCGGAAGATGTACGTGTATAAAACATTAATAATAAACTTAGATATAGCATAAAAAACTCGATGTTTTCACATTCCAAAACCAGTATCGCGTTAAATTTTTAGGATCGGCAAAAACACACCCTATCCTCCGCCTTCCGCATCCAGTCTCCCCCAGCCACCTTCTTTAGGTCGTCCATCCATCTTGCTGGGGGGCGTCCCACACTACGCTTGCCGATACGCGTATGTTGTGACGCAGTCTGGGAGAGGCCTATGTCCAGCAGTGGACTGCGATAGGCTGAGTTGATTGATTGATTGAAAAACACATCGGGGCAACTGTCAAATCGTATTGTTATTTATATTTCGTTGGGCCGTGGAACTAATCATATGTCCGTAAGAAATACAGATACAGCGTAGAAAACGCCCGTATCTTCGGCCAAAACAATGGATTTTTTGCTTTAGAGTCTCGACCCCAGGGACGTGTTGCTAATTTTAATTAATTTTATGTAGTTCATGGTGGTTAGAGCCGTGAATATTTTTTATTATTTTTTTATTAAAACTTTATGCACAAGTAAAAAGAAGTACTATACAAGCGGACTTAATGCCTGGGGATTTATAGATTTATAAAAAAGGTGAGTAGATGGAGAGACTTATGTTTTATGGACGGTCAGCACACTATTTTAAATTTTGTTTTTTCTAAGGCCCGGCGCCCATTTCGGCATCGGCAAGGAAAAGGATCCTTCGGCATCCTACATGCAAGCGCACACTATCGGCAAATATGCTTTGGCATGCTGCAACGTTCTTAGGGATGACGAGGCGTCCTTAAGGATGCCGCACCGTCCTGTAGCTTGCCGAAGCGTCTCAATATCGTATTTCTCAAACTATCCCCCGAGTGTTGCCTCGGCGCCGGCGGCGTACCGAAGGTTGCCGAAGGATGCCGAAGCATCCCGAAGCATTCTCAAGGCTGCCGATACACCAGCCTCAAGCATACCGAAGCGGTATTTTTGTTATTACGACCACATATCACGGAAATTTCTACTTTATTGCCATTATGTTATAGTATATTGCTATTTGCCACCTAAAATCCTCAGTCGTACCGATGCCGATAATGGGCGCCGGGCCTAAATTGACACAGAATGATTCGACAAACTGCTTTATAGCTTTTCATGTGCTTTCTTGAAATTTACTTCTTTTCCGATAAATATTTTACTCGATAATTGTGATTTTAAAACTGAAGTGTTAATTGATTTTTATACCTCTTTCTTTTCTCCAAGGCATCTTTTAATTTAAAGCGTTAAAAACACGAAAGTTTGTGAGTTTGTGTGTTTGTATGTTTGTTACTTCTTCAGGCTGAAACGGCTGGACCAATTTTGATGAAATTTGGCACACAGATAGTTTATAACCAGGATTAACACTACTTTTTATCCCCATATTCCTACGGGAAAGAACCTTGTGCGGGTGAAACCGCGGGGCGCTGCCATTTTTATTTAAATCCGTTCTGCAGATTATTTCATGATTTATGTGAGTAACAAACAGGTTCACAAACTTTCATATTAAAATATTAGTGAAGAAATAAGAATCAGCGTTATACTCTTCACCCTCCCACTTACTAATCTGCCACCAGAGAAGCATCTCTCTGCAGGGTGTAACATTCCGTGGTCCACTTGGAAGTCCCTGAATCGTCTCCAGACACAAATGGGAAGATATAGGTCCAACCTTCGCCCTAATTGCGTAACACACTATCAATTAGAATCTGAACTATTTTGAAGGATTGCTAATCCATTATTAGATTCTTAATTTTTAAAAATTGACGTAAATAACACAATGAATGTTGTTGAACTGTCAAAATGAAACCCATTGCTACTGATAGTGTGTTACGCAATTGCCCTGCTATGTCACAAACTATGCTCCACGTCCAATCCTGCCCTCGGTGTCCCAAAACTTGTAGCTAAAGTGATCTCTGCACTGCCACCGACGCCGTGGAAGTGGCGAAGTTTTGGGCCGACAAGATCTGCCGGTCGATTCTGTAAAAATCTCACCGCGAAATCATAAGTGAAGCGAGCACTTAATAGTGTTGATCCCTAGCGAATGACAGCTCAGTCCACGCTCACTTCACCCAAGCTTTCACGGTGAGATGGTTACAGAATCGCACGGCTGAATAGAAAAGTCGTGGCAGCGACACGGATAAGATGAAGTGTTGTGCCACATTATTGGTGAAAACGTGCTATTATATTTTCAACGCTCAGCTCGTCACAGAAAGTTGAAAATCCATCAGTGTGCGTAGTTTTATTTAGGCATTCATTTAAGTGTCACCTAGAGTTCGTGAAAACGGATATTAGGTTCTAATTTTCAAATAAATGTTTAATATCTATTATGTACACGCACTCTGTTTACCATAGATTTTTTGCCAGCGTTCCAAGCAGGCTATATTTAAACCAGTCAAATCCAGTTCGCGCCGGTATCTAGTTATATGTTGTTCTGCCGTCTCGCTCTGTCTGTGAATGTTTGCTCGTCTCTAAACGCAATTATACGCTTTATTACGAGACTTATGAATCCATACAGGTACAAGGTGTTTTAATTAAACATACATTTTTGTTGCGCAATGTTTTAGAGAAAAAATAAATTAAATCAGGAGGTAGTTGCAAAAAAAAAGTGACTTTTATTGACTGTATTAAAATACTGTTACTTTTAGCCTGTATCATCCTACAGAGGCCTTTGCCCAGCCCAATGCCTCTCCCTATGTCTTTCAGAGGGGTAATTGCGTAACACACTATAAGTAGCAATGGGTTTCATTTTGACAGTTCAACAAGATTCATTGCGTTATTTACGTTGTTGAGCAGACACATTTTTCGAACATATGGAGCAATGGATTAGCAATATCCTTCAAAATGGTTCAGATTGAGATTGATTGACGGAATTAGGGTGAAATGCTAATGTGGACCGCTGTTCGTTTGTTGTGTAGGTACAGCTCGTCCCGCCATCTTGCTCGGGGTCTGCCGCGACCCAGTATGTGTAGCCCTGAGACAAAGGTTTTTAAAAATACAAAATTAGAATTACTTAACCACAGCACCCTCTATAACTAGTTCAAACCAGTTAGCTCTGTTTCTTCCGTCAAGCCTTCAATTCATCGTTATGTACAGACGCCAGCACATCAAGCTACTTCAATCTGTCAAATTTATTTAATAAATTTTCAACTTTATCGCTAAACCATACATAAGGTTCAAGGTTGATTGGGAAAATTTGACAGTTTCGGGTAGCTTGATGTGCTGGTGTCGGTACGTACTAGCTTATGTTCGCAGCTTCGCCCGTATCAAGGTCGAAAATTATCCGACAGGAACGTACTACCGAGATAAAAAGTATCCTATCTGTTAATCCAGGTGACAAACTATCTGTGTGCCAAAAGACATTGTCAACAGAAGGATAGGACATACGCGATAATGAATTGTCTATTTTATTATATTAGTTGCCAATACTTTTGTAACACGGACTAGCTGCATGCCAAAATAAACATTATAAAGTATTTTACGCGACTAATAACATTAATCGCCGCCATCTTTGCCAAACGTAATGTCGTGCCGAAAAAGATTAGGGAACTAATACCTAATTATCTAGGTAGGTACTAAAAATAGCTAAATATATTATGGTATTGTTTTTCAGTTTCTTAAAAATCACTCGGAGCTATGAAAAACAATACGTTATGGTTCGATTATAACCTCAAAATCTGACACTTTTAAAAAAAAAATTGATATATCTATTCTACAGCTAGTCCGCTATAAAAATAAGATCTTATAGGAGTTTACTAATGATCGACAATACAACACATAATTTTCCAACGCTCTTGGTTCCAGGGCGAACAATGTATGCGCAGAGCAATGTCCTTTCATCTGAATCCGTTCAGGCGTTCTTGCGTGATTGACTGACAAACATCCAAACATACAAACTTTCACATTTATCATATAGCGTCGGATGGTAGGATAATATAGCATAGTCTAAAGCTGTGTCAATTTGAACATATAATCGTCACATCGTGAACGGCCGCCGCCAGTAGGGACTGGTCATCTCTTAGCCGCCACGGCTTATTTTTATTTTAATCTAAGTATTTTCATTTCTGAATTGTTTTTTTTTTTATCTTTTTTAGTACGGACGATTTTAACGTGCACGTCTTTCTACATCGTTCTCACATGTATAATTTCAACTTGAATGATGTACCTAACCAAAATTTTGTAACAATTTTTATGATTTAAAAGAGTGTCCGTGGAGTTTCTTGCCCGTTCTTCTCCACAGGTACCTACTACGCTTTGGAATGAGCAACTAGCTTCATCTTTCTAACTGACCGACCCCTTGACAATTCAAAAGTGCCTGTAATTGGTTTACTTGAAATAAATGCTTTGAGTTTGAGTTTTAGTTTCATACGAAAATATTGTTCTTTAGCCTCCATTAATGCTATTTCAAATCTGTCTGGGTTATAAACAAGCTAGTATTTATAAACATAACTCTAGGCAAGATTCTAGGCTATAATTAACCGGTCTGATCCAGTTTGCTCCGCTTCTAATGTTAGGTGAACGACCTTTTATATAAACTAGAAACTTTTTAAATGGATTTTTATAACTAAAAAAAAATACTGGCTTTTCTCACCCGCGCGGAGGTTGGAAATTATTCCACGCGAACGAACTACCGGGATAAGAAAGTATTTTGTATCCTAACCCAGGCCATTGTCTATCCGTGTTCCAAATTTCATCGAAATTGAAAAGGTAAGACGTACAGAGTTAGTTTCGTGAGCATCATCATCTGCCTAGCCTTTTCCCAACTATGTTGGGGTCGGCTTCTAGTCTAACCGGATGCAGCTGAATACCAGTATTTTACGTGGAGCGACTACCTATCTGACCTCCACAAACCAGTTACTGGGTAATACGGTACCCCTTGGTAAGACTGGTTGTCAGACTTTCGGGCTACAGACGACCCGTAACGACTGCCAAAGATCCACGAACGACAGCCGGGACCAATGGCTTAACGTGCTTTCCGAGGCACGGAGGGGTCTTGGTATGTGAAGATGGTCATCCATCCACGGACCAACCGCGGCAAGCGTAGCTTAACCTGATCGGTCGAACCGTGCGGCTGTCATGACTTAGCCACACGTCCCTCGTCACTTTCGTAAAAATTTATATCAAAAGGTATTACTTTATCATCATCAGCCTACAGCAGTCCACTGCTGGACATAGGCCTCTCCAATTGCACGCCATTCAGCTCGATTCTCGGCAACCCTCATCCAGCTGCTACCAGCGACCCTGCGAAGATCGTTGCTCCAACTAGCCTGAGGGGGTCCTACCTTACGTTTGCCGATTTGCGGTCTCCATTCAAGAACACAAGAAAAAAACATTTTTCAATTAATTTTTTGTTGTGAATCCTGTGCACGTCTGTAATTAACGTAAACACTAGTCCATGTCTCTGTTCTCTGTTATTTGTAAATGTTTGTGTTTGTGTTGTTGATGTGCCTTAATAAATAAATAAATAACACGTTTACCCCCACGGTCTTCGGTTCTACGGCTAAAATGGCTGGCCCAATGCCACCTCAGCTTGCTTATTCTGTGAGCTATGTCGACAACTTTGGTTCTCTGCCGGATCACCACATTCCGGATTCTATCCCTCAGAGAGACTCTAAGCATAGCTCGTTCCATAGCTCGCTGAGCGACCTTGAATTAATCGACCAGCCGTACCGTAAGTGTCCACGACTCGGCTCCGTAGGTCATGACAGGCAGGACGCACTACCTGAAGACTTTTATCTTTAGGCTCTGTGCGCGACGAGAAGACTCGACGAAGCTTCCCAAACTGTTCCCAGCCCAACTGAATTCTTCTGTTAGCCCCTTCCTCGAAGTTGTTCTTACAATTTTGAATAATGAACTGTATTTCTATCATGGTAAGGTTCTTAATGCAAAGACTGCCTCTGTGGTTTCAACTTGGTCATCTTTGTTGGTGTTGACATGTAGCGCTATGCAATGTTATGACATGAACACCTTGCACATACCATATTTCTGGCAAATAAATATTTTATTCTATTTATTATATTCACGTTTCGGCTCTGTAAGTCATATAATATTAGTATGGATGAAGAAATACGTGCAAGCTGAATAATTTGCATTTTGGGCCTTGTTTTTAATTAGTTACTCTGTGCCGTCCAAAATGTCCGCCTTTTTTTCTTTCGTATGTGTCTCAAATCACATTGTAACCGTAAATATTTTTAATGAGCCGCATCTGGATAGTCTGGGTTCCGTCCCTGACATGAATGAATAGCAATAACTTTATAGTATGTATATTTATTCTGCCTGCATCTGTATTTCACACAGGTGGCGAGCGAGGTCGCTGCAACGTGTGTAGAACTGGTACGAACTGGATATAACCAGTTTAGACGATGGTTTAGCTTTATGAGAAAGTTTGAAGAAAGAGTCGTGAATTGAACAACAGTTTTATTGAAAGAAAGTTAGCGATTAACATGACGCAGAGAAAGAACACAAACACAAAAAAAAACAAGTTGTTGGGAAAATATGCGTCACATCCACGCAAAACGGCCACCGCTCAGCATAATGCTAAGACCCTGTGCGAGACAGACCCCAGTGCTGGTTTTCAACGACAACATGCTACATGGACATACAAATACATAGACATATTGCATAACACACTTGCAATCGCATTCCGTAGGATTTTGTAGGAAATTGCTAACCCATTGCGTCGTATGTTTGAGGGGAGGGGAGGGGCTCGTGGCTAAATAATAACAGCCGCACAGGTCGATCGATCAGGTTAAGCTACGCTTGCCGCGTTTGGTCCGTGGATCTTTACATACCGAGACCCCTCCGTGCCTCGGAAAGCACGTTAAACCGTTGGTCCCGGCTGTCATCCGTAGATCTTTGACAGTCGTTACGGGTAGTCAGAAGCCCGAAAGTCTGACAACCAGTCTTACTTAGGGGTATCATATTACCCAGTAACTGGGTTGTGGAGGTCAGATAGGCAGTCGCTCCATGTAAAATACTGGTATTCAGCTGCATCCGGTTAGACTGGAAGACGCCCCAACATAGTTGTGAAAAGGCTAGGCAGATGATGATGTTGACTCGTATTTGTATGATTCGATTCGCACACAGCCCACCTGAGCGAAGTCAAACCGGTTCTATCCAGTTTAAGCTGGTATGTTATGTGTTGTATTATAGTTGTATATGGTGACCTGTCTTTAACCTTGTTTAAATCTGTATTTTGACGAGCTTTTGCCATTTATGGAGGATCTATATAACTGCCTCGATTGCCTCGTTAGTGTAGTGGTCGCAAGCGCTAGCTGAGCATGAGGTCCTGGGTTCGATTCGCAGGTCGGGCAAAGTTTGACGGCACGGTTGGCGCAGTGGGTAAGCGATTGACTGCAGCGCTGCGTGTCGCGGGTTCGATTCCCGGACGGAACAAATATTTGTATGACCTACAAGTAGTTGTTCCGGGTCTGGCTGCTTGTGTATGTGACTTTAAATGTTTGTAAACGCACCCACAATACAGGAGAAATTCCTAGTGTGGGGCAACGTTTTTTTTTTAAATTAAAAAAATGTGTTATTGGGTTTTTCTGATTTCTCAGGAGTCTAGATGTGTGCCCGATTAATGACGATAGCCTCGCCATATGGGACAAAACATATCTGCCGAAATGTGGGTGTACTCTTACTATAGGAAGGTTCTGTCCAATCCTTCGAGGAGTCAAGGCGTGGTGGTGTGTGTATATCTGTACATAAAGTGAACAATTCCGTGAGTGACTGACAGACTAGACTGACAACACATTTTTTTTTTTGAAGACCGACTTCAAAACGGAGGTGTTTATCAATTCGGATGTTTCTATTTTTTTTTAATGTATTAGGTTGTTGCATATGAAATGGCCGATTTCGTAACGAATATTTTAACCGCAATAATTAAGTCTGAAGAAAAGCTGATTAGTCAAAATATGCACCATCGGATTCCACACATCTTTGCCAACGTGTCACTAGTGAATTTATTCCTTTTCGATAGAAATCTGGATCCCTGGTAGCCAAAAACTCTTCAAAGGCATTTTTCACCCAATCTCATTACAAAATTTTTTACCAGCTAAGAAATGTTGTAAGGCTCTGAAGTATGGTGGATGAGGAAGAATCTCATATCCCAATTCGTTTAATTTTTGAAGGGTGGTTTTTGATGTGTGAGGCCGTGCGTTGTCATGTCATTTTATGTGTGCTACAATATCGCATTACAAAATACAAAATACAAAAAAAGTTTATTGCAGTAACATGTACTTACAACTTTTACAGTAAATCTTACATAGGGACCTCCTTTTAAGTAAAGATATACCTGTGCTAGGAGGCCCCGCTCTTCAATGACAAATTATAAAATGGTAAAAGTGGTGAAATTGCATTGGGCCTAGCCTGTAAGGATATTTGTGAGTATTTCTCACGAAAAATGTACACGTAACGAAAAAGTTGTTATGAAATATTGTAACGAAATAGTTTACAAAGTAACGAAATAGTAAACTAAACTTTATAACATACTATTACGTTAAGTGACGAAAAACAACGAAACAGTAAAAGGAATTATAACCCATAACCTGTAAAAGAAGTAGATTTTTTGTCCAAAATGAATTTTAATAATGTAATTCGCTTAAACAATTATCCTAACATACATTTTTATTAACTTGATATATAATTCAGAAGTACTACCCCGAAAAAAGTAATATTTTTCTTTCGTATCGAAACAGTAAAACCGCCGGCGCACTAAGAGAATCTAGTTTTTGACTGAAAAAATATATGGCGCTGATATTTACC
The DNA here is from genome assembly GCA_949629135.1 of Eremobia ochroleuca. Lineage (NCBI taxonomy): Eukaryota > Metazoa > Arthropoda > Insecta > Lepidoptera > Noctuidae > Eremobia > Eremobia ochroleuca. Next base: position 4,611,644 of record OX451412.1, on the reverse strand, counting down.
ATCGCCCAATAAGAACGCTTTTAGTGTTTCCAGTACAAAATACTACAGATTCATTGAGAAATTAAAAAAAATACTGAGAAATGGCGTGACTAAAGAGTACGTGACTAAAAAGTAAAAATGGTGAGACATTTTGTTTATTGCGTGAAACGTAATATATTTTAAAGAAAGCAGGATACAATCAACTTTGAAACTTAAACTAGATTATACGAAGGTGCTAATTACAGAAAATTAGAACGTTAGACATACGTCAAGTAGTATTTTTTGAAGCGGCAAAGTCGTTGGTACCCATTGAGACAAAAAGATTTTGTATGGAAAAGTAAATCATGATAGTGACAACTTGAAGCGTTACACAATTTTATGAAGTATTTTCGGTCTTTGCGATATCTAATCCTAATCAGGAGTATATTTCTTCATACCTTCGCAAATATCTTGCAAGAAGTTTCATCATTTTATTTTAATATTTTGACTCAAACTTTTGGGACATGTTTTTTTCCACAAATGTACAACTATTTTGAGAAATACTCTTGTATGTTTGCAGTAAATAAAATAAATAAATTTTACAGTTTGCGCAACGATATCCCTGCCACACTTTGTATGCTACAATTTTTTGTAATGTAGCAAGCTTTAAAAACTTGTTACTTTAATTTCTCACAAAATTGGTCTATTTTGTCAATGTCACCGGGTCTAAATTACACATAATTTCCATTTGAAATAATCCTAATTATGTAAGTAGGTACCTAAATGATCATCATTATGGAATTTTGAAAAGCAAAAACTAATGATTACAGATCAAATGACTGTCAACGAAGTCAGATTATAATGATCTATTGTCATAGTTGAGCATACCTGTATTTACAACTATTGGACAGGCTTACGCATCGGAAATGACACATTTTAGGTACTCTGATTGGCCTAGTCCCCGACAGCAAATAGCGGTCGTCTATTTGGTTAAAGGCTGATTTTTCAATCGACGGACAATTTTTATTAATCGAATAAAATTGACGTCTGACAGTTTTTGTACGGAGAAACTGTCAAAAATTCAAAATTATTCCTCAGATAAAATAATCTGGCGTTGGAAAAATTTGCCCTTAAACTGTAAATATTTTCGGGTTTCTGATTTGTGAACAGCGTTAAGAGAACTCCTTCGATAACTTTGAATTAAATTGGATGGAAAGAATGGATTGAAGGTCGATCCGGCATGGAAGCGCATCGAATGTTTGTGAATATCTATGCTGGTCCAATTCAAATATAAATACCTACGGGGTTCTGAAAACCTTCATAGACTTCATAATAATTATTCATAACAATACTCCTGAATTACAAGAAGGATCAGGCAGAGATATTCCTATAGCACACACACATTCACTTTGCCAATCATGAAGTCCCATGTCCATGCCCCATGTACTCTGTCAAAAAAAAAGCAAAGATCAATAATACACAAAATATCAGTTACTCATCCAAATTTATTTTTATTACCTTCAAAGTATGCTCCTTCAGAAACGATACACTTACGCCAACGAATAATCCAATCATCAAAAACATTTTTAAACGCGTTTTCCGGAATTAAGTTCAGTTCTCGCCGCGAATTCTCCTTTATGTCTTCTACCGAATGAAAACAGGTGCACGAAGTAGTAATTTGAGTTTAAGAAAAAGGAAGAAGTCGGCTGGAGCCATATCTGGTGAATAAGGTGGTTGCTCGATGGTATTTGTTGAGTTTTTGGTCAAAAATTCGTTCACAATGATGGCCTTCTGCGAAGGCGCATTATCGTGGTGTAAAATCCAAGAATTTTCTTTCCATAAATGTGGCCTTTTTCGTCTAATTTCTCTCTTAAACGCCGCATAACGCTCAAATAATATTCTTTATTTACCGTTTGACCTTCCGGCAAGAATTCCGAGTACACAACACCGTGATAGTCAAAGAAAACAGTCAAGATGACTGACTTTTGATCGTCTTTGGCGTGGTTTTTTCGTTTTCGGTTCAGTTGGAAGGCGCCACTCCAAAGCTTGTTGACTAGTTTGCATGTCAAACTCGTAAATCCACGCCTCGTCACCAGTAACAACGCCTTTGTTGCCGTTGCCACAATGTAAAAGGGGTGGTTGCTACTGAGAAATTCTAGATGGAAGAACCCAAAAACCCTACGCCCGAACTGAGAATCCAACACAGGACGTCATGCAATTTTCTCTCCGTGCAGAAATGCCGAAACAAACTCAGAGGTCAAACTCTCTTTTAAAATCCAGACATAATCTTGGTCAGATCGTGTAAGGACCATGTAGTGTCCTCAAAATATAAAGTCATTCAAATTAGGCTGAGAGCGAATCAGCACTTTTCGAACGTCAAAATTACAGAAGACAGTCTCCCAAAACGCTTACCCTTCAGAAATGCCCTTCTGAAATGGTCTTTTGAGGAAAGGACGACACAGATTTGAGTGGACCCGTCCAGTCAGTATGCCATGTCCAGCTATACCATGTATTAACGCTTCGTCAAACTTCGAAACAAGACATAAGTTCATGCATGATTCATTGCAGTTTACGTAAACATCACTGTGTTTGAAAACGTGTTGCTGTGCAGCGTTACATCGGTAATTAGAGGTCATCGACCTTTCGTTCAAGGACCTGAGACTAGAGTTTATGTAATGCTAGTTGGATATAAGGCTTGTAACATAGAGAGGAGCGACAAGCGGGTCGTGAAGTTCTGGAACACTTACATCAAATAATTCAATTTAATGTTTTGTGTTTCGTTATGTTAATTACTTACTAGATTGTACAGACAGCTGTGCTGCTGGAGAGTTTGTTGCGCCACTTTTTCTTCCCAGCTAAAGCTAGGAACTGGTGAAGGATGGGCGTTTTGGGGGACTGTCTTGTGTAATTTTTGACATTCAAAAAGTGCTGATTCTCAGACTTATTTGATTAAATGACTTTTGATTTTTATGAATTTGATAGAAATATTCTATTCGGGCACTTGAGGCTGAACCGACTTGATTCATGTATATTGTATCATGGGACGGATACGAATTGTGGTTATAAAAGTTCCAAATTAAATCACTACATAGTATAAAACAAAGTCGCTTCCCGCTGTCTGTCCCTATATATGCTTAAATCTTTAAAACTACGCAACGGATTTTGATGCGGTTTTTTTTAATAGATAGAGTGTTTCAAGAGGAAGGTTTATATGTATAATACATGCATAATATAGTAGAGAAACACTGATCATGTTAGGGGTTTCTAATGTGATGTCGTAAATAAACACATTTTTGTGCGCTTACATTGCAAACGCTGGCTTAACCCTACGAGATAGATCAAAATAATGTACTACAGTATTGTACACCTTAAAAAGGTCTACAAAAAAGTCCGCGATGGCATATGTCTATCTCTTAGGGATAACCCACAATAACCATTTTTTATCCTATACTTTTTAAGAGAAATAATGGCTCTAAAATTATCAGTGTTTCTCTACTATATTATGCATGTATTATATGCATATAAACCTTCCTCTTGAATCACTCTATCTATTAAAAAAAACCGCATCAAAATCCGTTGCTTATTTTTAAAGTTCTAAGCATACATAGAGACAGACAGACAGCGGGAAGCGACTTTGTTTTATACTATGTAGTGATAGTGATCAGCATTGCACCCGTGTGAAGCCGGGGCGGGCCGCTAGTAAAGAATAAAATAAAAAAAATCGGCCAAGCGCGAGTCGGATTCGCTCACGAAATGCGATGAATTGAGATGTCAGTGACCGTATATGTTATCTGCCTTATATCTGACCCGCTTGTCTTTTTAGGGTTCCGTACCCAAAGGTTAAAAAGGAACCCTATTACTCCCGCTCCGCTATCCGTCCGTCCGTTCGTCTGTCACCAGGCTGTATCTTATGAACCGTGATAGTTAGACAGTTGAAATTTTCACAGATGATGTATTTGACGCTGTAGTTGCCGCTATAACAACAAATACTAAAAAACAGAATAAAATAAATATTTAAGGGGGCTCCCATACAACAAACGTGATTTTTTTTTTGCCGTTTTTATAGATAATGCTACGGAACCCTTCGTGCGAGTTAAGGAAACTGATCAACCAGGAGTGTTAAAAATAATATTTATTATTTATTTCACATTTAAACAAGTTAGAAATACACAAGTAGTGACTTGACTGGAGTCAATCAGGTAATGAATAATAATAAAATCTTTATTGATACAAAAACCTTTGACATTGCTTAAGACTAGGGTACATAAGATTTATTTATTTATTTATTTATTCATGGAAAACTTACAGCTAAAAAAAACTTAATTACAAGGAAACTATAGTAGCAGGAAGCCAATTAAAAGTCTTCACGTATAGAAATAGACTGGAAAATAATTGAGCATACAACAGAAATACGTAAAACATTGAGGTTATAAATTTGATTAAAACATCTGAGGGGCAATTCCCGCATCCCAAATAAACGCTCGCACTCCCATCCCAGCCTCAATCTGTCAAAAATTGTATAGCGTTTACCAACTTTTCCGACACTCCAATGCCGCCGGCACAAGACTGCGACTCAAATCCGAACGCCTTGATGTGCGAAAATTGGCCTGCAGAAGGCCAACTCACGCACCCATAAAACGCTCAAACTCAAACCGCAGCCACATCCCTGCAGCTATCAATGCCAAAAATGCAGAGAATTTAGAGGCTTTTTGAGAGACCAGAACGCGAACGCTCCCAAACTTACGAGAACTGCCCCTCTGGTTTGCACTAAAAGGAGAACAAAAAAATTATACAATTAGAAAGGTAACAATCGAAGCTAAATTAGTGTGTGAAAAAAGTGGCTATTTGAAGAAATTGAGACTTAAACACCTTCTAGCTGACGCCACACTAGTCGTAAAAGGATCCAAGTCATGACGCTTACAAATTTCGTTGAACTGCTTAACCGCACGATATAATAAGATATATATTAAGATGGTTAGCTTAAAGGTCATACGGATAAGGTAAACCCTGACTCTTAAACTAGGTGATCCTGTGACTTAGGAGTTAGTGTTCTGCTGTCACTGTGATACCAGAAACCTTTATAGTTCTTTTCTTAACATTACAAAAATAGTCAGTCATTGACAGTGCAGGTTAACAAGGTATGTATAATAAAAACAACAATGAAGGAAAAGGGATATAAGAAACGACTTTTACGCTGTATATGTGTGTTTGTTAGAGTGAGGGTGTGTATGTCAGAATGAGGGATGTGTATGTAAAAGTGTGTGTAGTAGTGTTTAGCGTTTGCGTGAGGGTGTGTTGAAATGTTTGACAATGTGATGTGTTGCTGATATAACGTGTAACGTTAAATGCGCAAAACCTGAAAATAGTTTGATCAGAATAACGAGCAGAATTAATTGAACCACTTTTTATATAGATCACATTTTTCAAAAAATCTTCATTAAAAACGTTGCCGTGTCTATTTATTGATAGGTCAAGCAACCCAATGTCAACGGGGCGCAGCGGCCCGGTGACGAATCCTCCCTCGACAAAGCGTCGTCGCAGACGCAAGAAACGATCAGAATGGCCAATAAAAGTAAAACAGCACATAAAACCTTTACAATTGTTTTAATGACTTATTTTCTCTCTGAAATAGGTCAATTGAATTAAAAATCAGTTGGGGTGTCTGAGGTGTTGCGCATTTAACGTTACACGTTGTATAAAATACGGCTACTGCTGGTGATGTAGTAGTTCTTCTGTTTGAGCGTAATCTTGATCATGCAGCCAACTTTGTACAGACGCCAGCACATCAAGCTACTACAATCTGTCAGATTTCTTTCATAGATTTTCAACTTTATCGCTAAAGAATAAGGTTCAAAGTTGATTGGGAAAATCTGACAGTTTCGGGTAGCTTGATGTGCTGGCGTCTGTACATTGATCTTAAGTTCATGGTTGTTTAGCCCTGCTATTTGAATGCTGATACATGGCACGCAGGCCTTTTATACTTTTATACAATCAATAGATCTCTAAGGGTAGAAAATGTTCCTGCCAGGGGCGCGGATTGTTCGAAAGAGTTACCGTGGCCCTTGGCACAGGCAACTGAAGGAACACGGGTGGGTTTTAGTCAGTAAAAGTCTGACACACCGCCCAGAGCGGGAGAAGTTATTTGATAATTTGACACACAAAAAAAAAGGGTAGAAAATGTTTGTTACATTAGTCATTCGGAGTAAACACTATCTTAATAAGTTATAGATTATTCTGGCTTCCTGTTGTGAATATTGGGGCACTGTTATCAGTTCGGGTATTGTTGTCGGTGGATGCCACCGAGATGAGTGTTCTTGACTTGCGCGAGTCCGACTCCACTTGGCCGGTTTTTTTGTTAATAATCGTGCTATTTTCGCGAGTTAAGTTTAATTTGGCGAGCGACGTGTTTATCCAAATTCTTTTCTATAAAAAGTAGATATTATTATTACTAATAAGATAATAGTCCTCCAGGCCTTATTTCGGCCAATCTCAACGTGTGTGCGCGACACAGGTGCATACTATCTTTCTTCATTCTCATAATCTGACAGGACGGTACGCAATCCGACACGACCGGAGACAGATCAAGCGCAGGACTAAGGGTGCGTTTCCACAGAAGCGGAGCTGGGTGGAGCGGAGCGGAGACGTGTAGGAATCGTCCAATCACAGACGAGACGAGTGACGCGATGAGGATTTCAACCATTGTGATTAGTCGATTCCTGCACGTCTCTGCTCCGCTTCGCCCAGCTTCGCTTCTGTGGAAACGCACCCTAACGGCCCAACGTGCTTTCACATCGCCAACTTCCAAACTCCGGGCTGTTACTAAGACATTCCGATTAGAAAAACCCAATAACACTTTGCCCGACCCGGGAACTCAGGACCCCACTTTATTATTACGAGTCACACGCTTTATTATTACAAGTCTAGTACACGGAGAGAAAAATCTTAGAAAAATTACTGTGTAGTCTCATAATCTGAGTACATTTGAGTGGTAATGGAAAAATTACCATGCTAGCACAGTAAAAATTCTTATGCTGTACAGTAAAATTTATTGGACAGATAGTGAATTTTTCCCAATCTCACTCAGAAAATTTTCTGTAGATGTCGCTTGCACTCACTTTACAGTGACGAGCGCAGTAATTTTTCTAAGAATTTTCTCTCCGTGTAGTAAACGAAGACTGTCATTACAGAAATATTATTTTTGTAATCAAATATTCTAACTTTTTTTTCAGGTGGTCTGGGCTTACCTCGGAAGACCAAGCCAGGGTCCTCAAATAAACGACTGCCCAGCGTCAATTCGGCGCCGCACCTCAACAACAACCTTCAGATCCCGAAGGATGACATCTCCGTCGCATTCCTCAACGGCTCTAAGCAGATACCTTCTCATGATGAGAAGAAGGAGAAAATGTAAGCTATTACAGTACTGTAAGACTTGTACTATGTTAATTTTATAATGACCGTGAAAACTTGGGTGAATGAGCGTGGAGTGAGTCGTCAACAGTGTCAATCCCTAGCATCAGCATGACTCACAGCTCACTCTAAGCTCACTTCACATTAGTTATCACGGTGAGATTTTTCCAGAATCGCTGGCTGGCACGTTCATAGCTCATTTTAAAAGCTTTGCATCGTAACATATCAAACGAGTTTTCTGTTTACGTTGTAATCTCCACGGTAACCGGTGTAATTGAATAATTACAGATTTACAGGTTGTATGTTATACGAGATATGATTCGCGATCCGTTGTATTGATGATGTTTATGATTTTCATTTTGTAAACGGTTTATTTGAGCACGGTTATTTTTACAGCTTATTACGATTTACTTTATTACGCTCGTGAACGTTGAACCTGATGCTAACCCTCAAATTGCAAAAACTTAAGAGCGTTTACGCCGTACGTAATTTCATACAAACTTTCAAGCCCTTGTTTTTCTAAATGAATGAACCGATTTTAATGAAACTTCGTACGCATAAGCAGGATGCAAAGGTCTAAAATGTTGGTAAAGAACATTTTTACGAAATGTCTTATTTAAAAAAAGATAACTGAAAATTTAAAATCGGTCTAATTTGGCTGTAACACAATTTTTCGAAAATGTCCTTTACTAACTTTCTATACCTTTGTATCCTGCTTATGCGTACGAAGTTTCATTAAAATCGGTTCATTCTTTTCGAAAAACAAGGGTTTGAAAGTTTTTGTGAAATGCCGTACGGCTTAAACGTTCTTAAGTGTTGATTCTTATACTTACAGAACCAATTATTTAATTAGATCATTCTACCGCCTAAGAACATTACTGACAACCTAGTCAAGTCTATGTTTGATAAGTAAAACGTATCAAACTGAATGTCTGCTGTTTTCATTGGCTCTTCAAAATTGTTTTACAGAAACCAGAGCAAAACGCTGTAATTTTGGAAATTCTTGAACAGAAAAAAAATTTGAACCTTTAGGTCTTCAAACTTACTATGTATTTCTCAAATGGGTCTACCTACAGACCCCCAAAATACAGGCATTCCTTGCCTAGTTTGGGGTTCTAAGGTTTCAACTAAATACAATTACCCATAGATTAGAATACATAACAACTTTGTACACAAGTTTTTGTTCATGGCTTTACTATGTACCTATAGTTCCTAGTTTGTTTAGCACTTGTGTGCAGGGGCGTAGCTACCGCTGTATCAGCCGTATCAATGATACGGGGCCCCCGAGCTACAGGGCCCCCAACGCGACGTGTGTAACCAATTTGTTTTTAAATAATATACAGAACCTGAAATTCTTGTTGACCAATAAGAGGCCTGTAATGAATGAATATCCAATGAAAATATTAACAATATCGTTTTATTAGCTTATGGCTTGGAACAGTGGTGGCACAGTGGTAACGACGCCGACTTACGAATTGTAGGTTGTGGGTTCGAACCCAGACAGGCGCTTTCATTTTGAAACAATGCCCTCATTTAGAGTTTCACCACACTCGGGTAAGAAGAGCCCCCTACAAATTTTGATACAGGGCCCCTTTAGGACAAGCTACGCCACTGCTTGTGTATATTTGATATTTTTGGATCAATAAACGTTATTATTATTATTATTACCTACGGGCTCCCCTTGTTTAGCTAAATCTCTGCCTAACATCCTGTGTTATAAGTAGTCTATTATTTTTACAGGCTTGAAGACGAACCTGCACCCAAAAAGCCAACAAAGGTAAGATTTAAGGAGATATTATTTAGAAAACCAAACTTAGTACAGGAGGCCAATTCTCATACTTAAAAAACAGCAGCGACAATCAATTTCAAAAACTTGTCAAAAATGGAGGGAAATTAGAGACATTTTTGACAGATTCAAACTGAGATCATCCTGTGAACTTTCTTAAAAATATGGGAGTTGCCACTCTGATTTCTGCCAGCAGAAATTTTCACGTCGACAATCATCGTCTATATTCTGAAATAAAATCGCACGATGCAATGGTGAGATCTAATTTAGAGCTGTCACAACAAGTACTTACCCACTTTGTGCGTACAACTAGTGTAGGTATCCTAATAGATAGAAAGAATAGAATAGAATAGAACAGATATAAATATACAGCATGTGTTTTTTTACCGTCTCCAAATTTTTACAGTATGTTCTACCCATGAATATGAATAACTTTCACTATGGAACCAACTCTGAGATCACGAAAAAAAAATCAGCTGTTTCATACATTTTGGGCAAGTAGGTATTGAACTTTTGTATTAAACAGCTGATTTTTTTCGTCATTTCAGAGTTGGACCCATAGTGAAAGTTGTTCATAGTCACGAGTAGAACACCCTGAAAAAATTTGAAGCCTGTAAAAAAAAAACATCCAGTATAAATTTTACAAAGGGTGACACAATAGGCGGTCTTATCGCTAAGAGCGATCTTTTAAACACAACCTTTGGATGGATTGAAAAGGGAAGGAGAGACAAATACTGTAGGTAGTCTGTGGTGTACCATTTACACGATACAATGAATACATACATAAAGTATATTATACTAATCTAAATGAATATATACATATAATAATAGACATAAACAAGGGGTAAAGAAAATATAATATAAAAAGACTTTCGTTGTAATAGTTAAAAATGCTTAAGAGGTCATTTTCCATAAGACACTTTTTTTTTCTGGCCGGCACTTTAATTATTTGTGTACGAAATGAATGATGTCCTTTCGCCATTGGTGTATTTTTTTTAATACATCAATGCCTTTCGCAGATGAATTTTCGGATCACTGTTTTCATTTGAGTTAGGGTAATTTTCACTCATATTACTCAGTTTATTTATTTCTGTTTCGGACGCCATTATTGTTATGACACACAGAGCCTTGAGCTTCAAAATAGTTTAATTTCTAAACGCTGTTTTACAAAACTTCTGATCGTTGACCCGCTGCATTGATAAATGCAAAACGTGTATTCGATTCTGCGTGTTAAAGTTCAGTAATTATGGAAAATCGCTCAACGTCATTCAGCTGTTTTACATAACCGTTTTGTAAAACGGCTTACGGTTATGTAAAACAGCGCATTCGACAATCCGTCTGCGACAAATACTTAGTTTTTTTTTGTCCATAGATGGCCCAAGCTAGACACTTCGTGAAGATGACCCTCCTCGTCGCAATGTGGATGTTCTTCACCATAGTATTCCTCATGTATAATGAGAAGGAACAGATCAGCAGACACTCTTCGGTAGCTCCTGGAGAAGTCAAAAGTACGTAATTCTATTTTCATTAAATATTCTTTAAAGAATTTCTTCTGTCCTGCAGGGAGATTGCGTAACACACAATCAGTAGCAATGGGTTTCATTTTAACAGTTCGACAACATTCATTGCGTTATTTACGTTGTTGAGCAGACACATTTTTCGAACATATGGAGCAATGGATTAGCAATATGCTTCAAAATGATTCAAATTGAGAGGAATAGTGTGTTACGCAATTAGGGTGCTGCTTTAAAACTAGGAAGTGGCTTATACTAGCTGTGCCTGCGACTTTGTTCGCGTGCATGTCAGAAAAGAAAATTGGATTTCATGGGTTTTAATTCATTTGCGCGGATTCCTAATTCTTTTTCCAATATAAAAGAGGCCTGAGTGACTCCTTATCGCATCAGCTATCTGCCAGTGAAAGTTCCGTTAAAATCGGTCCAGCCGTTTCGGAGATTAGCTAGTACAGAGAGACAAAATTTAAAAACATGTTTTTTGTTATGAGTACCGTATATACAAGGTGTAACTTAAATAACGCACAACCTCTTAAGGGGTCATTGTACTCATCATTATGAACAACTTTTACTATGGGACCAAACCGAAAATCGCGAAAAAAAAATCAGCTGTTCCCTACATTTTGACGAGTTATGCGAACATAAATGTAGGGAACAGCTGATTTTTTTTGCGATTTCCGGTTTGGTCCCAGAGTAAAAGTTGTTCATAATGATGAGTACAATGACCCCTTAAGAGGTTGTACGTTATTTAAGTTACAACTTGTAGATACTTTCATAATTATGCATTTCATAAAAAGCTGTTATTTTAAGTCAAACAGACTATTTAATTTGATTTATTTTTGTATATATTTTAAATATGTGTTCTGAGGGTTGACTAGTGTAGTGGGTTTTGGGTTCTGGAAATACAGGTGCTATGTGATATGTCGACTGCCGCAACAAACACTATCGAAACTGCAAGTCACGTACTTCAAAGGAGAGCAATTCAAAGTTGTAATTCGATGCAAAATATCAGATAAAAATAGATAGAAATAGAATATAATATACTTCAAAATATTTTGCATCGAATTACAACTTTGAATTGCTCTCCTTTGAAGTACGTGATTTGCAGTTTCGATAGTGTTTGTTGCGGCAGTCGATGTGTGAAAAGGGTTTTTCGGGAATGTCCTATACTTGCCTAATGTGATATCTCTTGGCATAGCTCGTGCCGGTGCCGTGGTGAAAATATTACCTTGGCAACAAGAACGCTACAACCCCTCTGCATGATTTGCTAACTGACAATTCTTTTGGCTGTACTTCGCCTGCCCTAATCAGTGCTTATTTTACCGACTTCAAAAAGGATGACGTTCTCAATTCATATTTTTTTTTGTATGTATATTTCTCGATATCTCCAGCAATAATGTTAATCCATTTCGAAAATTATTTTTTTTAGATTAGAATAGAATAGAAAATTTTAATTTGCGCAAAAACATGGTATACAAGGGAAAAAATGGGTAGGGGTGGTGTAATGGGGGGGGGGGGGGGGGTTAAATGGATAGTGTATGCCTCAGGGATTAAATATAAATTTTATTAACTTTGCTTGGGTAGGTTTTGAATTAGCATCAATAATACGTATTTTTTCCACTTAGTTAATATTGATGACGTTATAATACGTTCCTTACTAAAAATAAAATAACCGGCTTCCAAAAATCACTACAAAGTGTAAAATAATGTTAATTTCGGAAGTCGGTGGCATTAAACGAAAATGCAGAACCAGCGACACCGATTTTCGTTTTTTTTTTTTTTCACATCATAGTGGTTTTTTTTTAAGTCGGTTTTTTTTTTCTAAATTTACAACTTCCTTGTTAATTGCAGTGCTATTCTGTAAAAATCTAACCGTGAAAAGTTAGGTGAAGTGAGCGGGAAGTGAGCTCTGTCATTCCGTAATGGTAGGGATTGACACTATTAAGTGCTCACTTCACTTATGATTTCACGGTGAGATTTTTACAGAATCGACCAGCTGGACTCTTTTCTTAAAATGTCTCTTCTTTTTCAGGTTACCCTCTACGATCAGATAAAGAACAACTTTCTGTGCTCCTACAGGTCACGGGACCATTTGTATCAGAACAAAACGAAAAGAAACTTAACTCTAGTGATAAGTTGACGATGGCCAGAATGGAGGTGTGGCTCGAGGGAGACGGATTTGTTTCATCTGTCAATGAAACGAATCAGGTAACATAATGTAATACCTTCATACTTACTTTGTTTATTTATTTTCATCAGCACTGCTCTCAAAACGGTGAAGGAAAACATTGTGAGGAAACCGGCATGTCCTAAAACTAAAAAATCCAAGACATGTGATATCCACCAACACGCACTGGGCCTACGTGGTGGATTACGGCCCGCTCCCTCTCACCAAGAGTAGGCCTGTTTCCTAGCAGTGGGGACATTATCAGCTGATTATGCTTTAAAGAAAAGCATTCGATTAGTTGTTGTAATTTCGCTAAACCAATCATAAGTGGATTTGGGCTCGGCGCTTTTGGTTGGTCGTTACAGGAGTGGCAATGCTCCCGATAAGTTAACAACCATACCATCAGGTAATATAAGATCTATCTTTAACTACGCTTGCTGCTGTTGGTCCGCGGATGGGTGACCATCTTTATATACCAACAACCCTCCGTGCTTTGAAAAGCACATTAAGCCGTTGGTACCAGCTGTCATCCGTGGATCTTTAACAGTCGTTACAGGTCGTCAGAAGCCCGAAATTCAGACAATCAGTTTTATCAAGGTGTATAATATTACCCAGTAACTGGGTTGTGGAGGTCAGATAGGCAGCCGCTCCATGAAAAGCTGAATCCGGTTAGACTGGAAGCCAACCCCAACATAGTTTTGAAAAGGCATGGTAGATGATGGGACGATTATAAGTTCAGGCTTTAAAACCTAAGCTAGTGCTGGGTAGTATTAATATTATTTATTTTTTAACCCCCAGATGTCACGCTGGTTCCTTTATCTCGATCCTGACGACGAGATAGACTTCACGGAAGGCGAAACTAGGTCCAAAGTCCTAAAACTGGCCCCTACCAGACAGAACTCCCTGGGTCTGAGGTCCAACCTCACTGGTTATGCCGTCAAGATGTCCACGACTTCCAGTACAACGACTCCATTTGCGTTGAGTTATACGATGGATCCTTTGGATCTGTCGACGGGAGTGATATACGCGTGTTTTCTCCTGTGTGCGCTTTATATACTAATCATATTTGAGGTAAGCCTTTTATCCACTTGTTTTCTAATATTTGATTTTTCGTATGATATGGCTAATATTTTTACCTGATATTTTAAATAGTTAGATAGGTGAAGATTTAACTTCTGACAAAGGCAATTAAATTTAAATTTTTGTAATAGAGAAATTAATATATCTATAGTTCTGAGGGCTGGCCTATTTTTTGGCTAAAGCATCGCCGTACGACGTGGCAATGCTGTCTGACTTTTGGGCACTTTTCCTGTTGACATGCGATGCGCACGAATTGTTTGATACCGTATGATCCTTTTCCCTCTTCTTTTATTTACAAGTAAATATTATTAATATTATTTCAAGTCTTAGCTTATACAAGCTGTAAATTAAATAACGCACAACCTCATAAGGGGTCATTGTACTCATCATTATGAACAACTTTTACTATGGGACCAAACCTGAAATCACGAAAAAAAAAAAAAATAATATTCCACAACTTTCACACAACGCCATCTAGTCCCAAACTAAGCAGTGTTCAAGATATTACAATATTATAATATTTAAATCAGTTGTTAATCAGTTGTTGTTTTGACGAGCTATGCGAACAAAAATGACTAAATGACGTCTTCAACGCCTTCAACACCCTGCCCTGGAGTTCTATTCGGGAGGCAATGTGGTATCATCGGGTGCCTACCTACCTCCGCCACATCGTTGGGGCTTATTTGTGGGAGAGGTGTGTCACCTACATGGGACGTGATGGCGGAAACCAGCGCCACATGTCGTGCGGTGTTCCACAGGGCTCGGTCCTGGGCCCGCTCCTGTGGAACATCGGGTACGACTGGGTGCTGAGGGGCGAGCTCAGACCGAGTGTAGACTTGACATGATATGTGGATGACACGCTGGTCACTGCCCGGGGAGCTCACACAGGGAGGCAACGTTGCTGATGACGGCTGCGGTTTCAGAGATGGTGAGCCGCATACGTCGCCTAGGGCTGGAGGTGGTCCTCAGCAAGTTGGAGAAGAGCCCAAGAGTAATATCTTGATCAATCATCTCACGTACCTACACTGTATTGTTTTTTCATGTGTTGTTACTGTTTTGAGGAAAATCATCATTAATGAATTATATGGAGTTCATATATTACAATAATATATACGATAAGAATACATGAAAAAACAATACAGTGTACGTGAGATAATTGATCAAGATTAGTATCTTGATCATGTATTGAAAAATTGATAAACTGTTAATGACTCTCTTTAAGCCAATAATGATTGATGATGATTTTCCTTAAAACAGTAAAGTAATCACATAATACAATACATATTCTGATTCTTACGTTTTATTTCGCACCTTTTTTTTTCATTTTAATGAAATTAAATCCCAATGGGTCGATTTAACTGCGATACTTTTTTTCCCATGGTATTCTGGCCCACGCATTCGGTCGACTTTTCCACTAATGTTCATGCTCCGTGTAATGTGGGTCGCGGACTAGAGGCCAGTTTCCCCCTAACCCACATCAAGACCCGAGGCGGCGGTGCGTAGTGTTAGACGTCGCGTCGTGGTAGCCCTCTTAGACGTCACGGGGGGGTCAAACACCTCACTCCCCCCTCCCCCCCCCCCCCGACCCGAGGTGGCCACCATGACATCCATGAGGTTTTTCCACTCTGGAAAAAAAAGATTAATTACTGTGACCAACAAGCAACAAAGTTGTTCGCACTTGGAAAGTGTCTTTACTATATTTAGGGCATCAAAGTGGGAATTATTTGAGAATCACATTTAAAGCACATTTATTATATTAGAATCCCACACACACGCACACGCACACACACACACACACACACACACACACGCGCACACACACACACACACACACACACACACACACACACAAATATTATACACTAAAACTTGTCCCTTGTGTTTTACTCATGCACTTCTCTCACGTTTTGCTTCTCACATGTTGACAATCTATACAATGTTATGAAATGGGGGGCCAGGAGATCTATAGTATAGGCCTGTAAAGTTTTCCTGTCAGCTGTGAAATGTATGAACTTGATTGAATTTGTGGAGATAAAATATTTTTTTTTATTATTATGTCATTTATTTATTTAGTTATCTTATTTTGTTATATTTTTAAACATTCCTTAAAATATAAAAAAATAAGTATAAAAACATTTAAAAATATTAAAAAAATGTGATCCACCGGTGTCGGGAGCAGGGTCCAAGCTACCGGTGGTTAGGGCTCCAGAGACAGGAACCTCCTCACAATGCGGGCCGTATCGAGGAGTAGATATATATATATTATATATATCTTTATTATTATTAATGGTTTAATAAAAACCTTTAATCTTTTAATTCACAAGACCTTCTCTTCCAGGTAATAAACCGCACAATGGCAGCAGTTTTGATATCCACCGCATCTCTAGCAGTCCTGGCCCTGGCAGGCGAGAGGCCCTCTCTCCCGGAGCTGGTCTCCTGGCTGGATGTGGAGACTCTGCTACTGCTGTTCAGCATGATGCTGCTCGTCGCCATCATGGCGGAGACTGGACTGTTCGACTTCCTCGCTGTATTTACTTTCGAGGTATGTGCTCTACTTTAAAAAGTACCTTAAATTGTGTTTTTAGAGACGTTTTGTGGTTTTAATAATTTAATATCATACGGTGCACAACGAGTTGAGTTTTGTGCATACACACAAGCAACACTCGTTGACGACAGAGGTAACTGCAACCGTCAACGTGTCGCTCGTGTTTTGTAGCATATTTGACGCGTTGACGGCTGTCGCCGACGCGCGTCGACTGTTGCAGTTGCCTCTGTCGTGTGACCCGTGTCGCTTGTGTGCACACTTATAGATATAGACCGTCATACACGGAGAGAAAATTCTTAGAAAAATGACTGTGCTCGTCACTGTAAAGTGAGTGCAAGTGACATCTACAGAAAATTTTCTGAGTGACATTGGGAAAAATTCACTATTTTTCCAATAAATTTTACTGTGCAGCATAAGAATTTTTACTGTGCTAGCATGGTAATTTTCCCAATACCACTCAAATGCACTCAGATTATGAGACAGAACAGTAATTTTTCTAAGATTTTTTTCTACGTGTACAGATGTGAGTGACAGAGTCTACAGGTCCGAACTTTTTCTAAAATTCGATATTGTTTTAAGGTTGCGTATTGTATAACGTATGTTTCTAACGATTTTTAGGTTCCGTTCCTCAAAAGGGAAAAACGGAACCCCTATAGGTTCAGGTCCGTCCATCTGTCTGTAAAGTCAAGACCCTTTTTCCCAGGAACGCAACTACGGTTGTTGACCAAAAAAAAAAATATATCAAATCTTTTTCGCTAGCTAATTTAATTAGAGCATGTACTTTGCGTGACATGCAATGAGACGTATTAGGAGTTACAAAAACCGATCGTAATTAATCAAAGCTAAACCAATCGATTTCCTATACGTAATGAGTTTTTAATTTGGTGTGAATGGCGTTGACCTACGTATTATACGACGTCATAGAGTTTTAGTCTAATTATTGAATATTTCGTAAAACATGATGATTTAAGGCGAAAGTGTTTTGTATCAGCAGTGCTATTCTGTAAAAATCCCCTACGTAAGCGCGCGGTATTGGGAATCTACTCTCAATGTCCGTCAACGAAGATACGGCCTCTCCCAGGCTGCGCCACAACACCTTGTCCTCCGACTTCCGGATCCAGTCTGTCCCAGCCAACTTTCTGAGGTCGTCAGTCCGACTAGCTGGAGGACGTTCCAAACTACGCTTGCCGATACGCGGTGTCCCCTCCAGTCGGTCGATTCTGTAAAAATATCACCGTGAAATCATAAGTGAAGTGAGCACTTAATAGTGTTAATCCCTAGCATTAGAGAATGACAGCTCACTTCCCGCTCACCTCACCTAAGTTCTAACGGTGAGATTTTTACAGAATAGCACTGCAGGACTCGTCTGCTCCACCGGCCATCGGTCCTTCGAAAACCACGGCCAGCCCACTGTCACTTCAGCATGCGAGCTATGTTGGTAACTCCGGTTCTCTTCCGTATAATATGAGTATCCGAACAAAGCTAAATTACGTACAAAGTTAACTAGGTATTAGATATACACAGGGTTTTACATGTCACGTCAAAAAACACAAAGTCAATATTTCATTTGCAACATCTATTTCGCGTCTCCCGTGCACGTGTGATGTATTAAAATGTTAAAGTAATGATCATTAGCACAGAGATAAGATAATTCTTAGTCCGGTGACGCAGGCCACACAATGTTGCAGAAACGTACCTAAGTATGGTTTTATTCCAAAAGTATACATTGAAAATGTTAACAGATGGATTTTAACTTATCGAATAAAAAAAAGTTTAGTAGTCAAAGTTTGTAGTGCTAACACGGAGAGAAAATTCTTAGAAAAATTACTGTGCTCGTCACTATAAAGTGAGTGCAAGTGACATCTACAAAAAAAATTCTGAGTGAGATTGGGAAAAATTCACTATTTGTCCAATAAATTTTACTGTACAGCATAAGAATTTTTACTGTGCTAGCATGGTAATTTTTCCATTACCACTCAAATGCACTCAGATTATGAGACAGCACAGTAATTTTTCTAAGATTTTTCTCTCCGTGTACTTACAAATTGAGTGCTTTGATTTGATTATCCTTGTCAAAAAACGGTTAACCTACTGGAGGTTAACCGTTTTTTGACAGCTGCCTTAGAGCGTAACTATTCCAGATTACGTAAAAAATAACATTAAAATGCGTAATAAAATAAATATACAAACTGCCGTATCTTATTGAATTATCTTATTTATGAGTTCTTACAGTCATTATAATACCGTACGTGTATCAGTTTTGGCAAAAAAAAAAAATTGTTATGTGCATTAAATTATAATACATTCTGTCTTACTAAGTGATAGGATCGAATGTATTCGCTTAAAATGAATAAATCGAAAATAATAATTTTATATACATATTCACACAAGCATCCCGTTTTCCGGATACTGCAAACAGGATGCTTGTGTGAATATGTATATTTAAACACGTACACTACTAAACGGGATCCTGCAAAAAACCGTACCTGCAAAAAACGGGATCTTGCCGTGGGAAAGGGCCCTTACTTCACTTTTCTGTCCATTTCTTTCAAATGAAGACTTAGGTATGCACACACATAAAAATTTTATCTATTGCAGGTGACAAAAGGCAAGATCTGGCCCCTGATAACACTCCTGAGCGCTATAACGGCCATCATATCGACGTTCTTGGACAACGTGACGACAGTGTTGCTCATGACTCCGGTTACAATCAGGTAAAAAATTACTACACTGCTCTCATAACGGTGAAGGAAAACATCGTGAGGAAACTGGCATAGGTAATAGGTAATACGGGCTGGTGTCCGCAACTCCACGTCAATGCGCGTATTTTGCGTACGGGTGGGAAAATCGATCATTCGATCCACCCCAGCTCCTCAAGAAAGGCCAGCAACGCGATGTTACTGACCGTCTCACGTAGGGTACCCGGGTTACCGAAGTATTTTGCCCTGTAAGTGGCGACCACCGGGCAGCTTAGAAGCACATGTGCCGCTGTCTCGTCATCCTCCATGCAGGCCCTGCACAGCGGACTGTCTGTTACTCCTATGATAAAGAGGTGTTTATTAAATGACCCGTGGCCAGTCAAAGCTACAGTCACCGTACGCAGCTTTTGTTTAGTTAGACGGAGAACCTGTTTCGTGAGGCGGCCATCCATTGCGGGAAATTGGCATGCCATAGAACCAAAAATTCGAACACATGTGCGTGATGGGCCCGTTTGGTGGATTATGGCCCACTCCCTCTCACAGAAAGAGGAGGCCTTCCCAGCAGTGGGAATATTATAGACTGATTACAAAATATTTATTAACCCTACATTGCATGAAAGAAAGAAAGAAAAGACGTTTATGTACATCAATGTGACGCACAAAAAATTATAAACGAAAGAAAACGGTTTCTGTTCAAGAAGGTCGTTCGAGGGTCAACGAGGGTTCAAGTATGATGGAACTCGTTTTGAATGAAAAAGGTTTTGGGTTCAATACTGATTACCTAAAGTTGTCTCTGATAACCAGGTTGTGTGAGGTGATGGACCTGGACCCCATACCAGTACTGATGTCCATGGTGCTGTTCAGCAACATAGGAGGCACTGTGACCCCCGTGGGTGACCCCCCCAACGTCATCATAGCCTCAAACAAGGCTGTCGTCCAATCTGTAAGTATATATATATCTCTTTTTAGGTACCAAGCAAGCCTGTGCACATCTTCAAGACCAGGCATCGCTGGTGCGTTACCAATCCCCTCTGGGTTGGTAAAAACCGGCACCCCCATTCCCTTCAAACTGGAACACACCAACGGTAGAAGTATCGATGGTAGGGTTTACGTGCTGCTTCAGAAAGATATTCTACTCTTCACCACTAATAATCTCTGGTCGATGAGAGAAAGCGTTCCTGACACCTGTCAGTTATATACAGCGTGTAACGGAAGGGGGGTATCAACCCTGAAGGAGGTGAATGTGCTCATGAAACTCAACAACTTTCCCCAAAGAACATAGGTCGAAATATGAAAAAAAAATTTGGACCTCCCTTACAAAACTGACTACCAGCTGATTGATTTACTATGGGAGGGCCAAATTTTTTTTTCATATTTCAACCTATGTTCTATGGGGAAAGTTGTTGAGTTTCATGAGCACATTCACCTCCTTCAGGGTTGATACCCCCTTTCCGTTACACGCTGTATAGTTCTGTTATTTTATATTACATCTGACAACAAACTTATAGCAACGACAATAAAGCTCACTGTGATGCATTAAAAGAACTGCGAAAAGACTGCAAACGCTGAGTAGAATGATAAATGTTTTTATTTCTGTAAGTAGGTTTGTAGTACAAACACGTTTACTCGACAATCATATTTTAAAAATACTAGATGAGGTCGGCGTTTCCTATCTGACTACTATGAGAAGAAAAGCCAAAACAAACTCACAAGGTCATATTCCGTTCTAAAGTCCAGACATACTCTTGGTCAGATCATGTGAAGACCATGTAGATCGGTGTCTGAAATGTTCTTATGAGGAAAGAACCACACAGATTAAGTAGACCTGTCCGGTCAGTGCACGCATTGACAGTAATCGTGCAGCTCAACTCAGAACTTATGGAGCTCAACGATTCGACGAAGAATACCAAAGAAAGGACATTTGGCTAGGCCGCATAAGTTATTCAAACTGCCAGATCATGACTAAAATGAATACGTCTTTTATGAATTAAAAATGTCTTCCCAATCGTATCCAACTGACAGGTGTCATTAACGCATTGTCCGGCCAGAAGATGTTGTGCTACTGTAGGGGTTGTCTATGTTTTGAAATATGTTTTGAGATAGCTCCAATGCAAAGGTGCATAAGAAACTGTATATGTGTAATCACGAGCGTGATACCATTACAAAAAATTACATAACGGAAAATATAATGTTTACTTTTGCCTTAATTATTCGTCCAATTCATCATTCAATAGCTTTATTTCTTCCTCTCCTTACCAGGGCATTAACTTCACGAACTTCACACTACATATGACGTTCGGCATCCTACTGGTGTGTGTCCAGACATACTTCCAGTTCAGGTACATCTACAGGGATACCGACAAACTGAGACTCAACGTACCCAGGGATGTACAAGGTAAATATAATTATATATTAATATAGCAAAGCGTAATCAGCCTCTACAATGTTCCCCCTGTTGGGACAGTAAAATCAGGCAGGTAAGGTAGGACACGGTGGAGCACACGGTGGAGGTCTGCCCGGCTTGGGCGGAGCACCGCCGCGTCCTCACGGCGGCGATCTCTCGCGTCCGGCCCTGGTCCAGGCCATGGTACCGAGCGAGAGTGCATGGGAAGCCGTCACCTCCTTCTGCGAAGCAGTAATGCTTGCGAAGGAGGAGGCGGAACGCGTGAGGGAGAGGCAATCTTTGCGCCCTCACGCCCCTAGTCGCCACAGGAGACGCCCTGGGCGTCGGGAGTCAAGAACCGACTCCCGGCCACCGTAGGCGCGGGCTTGCGGACGGTGAGCAATGGGCAGTTCGCCGTCTGATAAGGACCAGGCCCGGGTCGACGGCGCGTTGTGTTCCACGCGCGCCTCAAAGAGATGTCAGCAGTAACTGACGGGGTCCGCTAGGGCCGATGCCTGCCAGGGTGGCGGGTTGTTCGAAAGAGGTACCGTGGCCCTTGGCACAAGCAACTGAAGGAACACGGGTGGGTTTTAGTCAGTAAAAGTCTGATACACCCTCCCGCTCCGCCCAGAGCGGGAGAAGTTATTTGATAATTTCCCACCCAAAAAAAAAAAAGGATGTACAAGGTAAATATAATTATATATTAATATAGCAAAGCGTAATCAGCCTCTACAATGTTCCCCCTGTTGGGACAGTAAAATCAGGCCTCAAGTCTGTATAGCAAGGAGGCCATAATCCTCTACACGGGCACAGTGCGGATATTAACGTTAAAGTCTTCGATTTTTTCCTTCGAAATTGCCATACTCACGCTTGATTGATGAATTGGTATGGTAATTTTCGCACAGGATATGAAAATTCACCTCAAAGTCTCTGAAAACCCTAACTCTTCTTTTCTCTCCTTCAGATCATCGTCATCAGATTTCAATATGGCGTCGAGCTGCTGACTCTCTCCCACACTTGAGCAGAGATGAGCAGGTGGTCAGAGACCGACTCGAGAGGAAGATCAAAAAGCTGTCGGTCAAGCTCGAAGCGTTGGTTAAGGAGACGAAGATCAGAGCCTGCCCCAAGGACTGCTTCGAGACTATGTTGGCTGATATGAAGGATAAGGTGAACATACTGAGACATAAGTTACAGAGCTTTCATTTCACGAACGCGCGTTTATAATTCCAATTGATACCTTATTACAATGATATAAGAGTCACATGACGCTCACTTGTCAATTGTATTATTTGCCCTAAGTACATAAATACCAACACCATGGCTATATTCCCCAAATGGGAAGTTTAGTGAAAGCTGTTTAGAAATGGGAAGTGTAGTGAATGCTGTTTAGAAATGGGAAGTGTAGTGAAAGCTGTTTAGAAATGGGAAGTGTAGTGAAAGCTGTTTAGAAATGGGAAGTGTAGTGAAAGCTGTTTAGAAATGGGAAGTGTAGTGAAAGCTGTTTAGAAATGGGAAGTGTAGTGAAAGCTGTTTAGAAATGGGAAGTGTAGTGACAGTGGTTTAGAAATGAGAAGTGTAGTGAAGGCTGTTTAGAAATGGGAAGTGTAGTGAATGCTGTTTAGAAATGGGAAGTGTAGTGAAAGCTGTTTAGAAATGGGAAGTGTAGTGAAAGCTGTTTAGAAATGGGAAGTGTAGTGACAGTTGTTTAGAAATGAGAAGTGTAGTGAAGGCTGTTTAGAAATGGGAAGTGTAGTGAAGGCTGTTTAGAAATGGGAAGTGTAGTGAATGCTGTTTAGAAATGGGAAGTGTAGTGAAAGCTGTTTAGAAATGGGAAGTGTAGTGAAAGCTGTTTAGAAATGGGAAGTGTAGTGACAGTTGTTTAGAAATGAGAAGTGTAGTGAAGGCTGTTTAGAAATGGGAAGTGTAGTGAAGGCTGTTTAGAAATGTGAAGTGTAGTGAAAGTGGTTTAGAAATGGGAAGTGTAGTGAAAGTTGTTTAGAAATGGGAAGTTTAGTGAAAGCTGTTTAGAAACGGGAAGTGTAGTGACAGTTCTTTAGAAATGAGAAGTGTAGTGAAGGCTGTTTAGAAATGGGAAGTGTAGTGAAGG
Source organism: Eremobia ochroleuca (assembly GCA_949629135.1). Taxonomy (NCBI): domain Eukaryota; kingdom Metazoa; phylum Arthropoda; class Insecta; order Lepidoptera; family Noctuidae; genus Eremobia; species Eremobia ochroleuca. Next base: position 4,588,001 of record OX451412.1, on the reverse strand, counting down.
CTGTTTAGAAATGTGAAGTGTAGTGAAAGTTGTTTAGAAATGGGAAGTGTAGGGAAAGTTGTTTAGAAATGGGAAGTGTAGTGAAACCTGTTTAGAAATGGGAAGTGTAGTGAAAGCTGTATAGAAATGGGAAGTGTAGTGAAAGCTGTTTAGAAATGGGAAGTGTAGTGAAAGCTGTTTAGAAATGGGAAGTGTAGTGAAAGCTGTTTAGAAATGGGAAGTGTAGTGAAAGCTGTCTAGAAATGGGAAGTGTAGTGAAAGCTGTATAGAAATGGGAAGTGTAGTGAAAGCTGTTTAGAAATGGGAAGTGTAGTGCAAGCTGTTTAGAAATGGGGAGTGTAGTGAAAGCTGTTTAGAAAATTCACATTTCGGCAAGTTTTATGTCCATGATCCCAAAGGGGCGAATAGAATTAAGATTATTTTTTCTACTGTTAGTATATCAGCCTACAATGTTCCCACTGTGGGGACACACGCCTCCTCTCTTAGAGAGAGAGTGGGCTGTAATCCACCACGCGGGCCCAGTGCGGGTTGGTAGAATGTCACATGACTTCGAATTTTGATTCTAGGACATGCGGGTTTCCTCAAGATGTTTTCTTTCACCGTTTTAAGAGCAGTGGTGATAAAATTATTTACGCAAAGTAAAGCGCTTGCCTGGGTTCGAACCCGCGACCTAAGACTCATATGTCGGGGCTGTTACCACTCGGTCAACACAGCTCTCGGGGACTTTCCACTGTTAATTGTGCTCTTTTAATAATTATACAACGTGTAACGTTTAATGCGCAAAACCTGAAAATAGTTTGATCAGAATAACGAGCAGAATTAATTCGACCATTTTTTAATATAGGTTACTTTTCAAAAAAATCTTCATTAAAAACGTTGCCTTGTCTATTTATTAATAGGTCAAGCAAGCCAATGTCAGCGCGGCGCAGCGGCCCGGTGACGACTCCTCCCTCGGTAAAACGTCGTCGCAGACGCAAGGAACGATCAGAATGGCCAGTAAAACTAAAACAGCACATAAAACCTTTACAATTTTTTTAATGACTTATTTTCTCTGTGAAATAGGTCAATTGAATTAAAAATCAGATTTAACGTTACACGTTGTATTATTATCTAACGTTATCGAGATCAAGAGCCCATATAACAATTAAAAATGAAAGTATAATATTATTTAATTTTTTACAGTACAAGATTCGGGACAAGGTTTTGTTGATAAAGTGCACTGTAGCAATAACTTTCGTGGTCGTCGTGTTCTTTCTACACTCCATACCGGAGTTCAGTAAGTGATTTTTCATCATCATCATCTGCCTAGCCTTTTCCCAACTATGTTGGGGTCGGCCTCCAGTCTAACCAGATGCAGCTGAATACCAGTATTTTACATGGAGCGACTGCCTATCTGACCTCCACCACCCAGTTACTGGGTAATACGATACCCCTAGGTAAGACTGGTTGTCAGACTTTCGGACTTCTGACTACCCGTAACTACTGTCAAAGATCTACGAATGAGAGCCGGGACCAACGGCTTAACGTGCTTTCCGTGGCACGGAGGGGTCTCGGTATGTAAAGATGGTCACTCATCCAAAGACCAACCGCGGCAAGCGTGGCTTAACCTGGTCGATCGACCTGTGCGGCTGTTATTATTTAGCCGCGGGCCCCTCCCCTAGTAAGTCTATAAAGTAAGTGATTTTTAAAGGCATTAAATAGGCCGTAGTAACTTCTTTTAAAGCTTCGGAGTAGGTGGCAAATCACATCAGCCTTTAGACAAGGAACTACATGAGGACCACGCTCAGGCAAGAGCGCTACGAAGAAGAAGAAGAACAGCTTCATTCTTTTCGGGATTTGCGTTTTCATATTTCATTAAATTAGTTCTTAAACCGACCTTGTTTACTTCTCCAAAGAGTAACAGAATATAATACAAAATTGGACTACCGCAGGGCACGATAATTGGTACGTTACACTTGATACAAGTACAACCCACTTGTCGGTCCATTTGTCTGTCTGGACAGACACAATGATGCTCAGCTAGTAATCCACAACGCAATTGAGACGAGAGAATGTGAGAGAATGCGTTCTTGACACCTGTCAGTTTCATACAACCGTTTGTATGAAACTGACAGGAAAAAAACTGACATGACGTGCTTTGCGAATTTGATATTTATTTTCTACTAGAACTGTCGCACTGACGGGTGTCAGAAAAGCATACTCTCGACGGCCGGACTGTTCGGTTTTCCGGTTTCCCGCTGAATGATATTGATGATGGCCATCTAGTTAGCCGGATTATTATACAGGGTTACTTTTCAAAGACCAGCCAAATTTAAGGGTGTGGTACAGACCAACAAATTGGACAATTTTGTCCGTGGAACCAACATCGTAATCGCGAATAAAAATTCAACCGTCCCATACGTTTAGGTCGAGTAGGTATTGAAGTTTTCTATGGGACAGTTGGTAAATTTTTCGCGGTTACGATATTGGTCCCATGGAGAAAGCTGTTCAGTTTGATGGTCTGTACCACACCCTTAAATTTGGCTGGTCTTTGAAAACTAACCCTGTATACTCACTGTATTTTTTATCTTTGCTATATAATTCCTTTCGATCTCGACTGTCAATGCGTACTAACCTATCCTTAATTCTCACAGACCGCGTGTCTCTGGGCTGGACGGCTCTGCTGGGCGCTCTGCTGCTGCTGACGCTGGCAGACCGCGAGGACCTGGAGCCGGTGCTGCACAGGATCGAGTGGTCCACGCTGCTCTTCTTCGCAGCACTCTTCGTGCTTATGGAGGTAAATATTCAATTAGAGATGAAAATCTTTGTTTTTAGATAATGTAGGGGTATTTCACAACTATTTCATCAAGTGAGATGGCGATGTAGTTACCAATTTGATGGCCTATTGTGCGCGTAGCAATTCCGTTAGTATTTTATTATTAGCCAGTTATTTTTGGTGGATATTTCGCTGCTAAAACAGTTCTATTGTGCTTGTAATTGGAACTCTTTGTCGGGGTCTGCCGAAACGGCCGAAACCACTCTTTTGCTTTCGAGTTTACACTTATGCTGTCTCATTACAAAACCTTCTGATTTAAGTCCAAGTTTCGATCTAGTTTTTGCATTTTGAACTTTATCCTGAGTACTTAGTGATTTTTAACACAAGATGTCAGTTTTGTATGAATTTTCGTCTAAGTTTCAATAAACTAAAACCCGGCCCTAAAGCCAATCTTGGTAATTAGAACTTTAACATAGTAAAAATACTGTCCAAAATGCAAAAAAAAGGTTCGGTTTTGCAAAAACATGGATGGAGTTACATTTTTTTTTTTTGTTCTTCTCGTTTCAGGCCCTATCCAAACTGGGTCTGATTGAATTCATTGGAGGACTCACGGAAGGCGTCATTTTGAAGGTGGATGAAAGTGCGCGATTAGCTGTTGCTATTCTACTCATGTTATGGGTCTGTATCATTAATAGATATGTTTTTATTATTCCATGTTTTAATAGTTATTCTGATAATAGCTCAACTGTCACTAAAGAGACACAATTACTTTTTCTATTGTTACCGATATTTAGAAGATTTCGCGTCATCGGAGGAGCTATTTGTATTCTTGATGTAAACGAACACAAAAATTCCCGAAATCCTCAGGTATCGGGAGTCACATCAGCGTTTGTGGACAACATCCCGCTGACGACGATGATGGTGCGCGTGGTGACGTCACTGGGCAACAACCCCACGCTCGACCTGCCCATGGCGCCGCTCATCTGGGCTCTGTCCTTCGGAGCTTGTCTGGGAGGTCAGTCAATCAATCAACTCAGCCTATGGCAGTCCACTGCTGGACATAGGCCTCTCTCAGACTGCGCCACAACACCCTTTCCTCCGTCCTCCGCATCCAGTCTCCCCCAGCCACCTTCTTCAGTCATCCGTCCATCTAGCTGGGGGGCGCCCCACACTACGCTTGCCGATCCGCAGTCTCCACTCCAGCCGTGCGATTCTGTAACCATCTCACCGTGAAAACTTGGGCGAAGTGAGCGTGGAGAGAGTTGTCAATAGTGTCAATCCATCAGCATCTCACTTAATCTTAGTTGTCACGGTGAGATTTTTCCAGAATCGACCGGCAGGACTCGTCTGCTCCACCGGCCATCGGTCCTTCGACAAACATGACCAGCCCACTGCCACTTCAGCTTGCATACTCTACAAGCTGTGTCATTTCTTCCATCCATCATCCTTCAGTTCTTTTCCCGATAAGCTGAGCGATCGTCAGTGCTATTAAGGAATGCTGGCACATCTGTTGGACAAAATTTGGATCCCTTCAAAATGGTTGAGCTAAATGGTGCTGTTCAATGCGTCATCTTCATGAACGGGTGCCGTCAGTAGGGCTGGTCGTCTCTTAGCTGTCATAGCTTATTTTATTATGAGTTCTACTCATAAATATGAACAACTTTCACCGTGGGACCAACTCTGAAATCACGAAAACAAAATCAGCTTTTTTTTTTGTTCTCAGGGTGGAAAATCCTCAAGGATATCCGCCGCCCTGGGGAGGGTGGCATGGTCTGTGAGACTCTTACTGACTAAAAACCACCCCGGTGTTCCGTCTCACCTAGCCTAACCAAACCTATTTGACCAGAGTAGCCTAGCTTAGTTACTGCGACCAAGTTTGAGAAAAGGCTATAAAAAAGAGGCAAATTGATTATAAAAAAGCGTACATTAGAAGTTCAACACGTTTTAAGAGGATCATTTAAATATTTAAATGATAAATGATTTATTTTCTGTAAGGAGGTTTGTACAAACACTTTTACGTGTCAATCATATTTTTTTAAACTAGATGAGGTTGGCATTTCCTATCTGACTACTCTGAAAAGAAAGGCCGAAACAAACTCAGAGATCACAGTCTCTTTTAAAGTCCAGACATAATCTTGGTCAGATCATGTGAAGACCATGTAGATTGGTGTCTGAAATTGTCTTTTGAGTAAAGAACCACACAGATTGAGCGGACCTGTCCAGTCAGTGCACGAATTTGCCAAAAATCGTGCAGCTCAACTCAGAACTTGAGGAGACTTATGATGCGACGAACAATACCAATGAAAGGACATTTGGGTAGGCCGCATAAATTACTCAAACTGCCAGATCATGATTAAAACTAACTAAGAAGGAAAACAGAACAAAGAAATGACCCACATAGTCTTCACACTCACAGTAATAATAATAAAAAATAAGATACTTTAAAAAGTAAATATCCATGTCATTGTTTATATAAAATTCATCAATGTCAATGTGTATATAAAAATCCGGACATAATCTTTGATCTTTGAGGACCATGTAGATTGGTGTCTGAAGTGGTCTTTTGAGGAAAGAACCACACAGATTGAGTGGACCTATGCAGTCAGTGCAAGCATTCGTCAGTAACCGTGCAGCTCAACTCAGAACTTAAGGAGATCAACGATTCCACGAGCAATACCAAAGACAGGACATTTGCGTGTATTTCACTTTCTAATTAGCTTCCTTGTTTCAGGTAACGGCACGCTAATCGGCGCAAGCGCAAACGTGGTATGCGCAGGAGTGGCAGAACAACATGGCTACAAGTTCACCTTCGTGCAATTCTTTAAAATCGGCTTTCCCATCATGATAGGACATCTGATAGTAGCCTCGGGCTACCTCATGATATGCCACTGTGTGTTTGAATGGCATTAATAGAAGACAGAGATGCGAATACTGTTAGTATTTTTAGATTTTTACGAAAAAATATTTTGGCAAAAATACAGATCATTGTTGGTCGGTTTTGCTTTTGTGTCTTACATCATCGAAGCGAAGCGTAGAAATGCTCCATCCTCATGATGAAGCGGATACTGCCCATTTGCCTTGGTTTTTCAGGTCAATGTCTGTAAATGTATAGTTTTTGCCGAAAAAAATTGCTTGAACTGTTTTTCTGTGAATGAAAAAGAAGACAAATAGAAATTATTTAGGTACGTGATGGTTTTAAAACCTTTCATAGAAGAAGATTTGAGGATGGAATTGAAGTAAAATTTAAATGATGAAGAATTGGTTTAAGCTCTGATGCTATCCACTCAGCAGGGTTGCTAGCGGTTGAAGCTTGGCTTTTTAGAACATCTGTTCCGCAAAGTGCTACTTCTGTTTACAAAAACCCCTATTACTGAGTGTTCTTTAGAAATGAGTTAGTTTTAAATGTGATCCGTCCATCAAAGTAGATGTCACACGTTTTGATAAGAGGCCTCTGAAATTAAAAGTATAATAGATAACGTAATCAAAGCTTAATGGTGAAGCTGTTGTATGAAAAATAGTTTTGTGAAATGTTATTGATAAACGGCTTAGGATTACTGATCTATAATAAATAAGTACGCTGGACTAAATGAGTTGATAAAAATATCAAACGCCAATATGTCCACAATAAGTGAAAAGGTTATATCATAGTATTTTCATTTGCAGGTGCTGACAACGTTATTTTTTGCCCAATGCTTTTGTAGTACATAAATAAGTGGACATATTAGAATTCGTAAAATATTGAAATGTTTTTTTTTTCTCTAAACGTCGATGTAAAAAAGTATTTTTTTGTCTGTGGTGGACATATTGGCGTTTGATATTTAACAACTCAAATATACTGTACCAAATGACAGTTGTGTTTTGTGCCGATTCAAAGCTATTGTATGCTCGAGCGTCGAGCCTCGAGCTCGAGCGTCTGAGGAACTAAAATTGCCACATTTTTGCAAATGGCCGTCGTGTTGTTTTGGTACGTCTGTGATAATTTAGGTTTATATCGTGGAATAAGACTTTTTTGTGTATTTTGTGTTGACTTTTTAGGTTATTTTCATCATAAGAGTACGCGTATTTTGTAAAACTCGCTATCAAAAAGATTAGTTCCACAGGCGCTCACATTGCTATCAGCGCCAAAATGGCGAAATCAAATGCGTTTTTTCATCGATAATATGAGTCCAGCATACTTGTATTATATATTTCCATGTCCTAAATACATAATAAAGTGTTACTGTCAAAACGGCTTTGAATAATTTATTTTTCAGTCAATACGTTTATGTTTCTGGCCATCGATCCAGTTTTTGGCCACTCAGCCTTTGTTTATGGCAAATACGGCCTGAATTGGCCTCTGTACAAATAAGTAGTGTGATACAATATTACAGTATTTTTTAGAACAAATTTTAGCGTAAGTCTATTTTATAGTAGTCTTATTTATTGCTTTTATTTCTGCTGAACTTTTTTTATGTTTGTTTCATTTTACAAGTATCGGAATGACGTCAATAAATGAAAGTTTTTTTTTTTGTTAAATATACTTTGATAATTATTTAAGATAACATGGTTAAATTTTATTTTTAAACCATTTTCAGCAACATAAATAGATAAAGTTCAGCTTTTATTGCTAAAAATCGTGTCAACTTGTATGTAAAACGTTCGTTCTTTCGTTCGTGAATAAAGACAGAAGTGAGAGATTTTTTTAAACATTTTAGAATATTAAGTACTTTATATTTTTTTTTTTTTTCAAATGAAATAGTTGTCTTACTGAACCCTTTCCAACCGAGCTGAAGTAATCGTGAGTTTCGATTTTACAAAATTCTGAGCACGATCGAGTGACTAGAAAATTATTCCTGAACCTCACGTATGTGAGGGTCTGACTGCTGAAGACCAGCTTGCATGAGATTTTTTTCAGTATTTTTTCCAAGACCTCTGACTTTCCAAAGGATTAATAAGTTTTTACTGATCTATGCGAGTTTTTTAACTCCCGGTTACAAAGGGTTAAGTAAACAAAAAATATTAGTTGTGATTGTGACCTTCAAGTTTAGGTTACACACTCCAGTTTAGGGTGTAAATAGACCCATCTCCAACCAAGCAGTAATGTAAGCAAACTTTGTTCAGTTTTAAATTCAAAAATAAAAACACGGCTCAGTGGAATAATTTTTAGGTATTTCTTTAGTTGATTGAATTCCCTTTATTATCATGATAAAAAAGGGATATGATAGTTTGCTCTCAAAATTTTGAGAATTATGCAAAAATAAAATTTTTTCAGCTCTGTTTTACGATTGTTTACCTAATCATTATACTACTTTATTATTATGAAATATTTTTGGATAAGTCTTTTTCTCTGGCTTTTTATATGTAGGTACCATTACTGAATACATTTAACAGTGCGACAAAAAACAGCGTTTTTTTTTTACGTTTGGGTAGCGCCTTCAAACTATTTCAATGTCTAACGCACAAGTTGAACGTTAGAAGCGGGCGAGCGGGCGGGCGATCCGAGCGAGCATCGTTTCACCTCTTTTCATACTTCGGTTCACACCGCGAACTTCAGAGATAAGCTACAGCCAGTCGATTCTGTAAAAATCTCACGTTGAAAGCTTGGGTGGAGTGAGCTGTCAGTGTCACTGATGCTAGGGATTGACCAAACAAACATTTGAGTTGATAAATATCAAACGCCAATATGTCCATAATAAGTGAAAAGGAGATATCATAGTATTTTCATTTGCAGGTGCTGATAACGTTATTTTTTGCCCAATGTTTTTGTAGTAAATAATTGTACATATTAGAATTTGTAAAATTCAGAAATATATATATATTTTTCTCTATACGTTGATGTAAAAAAGTATTTTTTTGTCTGTGGTGGACATATTGGCGTTTGATATTCATCAACTCATTTGCAATCGATATTTTAATAATAGTTTTTATGCTAATTCTATTGATATGATGCGACTCAAAACAAAACAGATTATATATTATTAGATATCGATTATTAGGTATTGTAAAATGTTTGTTTGGTCAATCCCTAGCATAAAAATTATTATTAAAATATCGATTATTATTGTAGGGTGACACTGACAGCTCACTCCACGCTCACTCCACGCTCACTCCACCCAAGCTTTCATCGTGAGATGGTTACAGAATCGCACGGCAGAAGTATGAAAAAAGGTGAAACGATGCCCACTCGGCTCGCCCGCCCGCTCGCCAGCTAGCGGTGTGGCCTGCGCTTAAAGGCTCGTTTTCATTAGGCGGTAACTCAGTCGACATACAACATGCGGGGAATCCCCGCAGGCGGGGATGAAAGTCATAGGGCGAGGCCACAACACTGCGTTGCGGCGTCGTATCGCAATAACGACGTCGCACAGCAATACAATGCGATGACGCAACGCAAAAATTTCATCGCATACGACATCGTACGACAAGACGCTAACCGTCAGTTCAGTTTCTAAAAAAAAAATGTTATTGTAGTCTGATATACTTTTGTCCCAAAGGACGGGACGTTCCTGAACTAAGGATATCAGGTAATCGATATCGTAATCCGCCAGCATGAAACGTGCGCACCTCATTCAATGTGGACACTAACTACGAGGCAGCGCGTCGTCGCATTGCAGATTTGTACGTTGCGTCAGCGCATCGGAAATTTCCACGATGCGTTGTGCGGCGTCGTAAATTTTTACGATGCGACGCCGCAACGCAGTGTTGTGGCCTCGCCCATAAGGCTGCCGCCCACTTCCGATAATCGGTGACCGATTTTTTGTAGGAGAAAAATAGAACACACTGATAGCAATAGTGCAACGCACACGTCCTACAAAAAGTTTGTCAGAAATAGACCACAAAATAGGGGAGGAAAAATCGGCCCGATTATCTGTCCTACAAGAAGTCTGACGTGGGCGGGCAGCGTAAGTCGACGCGGTCGGTACATCGACTGCGGGAATCCCCGTAGCGGGCGCAGCGTCTAATGAAATTCATCGGTCGGTAAAAAGTGTCACACGCTTTTTGCAATGCTTGCTTTCTTATTTCTTTGCTTTTTGCATTTTTAATGGTAATTTTCATTGGGGCCTTCAAAGCAACTGCCAAACGTGCGCTCCAGGTTCTGCGTATACCGAAATCATTCTCTATCGACTAATCAAAACGGTTTCCCGAATACGGGCCCTCCCTATAGCATGCTTTACAGAAATCTCCAGCACCCCACATGAGGGCCCTATCGACTGATGAAAATGAGTTGAATAAGCTAGCTGCACCTCGCGGTTTCACCCGCGTAAATTTCGATTCCCTGGGAATATCGCGATAAAAAGTAACAAGTTTCATCGCAATGGGTTCATTAGTAATTCCCGCTGCGCTGCTTGGGGCCACACCGGCCACTTTTGTTTAGATTGACATTTTTATATTCGTAATATCTTTTCAAGGGAATGACCGATTTAAATAATTCAAAAAGTAATGTACAGGTATTGAAACGGTCTTGAACACGAAATATTTGGATAAGGATTAATACAAAGGTATGGATAACATGGTCTGATTTTGGTCGACATTTCTATCAACTTTTCAAATGTAAAAAAGTAACTAATTTTTTAACCATAGCGACCTAACTACAATAGTTGGACATAAGGTATCCGGAAGTTTTTTGTAGATATGTTCTTTAATATTGTAGAACATTTTTTTGTTCTATCATCAAGTTTCCGCAGCGCATGCGATGAAAGACATTTTATGGCTAATTTTTTTATAAACCAAGGTGTATATTATTGAAGTTTTAATAGGGACGCCTAATTGTTTCTAGTAATAAATATAGCTTATGTTATTCAAGGATAGTTTAGCATTCTAATGGTGGAAAATAATTTTGAAATCGGTCCAGTAGTTTTTGAGTTTATTGGTTACAAACATACATACAAAAATACAAATCTTTCCTCTTTATAATATTATATTATTATTAAAAATTAAAAACTAGTATTATATTTTGTAAAGCAACATTCCAGTTGCCCTTAATTTATTAATTATTTAATATTGATATAAGGCATCTAATCTCTTCACCACTCTTGGTTGACTGGTAGAGAATGCCTAAGGCATTAAGTCCGCCTTTGTACAGACGCCAGCACATCAAGCTACTACAATCTGTCAAAATTCTTTTGTAGATTTTCAACTTTATCGCTAAGAAATTAGGTTCAAAGTTGATCGGGAAAATTGGACAGTTTCGGGTAGCTTGATGTGCTGGCGTCTGTACCTTTTTATGTGCGAAAAGATTAAATAAATAATCGCCTAATTCACTGCTTGTTTAAATGTGGAGATGCGCACAACTGTAAATTGGACGAACTAATACCTGCATAATTTGTAATCTTTTATCCTGCAGGGTAATTGCGTAACACACTATCAGTAGCAATGGGTTTCATTTTGACAGTTCAGTAACATTCATTGCGTTATTTACGTTGTTGAGCAGACACATTTTCCGAACTTAAGGAGCAATGGATTAGCAATATGCTTCAAAAATATTAAAATTGCGAGCAATAGTGTGTTACCCAATTAGGGTGCTGTTCTCAAAATATTTACAGTCATGAAGTTTCTGCTGTTCCTCAAAAAAAAAAAAAATAGTCTGGACGGAACTAAGCATATTAATCATTTATAATGGGAGGACTGATGATGCTTAACTATCAGATCGTCGAGCATCTGTCTGTCCCACAGAACACGGAATCGCACATGTCATCGTCTAGAGTTCGTCACAGTCTAGAGACTAGCAGGTACTAATAAAATTCGTGGCATATGTATAACCCGGTCACATTATCTCGAGACCTGGCGTCGATGACGTCACGTCGCGTCGGCGCTCTGATATGGTGCGAAAAACAAGCATCCTCTAGTAGGATATTATTATAAACAATAAGATTTCCAACAAAACAAATATTGTGTTAATTAATTTAATGTAGGTAATATTATTATAATGATATGATTAAAATGATGAAAAATAAATGAAACAATCTTGGTTAAGTGGGTACAAAAAGTGTTTATTACACAAAACTACAGACTAAAAATCTTCTTCAGAATATATGATTGGCTAAATTAATTAATTATTTAACGTAACAGCAATAACAAAATAACAATAAAAGTCCAAACGTAACAATGAAATGTTTAAAAATATACCACGAAAACAAGTCGACGCGTATCGGCAACGAAAGTGCTAACCGTACTGACGCGCCGCGGCGAGCGCGGGGAGGTGAAAGGAGAACGGGGCGGGAGGTTCGCATTCCAGCGAGGTCTCGAGATAAAGTGACCGGGTTGTAGATAAGCAGGTACCGGCTAATCTAGACGCCACGAATTTTTTTTAGTTTTTTGTAAATTTTTAGTCTCTAGACTGTGACGATTTCTAGACGATGTTCTAGTGCGTTCAGCGTGCAACTACTGTCATGGACTGCCTTCAAAGCAGTCAGTTTCTACGCGTCGTTTTTGTCGTGCGAGTAAACGGTAATACGCTTGATTTGAATGAAGGGTCAACGCCCTCCTTTACCAGTGGCCGTCTAGGTGCCTCCGTACTCTGTGGACAGTCTCATTCATTCTGTAGACAGTTTATATTTTTGAGACCTCTTCATGTAAGTTATTTTTGTGATATTAAGTAAAATGGCTCTTACTTAAATTATTGTTTTAAAAAGAGTTACGTATGAGATGAAAATAATAGACAAAAGGACGTAATAATTATAAGTTCTAATAAAAGTTATGAGTGATATAATATCTTTGTTTTATTTGAGAGTCGAAAAACTTTTTGAGATTTTTGATTGGACACAGGCAGGTTTACAAATGGAACACAGTGGAAACCAATGGTCACCTATCCCGCAGTGTTTGAAGACTAAGGTCTCAACCAGTGCGTCCTGCCCGTCATGACATACGGTGCCGAACACACACTGTCCTACTTTGTATATCTTCGTACAAAATGGGCCCTCAGTTCTCATACACGTAAAAGTGTATTATGCAAATAAAATGAAATCATTAACTTAGAGCTACTGCTTGAAATCCTATATGCTACTAAATAAATTGTGGAAATTTATGAAAGCAAGAACAGGTCACCACTTCTTGTTGTTTGAAAGTTATGACCATGATAAAATTCGGGCCCTCAGTCTTCCATTTCTTTTGCTTTCGTTTTATTACGCATATCGTATGAAAGATAATACAAATACAAAATTGCCTCTTTTTGTGAAAAAAATTGTGTAACAAATTGGTGTCATTTGTTACAAATATCTAAGAATTATGATAAAACTACAAATCTTAATAGATACCGAAATCAACTATTTTTTAATTGTGTATGTGAGTAGGGTGACAATAATTTATTTTTACCCTCATTTTGTATACTTTGTTAGTGGCGATTCTGAGTGATGTTTTAGTTCCTTCTGCGGTTGCAAAGGAATCATACCTCAGAAACTATTTTATTGTTTGCATAATAATAATAATAATTTGTGTAGTTACTAAACAATAGTTTATGATAGTGCAGCGGAAGTTGTAGGTGATAAAGCATTAAGGCGAGTTTTATGAAACAGTTATGGTGAAGAATAAAAATAATATATTTTTTTTAATACGCAAACACATCTTCGGTCAAGACACTCACTCGTCTTCGGTCAAGATATCAAACATTTATTTGATACATAGGTACTCATAATTTTATAAGTACCTAATATTTTAGGGATATACCGCACAGACTAAGACTAAAATCAAAGGTGTACGAACTTATCGGAGCAATTAAATTCGTTCCTCCACCTTTCGCTGATAGTATTGATCATTATAAATGTCATGTATTAATTAATAGTTATTCCAAACTGTTTACAAGGGGTCGTTCAACTACTGATGCCGGAGTTGAACTTTTAGGACATATTTATAATGCATGGGAGGACAAATGTGATGCTTTGGGCATCTTTTGCGATTTGTCCAAAGCATTCGATTGTGTTCTTCATGAAACCTTAATCAGGAAACTTCACTACTACGGAATTCGGAACGTCTCTAAAATGGGGGTCCCCCAGGGCTCAATTCTTGGCCCATTTTTATTTCTTATTTATATAAATGACTTGCCTTACCTCATAAGGGATGAACATGATATAGTGTTGTTTGCAGATGACACTTCACTTTTATTTAAACTCAAACGTCAGCAGCTGGTTACTGACAATATAAATAGTGCCCTCGCAAAAGTTGTTAACTGGTTTAATGTTAATAACCTACTTCTTAACGGAAAAAAAACGAAATGTATTAAGTTTACTATACCAAATGTTAGACAAGTAGAAACTAGTGTTCTCATAAAGGGTGAAGAGTTAAAACCCGAAAATACCACAGTATTCTTAGGCATAACTTTGGATGCCAAGCTTCAATGGGGCCCCCATATAGATAAATTGTCAAAAAAGCTTAGCTCTGCAGCATACGCCGTTAGGAAAATTCGTGACTTAACTGATTTAGAGACAGCCCGTTTAGTTTACTTTAGTTATTTTCATAGTGTGATGTCATACGGCATTCTGTTGTGGGGAAATGCCGCCGATATTCAGACAATTTTTATTTTACAAAAAAGGGCAATTCGTTCCATTTATAAATTAAGTCCCAGACACTCCCTCAGAGACAAATTTAAAGAGATTAATATAATGACTGTGCCTTCTCAGTACATTTATGATAATCTTTTGTATGCACATAAAAATATTAATCTGTTTAAAAAATACAGTGATATCTATAATATAAATACTAGGAACAAACACAAATATGTTGTTCCTACAACAAGGCTCAAGAAAATAGGTGGCTCGTTTAGATGCCAATGTATACGTTTTTATAATAAACTTCCTAGCCACATTCAAGAACTAAGCATTAATAAATTCAAATCTTTTATAAAGCTAAAACTATGCCAGAAAGCCTATTATACTGTAAAAGACTATATTGAGGACAAAAAAGCTTGGGATTGAACTGCTCCAATAGGTCTAGACAGTGAATGTTGTTTATTTTTTATTTTGCTGATTTACACTTTTGTTTTTTTTTTTTTTTTTCTTTCTAAATATCTATTTATATACAGAATGACATGAACATTTACTGTTTAAAGTCTTATATTATTTTAATTATTGTGAATGTGAGGACTATGTGGGTCATTGTTTCCGTTTTAATCATGGTCTGGCAGTTTGAGTGGTGTATGCGGTCTACACAAATGTCCTGTCCTTGGTATTGCTCGTCGAATCGTTGAGCTCCTTAAGTTCTGAGTTGAGCTGCACGGTTACTGACGAATGCGTGCACTGACTGCACAGGTCCACTCAGTGTGGTTCTTTCCTCAAAAGACCACTTCAGACACCAATCTACATGGTCCTCAAAGATCAAAGATTATATCCGGATTTTATATACACATTGACATTGATGAATTTTATATAAACAATGACATGGATATTTACTTTGTAAATTATCTTATTTTTTATTATTATTACTGTGAGTGTGAAGACTATGTGGGTCATTTCTTTTTTTCGGTTTTCCTTCTTAGTTAGTTTTAATCATGATCTGGGTAATTTATGCGGCCTACCCAAATGTCCTTTCATTGGTATTGTTCGTCGAATCGTAAGGCTCCTCAAGTTCTGAGTTGAGCTGCACGATTTTTGACAAATGCGTGCACTGACTGGACAGGTCCGCTCAATCTGTGTGGTTCTTTACTCAAAAGACCATTTCAGACACCAATCTACATGGTCTTCACATGATCTGACCAAGATTATGTCTGGACTTTAAAAGAGACTGTGACCTCTGAGTTTGTTTCGGCCTTTCTTCTCAGAGTAGTCAGATAGGAAACGCCGACCTCATCTAGTTTAAAAAATATGATTGACATGTAAAAGTGTTTGTACAAACCTACTTACAGAAAATAAATCATTTATCATTTATCAAATGCTATGACGATAATAAGCGAAAAATCGAAGAAAGTTTATTAAAACCTATGACACTACATTTACTAATCTTTACTGCTATCTAAAAGAAATTGTGGTCACCCTATTTCCTAATCCAGAGAATAAAAATAAAACTCGATTTTCTTCTACAATAAAGGGTATTTTAATTTCTTTCTGGTATCGATTTTTTTTCACAAAAAGAGACAATTTTGTGTTTATCTTTCATACGATATTGCGTAATAAAAGGAAAACAAAAGAAATGGAGGACTGAGGACTCGAATTTTATCAAGGTCATAACTTTCAAACAATGGTTACTTGTTCTTGCTTTCACAAATTTTCACAATTTATTTAACACTATTATTTATCATAATATTTTTTTTATTATTATTTAATTACCCTGCGGCATCCGTTCAAGTGTCGAAAGTAGGATTATGCAAAAGTCAATGTTTTATACTTAATAATTATTTATTTCTCATAAATACATATACGAATATAAATTCAACATATTTATAAAAATAAATTAAAATTTAAGGTACGAAGTTTTTTTTTTCTTTTAGAATAGAATAGAATATAACTTTATTTTTCTTAGATCCAAATTTAGGTCCAATATTAAGATCCTATTTAGTTTTAACATAATTATGAACGATATTCGTATAATAATTACCTTACCTTTCACTATACCTATCTCGGCGGGGTCATTCTGACATCCATTACTTCATAGGTTTCAAAAATGTGTCTGCTCAACAACGTAAATAACGCAATGAAAGTAGCTGAACTATCAACATGAAAGGCACTAAGATTGATTGCCATTTTATTTCGTTTTGTTTAAAAATAAATAGTTACACATACATCGTAATAAACAGGTAATGAGAAAAAAAGACATTAAATATGTGTAGCAAACGACGCTATCCACATCTTAAATACTATAAAATTATCATGGAAGTATTTGCACACGAGTGAAACTTAAAAGGTAAAATCTTATGATAATTTTTAAATGAAAAGAAAAGATAAACGAAGATTTTACTGGAAGTTCGTGCTCGTCAGTAAAGATAGCATCGCATGTAACTATGTACATTTTGATGCTGAAGCATATTTATTTATTTTATTTTATTACTTAAGAAAACTTACAGCTAGGATACAGATAGTTGACAGTTAGTGAAAGAAGGCCAATTAAAAGTTTTCACAGACAATATTAGGGTAGCACAAGAAACAGTAGACAGGCAAGAGAAAGTAACACGTAGAGAATTAAGAAAAGACTAAACAAGTCTAACTAAGACTAAAGAAGTTTTTGCATAACGTTTTTTTTTAAATTCGGAACACTGGTGGAAAATAAATCGAGATCGACAACGAATATATACGAAATAAATCGACACTCTGGCATATCGAATTGTATCCCCTGCTAGCTCTTATCATATAAGAGTTTTGTCGATAAATGCACCGCACAGAGGGAACATACAGAGGTTGATGGTCCCTTAAGGTGAAGGATGGAACACGCAGACCAATTTTCCTCATCAGTTCAGTACAGTCAGTTGAACTATTAGCCAAATTGACAACGGCGGATCCAGGGGGTGGGTCATGGGGGTCATGACCCCCCCCTGAGCTGGTTCCAGGACTTAGGTGGACCACTAATTGAACATAATGATTTTATTTATATATTTTGTCACCATACAGATTTTGTGTAACTTCATACCATACCTTCAATATTTAATTAATCTATACATAATTATAATAAAAGTGTAAAAAAAATAAAAGGGTGTTAAGTTTGTACAGACGCCAGCACATTAAGCTACCCGAAACTGTCAGATTTTCCCAATCAACTTTGAACCTTATGCTTTAGCGATAAAGTTGAAAATCTATTAAAGAAATCTGACAGATTGTAGTAGCTTGATGTGCTGGCGTCTGTACATTGAATGTAAATAAAAAAAAATACTTCTAGGGGTCTTAATACAATAACAGAAGCCAAAAATATGATTTTTGAAATTTTTGTCTGTCTGTCTGTCTCTTGTTCGCCTTTCACACAAAAACTACTGGACGGATTTTGATGAAACTTTTTTGTTGTATATATATTAGTCCTTGGCAACATATAGGCTATAAATTATTTTGAAGATCTGAATATCTGATGTGGAACCTTAGCAGCGTAGCTAAACCATAAGAGCTATGATTAAAACGTCTTAAAAAGTTATTTAACATGATGGGCATTTTCTTTTGACGTATAAAAATTGAAAATATGGAACAACTGCTGTGACCCTAGCAGGCCAACAAAACCTTAAGAAATAAGAATATAAAGCCGTAGGAAAAGTTGTTCAGGACCATGAGCACTTTCGGATGACGAAAGACAATTGATTTTAAGTACCCCCCTATTTGTAAAGTGGGGATCATTTTTTTTTTATTATTCTTCTCATGGTATTGACAATCATTAGATAGGTCTTCCAATAAAAAATATTAATAACATAAGCTGGGAGTACCTCCACGCGGTGAAGGCGGTAATAGTTAAATACTGGCTATAACTCCCATAATTATTATAATATGGATGCCTTCGGGGTTATGTTATTGGGAAGTCTATGTATACATTTGATTTGGCAGCCACCAAAGAATATTAAATTTACTTTTTGTGAAAAGATTCATAATGCCTAGAAGAAAAAAATAGAGTCTTTCTTAGTATTCAAGAGGATCTAAACGTATGAGGCAAGTTATATCTCAAGAAAATGAAGAAGAATATGAGGCACGCTTAGCTGCAAGACGAGAACAATATGCTGAATCTTTCTCCTTGGAAAATGCTACGCAAAGAGAAGAAAGATTAGCTGAGGATAGAGGTCGAATTGTTGGTTTTCGTGCCTCAGAAACGGTAAATCAACGTGAAGAACGTCTCACAGCCGACCGTGAGCACCACGCTATGTCTCGTGAGTCTGAGACATTTACTCTACGTGAAGAACGTCTCACAGCCGACCGTGAGCACCACGCTATGTCTCGTGAGTCTGAGACATTTACTCTACGTGAAGAACGTCTCACAGCCGACCGTGAGCACCACGCTATGTCTCGTGAGTCTGAGACATTTACTCTACGTGAAGAACGTCTCACAGCCGACCGTGAGCACCACGCTATGTCTCGCGAGTCTCAGACATTGGCTCTACGTGAAGAACGTCTCACAGCCGACCGTGAGCACCACGCTATGTCTCGTGAGTCTGAGACATTTACTCTACGTGAAGAACGTCTCACAGCCGACCGTGAGCACCACGCTATGTCTCGCGAGTCTGAGACATTTACTCTACGTGAAGAACGTCTCACAGCCGACCGTGAGCGCCACGCTATGTCTCGTGAGTCTGAGACATTTACTCTACGTGAAGAACGTCTCACAGCCGACCGTGAGCACCACGCTATGTCTCGTGAGTCTGAGACATTTACTCTACGTGAAGAACGTCTCACAGCCGACCGTGAGCACCACGCTATGTCTCGTGAGTCTGAGACATTTACTCTACGTGAAGAACGTCTCACAGCCGACCGTGAGCACCACGCTATGTCTCGTGAGTCTGAGACATTTACTCTACGTGAAGAACGTCTCACAGCCGACCGTGAGCACCACGCTATGTCTCGCGAGTCTGAGACATTTACTCTACGTGAAGAACGTCTCACAGCCGACCGTGAGCGCCACGCTATGTCTCGTGAGTCTGAGACATTTACTCTACGTGAAGAACGTCTCACAGCCGACCGTGAGCGCCACGCTATGTCTCGTGAGTCTGAGACATTTACTCTACGTGAAGAACGTCTCACAGCCGACCGTGAGCACCACGCTATGTCTCGTGAGTCTGAGACATTTACTCTACGTGAAGAACGTCTCACAGCCGACCGTGAGCACCACGCTATGTCTCGTGAGTCTGAGACATTTACTCTACGTGAAGAACGTCTCACAGCCGACCGTGAGCACCACGCTATGTCTCGCGAGTCTGAGACATTTACTCTACGTGAAGAACGTCTCACAGCCGACCGTGAGCGCCACGCTATGTCTCGTGAGTCTGAGACATTTACTCTACGTGAAGAACGTCTCACAGCCGACCGTGAGCACCACGCTATGTCTCGTGAGTCTGAGACATTTACTCTACGTGAAGAACGTCTCACAGCCGACCGTGAGCACCACGCTATGTCTCGTGAGTCTGAGACATTTACTCTACGTGAAGAACGTCTCACAGCCGACCGTGAGCACCACGCTATGTCTAGTGAGTCTGAGACATTTACTCTACGTGAAGAACGTCTCACAGCCGACCGTGAGCACCACGCTATGTCTCGTGAGTCTGAGACATTTACTCTACGTGAAGAACGTCTCACAGCCGACCGTGAGCACCACGCTATGTCTCGCGAGTCTGAGACATTTACTCTACGTGAAGAACGTCTCACAGCCGACCGTGAGCACCACGCTATGTCTCGTGAGTCTGAGACATTTACTCTACGTGAAGAACGTCTCACAGCCGACCGTGAGCACCACGCTATGTCTCGTGAGTCTGAGACATTTACTCTACGTGAAGAACGTCTCACAGCCGACCGTGAGCGCCACGCTATGTCTCGTGAGTCTGAGACATTTACTCTACGTGAAGAACGTCTCACAGCCGACCGTGAGCACCACGCTATGTCTCGTGAGTCTGAGACATTTACTCTACGTGAAGAACGTCTCACAGCCGACCGTGAGCGCCACGCTATGTCTCGTGAGTCTGAGACATTTACTCTACGTGAAGAACGTCTCACAGCCGACCGTGAGCACCACGCTATGTCTCGTGAGTCTGAGACATTTACTCTACGTGAAGAACGTCTCACAGCCGACCGTGAGCGCCACGCTATGTCTCGTGAGTCTGAGACATTTACTCTACGTGAAGAACGTCTCACAGCCGACCGTGAGCACCACGCTATGTCTCGTGAGTCTGAGACATTGGCTCAGCGAGAAGAACGTCTCACAGCCGAAAGTGAACGTCATGCTTGATGCTATGTCTCTGGAGTCAGAGACTTTCACGCAGCGTGAATAAAGATTAACGCAGGATTGAAACCGGCGTGCTAAAATAGAAATAGGGCAGTGGCACGCGAAGAAGAATATGAAAGACGTCTAGAATATGGAGGAGAATATTATCAACAAATAAGTCAGGATCGTGACAATTTTTTGTGTGTGGAAAGAGAAAGAATTGACGATACACGTCAATTAGAAACGAAATCCTTGCGCGAACGAAGGCGCGGGCACATCTAGTTTAATATAATAACTTTGTATGATGGCAAACGTTTGGGAAGGAACGCATCGAAAATTTGAATTTTACCGCGCCACATTAAATATTTTTAAGCAAAACAGTACTTACGTACATTAATAAAATACCTAGGTACTTTTTACTTGCATATATTGATATCAAAATTAAATTATAAGTTCTTGACTTGACCACGACTATGTGACCCCCTCCTGGCGCCAAAGCTGGATCCGCCCTTGCAAATTGAACAGATATTGTACTACTTCATCCGCTTTTGAGGCTCACAATAAGTAGGCTCCACATACTCTTGCGCGTGACTGTTCGCATAGTGAGAATTATTTAGATTAGCATACATTCCGCCCTGAGCTTTGGCAGGTTCGCAGTACATCGGTTCAGGTTCAGCAGTGTTGGCATATGCTGGTTTGTCAATCACGTACGTGTAAGGGTGATCGTCCTCTGGCATATTTTTCCTCTCACTCTTTGGCATTACTTTGGCGTAGCATTCTTCTTGTCTTTTAGCATAGACCTCCGAATAGTTAGGGTCGTCTGTTTCTCTGAAGACATTCTTCCGACCCGCTGCGGTTGGTACTTCTAAGGCCGCGTATGTTGGATCGACTGGTTTCTGCTTCTTGTTCCTCAGGTTTTTGGGTGTCGGCGTGGAGTAGAGCGCCGGTTCGTGGCACGGCACGCTGTACGTCGTGTCGTCGGTTCTACGGTCCACGGGCACAGCATAGTTAGATTCCCATTGAGGTGGGTAGGCGGGGATCGAGGCCTCACCTGGGCTCTGTAGATTCTCGTAGTTGCTATCGTGGGGTCCTCCCTAAAACGGTACACAGATCAAATTAACTCCACATTCTCCAATGTGAGAGTCGAAGGCTGAGGCTACAGTAGGCAGCGATTTGCGATGTGACTGGAAGAGCGAAACGAGATACGCATGGATGGCTACATTATAAGCGAAAATCCGGCGTATATTCGGCGATGACGTGGCTACAGTACACATACTACACAATGAATTAGCACGAGGGATTGATGCGGCGGCTCCGTGTCTAATGTAGCCGCTATCAACAAAGACTCAATTTGAATCGGTCGTTTTCTTAGAATGCGATCAAATCATCCATCGCGGTTTACTATACGCATAATGTAGCCACACGCATATTTAGTAGCACTATTGAACTAGTCGTGCAAGTGAGAGATTTTCTAATAAATTCGCTTCAATTTCGCTGATATGTTGATGTAGCCGATACCGTGATTACAGTAATGTTTTTCCTATCGTATAAAGAAATCAAAGATCGCTAGTAATATTTGACGTACGGTGTAGCCATATACGTGAGCATTCATTTATTTGTTTTAATCGCTCATGCGTCGCAGGTCGCGTCACGGCCTAATGTACCCTCTGCCTAACGCCAGTCATATTTTCAAAATCAGAAAAAAGTCCTAATACGAAAGATGTTATCACTATACTCCCTAAGATATGCTGATGTCTTAGGGAGTATAGTGATAACGAAATCAACTAGGTTTTTTTTTTTATATGACTTGTAAAAGTGATCCCGATATCCTTTTTACAAAATAAACAATAACATTTCATTTCAATAATTATGTTTCATTGACACGATAAGAACTTAAAGTTTTAAAAGATTCAGAAACGAAACGAAACAATTTATATTAACGCTGGACTGTAAGTCAGCACATGATACCAGAGACCCCTAGCGTAGTAATATTTCGTTGGTTATCAAAAATAATCATCTGTTTCATAGAAAAGTGCAATAACTACGCGGACAAAATTTATGGAACACTTTTGTTTTTTTTAATAACCGACGAAAATGTTCAACGCATTCCATGCTTGCTAGGGTCGCGGGTTATTCGAAAGAGTTACCGTGGCCCTTAGCTCAGGCAACTGAAGGAACACGGGTGGGTTTTAGTCAGTAAAAGTCTGTGACGCCCTCCCGCTCCGCCTAGAGCGGGAGAAGTTTCTTGATAATTTCAACTCAAAAAAAAAAAAAACAAAAAAGGGGTTTCAAATCATTTGCTAAATCCATGGTAACTAGTTGCGCGTAGCTATTTCCCTGCCACCTGTATATAGGGTGACTGGTAATTAGTGACCGATACTTAAACACATGATTCTACTCATGACAACAAACAACTTTTACTATGGGACCAAACCTGAAATCGCGAAAAAAAAAACAGCTGTTTCCTACATTTTGACGACTCGTACGAACATAAATGTAGGGAACAGCTGATTTTTTTTTGTACATCTGGATTGAGGGCTCAATTTTTCAATGTCTTTGTAACATAGTGAAACATTTAGGAAAATTAGTAAATAATAGTAAAAACCTAAAACAAAGGCTTAAAAATGTCTAAAACTTAAAATAAATGTGTTATCGCCCTATGAAGAGAGCTCTCAGTTCAGACGCTAGAACAAAACATGATATTTTAAATCTCAAACTTTAGTAAACAATTTCTCAAATCTTTTAGAAAAGTTTCAACTCCGTAGACTGAGAATTTACAGATCTATGTATGACAGTTTAACTTGAGCCCTCAGTTCAGTACATTGAAAAATTGAGCCCTCAATCCAGATGCACATTCTTATTTGCCAAATGTGCGCTGTACGTGCTATAACGAACGTTGTTCCAAAACTTCGTTCAAATAGGCTACAGCAAGGTGATAACGGGACTAACTGCAGAAGTTGGGCTAAGCACAATACGGCCAAGCACGAGTCGGATTCGCGCACGATGGGTTCCGTACCATTATCTATAAAAACGGCAAAAAAATCATGTCTGCTGTGTGGGAGCCCCCTTAAATATTTATTTTATTCTGTTTTTAGTATTTTTTGTTATAGCGGCAACAGAAATACATCTGTGAAATTTTCAACTGTCTAACTATCACGGTTCATGAGATACAGCCTGGTGACAGACGGACGGACGGACAGCGGAGCGGGAGTAATAGGGTTCCTTTTTACCCTTTGGGTACGGAACTCTAAAAAGAGCGGTGCGGCGGAAGTATACGATGATTCTAACAAAATGTACGAAAGTATTGTAGGAGGATTTTTGCTATGTGGTGCGGCCCGCCCAACTCCATGGTATCAGTATAGTATTAAGTGGCCATTAACGTAGCCAGGAGGCTACGTTAATGGCCTGTCAGCGATATGTAAAGCGTGAGTACCTGCAAGTGGTTTCGCTTTCGAAGCTTGACGACGACAATACATATGCAGACGATGATGATGCAGAGGACGACGATGGAAATCACTGCCGGCAACGTTACTGACTTGATATCTGGTACTGCGTCTATAGTACAAATTGGAAATAAGGCCTGCATCAATGAACCATCTCTATGAAGAAATTCCGAAGGCAAACAGCAGAGGTGTTAATAGTGCTGCCTGCGCCAGGCGGCATATTAGTAGTACTGTCAGTGGCTGACACTAACAGAGCGACAAGACAATTTTTTTTTTTTTTTTTCAAAAGAATTAGTTTTGCGAAACTGAGGAAGAGAAGGCCCGCTGCCGTCGTAGATGTGACGTCGAGTTCGGAAACAAAACAGTAGCGGCATTGTCACCTGCGTTTATTGTCAATTTATACAGTGTGTCCGGACATGGACTAGCGATATTCTAAATACTTAAATATAAGCTATTTTAAAGTACAATTACACTATAGGCTTAGGTCCAATATACTTCCCCGCTATGTGGCAGCCATTTTGTTTTTTTTGTTGAAGTATGCTCTATGCGAGTACAAAAAAAATCATATATCTCAAAGTTTTAGTCATACTGAGATAAAAATAGGCTTATTCGAAAGGCAATAATATTGTCTACCGTCTGCACTACAAAGCAATATGTTCACAATTCCATAACTTTTGAAAAAAAATGTGAAAGTCGAAAAAAAAAACAAAAAATTATGCAATTCAACCAATAATTGTTAATTACTACAAAAACAACCCCGAGAGCTTTTTTATTTTTTATACTAGATCGACAGTTTTTGAGCTAAGCTACAATACAACATAAAATTCACAACTGTATGTCTAATACTTTAAGAGTTATTGTTGTATGAACATAGCGTATGCGCAAGCACAAAAGGCCTTTGTCGGAACCCTAAACAGGAAATCATTAAAAAAACATAACATTCATATTGAATTTTATTTAATGTTTTTTCCAATATTAAATGAAGATTAAAATATCTAAAGCAGTTGCTCAAAGTGGCCACCTCCAGCTTGTAGACACACTACGGCTCTCTGTGCCACCTGGGTTGATGAGCGCCTAATTAAATCCAAATCGGATCTAATTTCTTCGGCGGCTGCCATAATTTTTGCGACGAGTTCTTCCCTGGTATTTGGAACTGTAGCGTATACTTTTTGTTTCATATGACCCCACAAAAAATAATCCAAGGGTGTCAAATCGGGTGAGCGAGGCGGCCACGCTACTACACCACCACGACCGATCCACGGCTGTAGATTATTATTTAAATATTCTCTCACTGCTCGAGAAAAATGCGCGGGTGCACCATCGAGCTGGAACCACATACGCCGACGGTATGATAGAGGTAGGTCCATGAGGCTGTCCGCAAACTGTGTCTGTAAGAATTCTAAAAATCTAGCGCCGTTTAATGTAGGTGGCAATTCCAATGGCCCTATCAGCCTATCGTTGATTATGCCGGCCCACACATTTACTGAGAATTCATGTTGAAATGAGCTTGGGCGCACCGCCCTTGGATTTGCGGAGCACCAGAGATGGTCGTTTCTGTGGTTTGTAATCCCAGCTCTTGTAAATTTGGCTTCATCAGTCCACAGTATTCTTTGTAAAAAATTACGGTTCTGTCTCAAATTTCTATTTATCCACGAACAAAACACAGATCTCGCAGCAAAATCTGGTTCGATCACGTCTTGAACCCGTCGAAAATGATAAGGGTGTAACCCTTCTCTTTTCAAAATTCTCCATACATGCCACTTAGACATTCGAAGTTGCACTGAAATCCATCTAACGCTTAGTCTAGGATCATTGGTTATTAGTCTAAGCACTTCTTCTTCATCTTCGGGCAATACCAAGCGATTGCGTTCATTAACAGCTCTTTGAATACCTCTTTCCGCTAATCTTGAATGCACGTCGATAAAAGTTTGGCGACTCGGTGTAGGCCTGTTAGGGTACCTTCGTCGATATTCTTGTACAGCCAAATTTGCACTTCCATTGCAAAAGCCATACACAAAGTGTATGTCAGCAATATGTTGCGATGAATATTGACGCTGTGCCATACTTTATCACACTTTTAAATACAAAACACTAACGCAGCACGTAAACAGCACGGACGGTAAGTGAAAGTAGCGATAGCGATCACAACGCAGGGCGAGGGACAACTAAACTAACCCAACTAATAATTTGTCCTTAAAACTGATTTTGTTTCAGGTAGTGGACTAATACGTTCTATCTCGCTTACTCACGGTAGTAACGAACAGTATTTCTCGCCTGCTCTCAGATGGAATACAGTGAATGCCATAAATGACACTCTGGCGGTTAACAAAGACGTTTTGTGCTTGCGCATACGCTATGTTCAAACAACAATAACTCTTAAAGTATTAAACATACAGTTGTGAATTTTATGTTGCATTGTAGCGTAGCTCAAAAACTGTCGATCTAGTATAAAAAATAAAAAAGTTCTCGGGGTTGTTTTTGTAGTAATTAACCATTATTGGTTGAATTGCATAATTTTTTGATTTTTTTTTCGACTTTCACATTTTTTTTCAAAAGTTATGGAATTGTGAACACATTGCTTTGTAATGCAGACGGTAGACAATATTATTGCCTTCCGAATAAGCCTATTTTTATCTCAGTATGACTAAAACTTTGAGATATATGATTTTTTTTGTACTCGCATAGAGCATATTTCAACAAAAAAAACAAAATGGCTGCCACATAGCGGGGAAGTGTATTGGACCCAAGCCTATAGTGTAATAGTACTTTAAAATAGCTTATATTTAAGTATTTAGAATATCGCTAGTCCATGTCCGGACACACTGTATAATAGGATAAATAGGGAAATAAACATATATACAAAACAATACTATGACTGCAAAAAATCTTTAATTAATTGGATAAAACTTTTAAATTATGATGAAACAGAAGCACTGTTAACACTTGCATCATGATGCTTGGTTCTGTCCACTTGAACTGTTGCATGCTATGGAGTGCGACAGTTTAAGGGTTGTAGGATAGTGGAAGTGCGGTGGCACGTCCTCACGTCATCACCTCACATCACATGTCGGCACACCTCATTATACGAGTACACACACACAAACCTGCGCACACACTCAAAACTTACACACAGACACATATACACACACACTCATATACTCACACACTCATTCAAATATTGTATTATTATCTTATACTATTATGTTTTATTATTTTTTTTTTTTTTTTTCTTCTTTTATATTTGGTATGGAAGAGCGGAGTCTCCCAATACAGGCATTACTTGCTTAAAGGGAGGCTCCAAGCTCTAATTACCTATTCAGTTCTTGTAAAATGTTGAAGAAATAAATTATTTTTGATTTTTGATTTTTTTGAACTTCAACGCCGCTGCTGGCTGCGGTCTGCCGTGACCTAGGGGTTCGTACCTTATTACTTATTTATTTATTTAATACTTCAAGCATATAAATTTACTGAAGCGGACTTAATGCCAAGCTGAGACTAGTGTGTTAGCGACATGACAGATTGGACATCTGGATGTCCAATCTGAGATTCTATACCTAACCACGTGCAACATGGCGGACACCGATGGAATTTCGGATAAAAATCCCTCAACATCTTCGACATATTATTATTATGATAAGTATTATGTACGGGCCCAAGACTAAAATAGTATTAACTAGCGACCCGCCCCGGCTTCGCACGGGTGCAATGGAGAAACACTGAATTTTAAAGCCATTATTTCTCGTAAAAAGTATAGGATAAAAAATGGTTATTGTGGGTTATCCCTAAGAGATAGACCTATACCATCGCGGACTTTTTTGTAGACTTTTTTAAGGTGTACAATACTGTACTACATTATTTTGATCTATCTCGACGGGTTCAGCCAGCGTTTACAATGTAAGCGCAGAAAAAATGTATTTATTTACGACATTACATTAGAAACCTCTAAAATTATCAGTGTTTCTCTACTATATTATGCATGTATTATACATATAAACCTTTCTCTTGAATCACTCTATCTATTAAAAAAAACCGCATCAAAATCAGTTGCGTAGTTTTAAAGATCTAAGCATATATAGGGACAGACAGACAGGGAAGCGACTTTGTTTTATACTATGTAGTGATAGTGAAGTGATATGTAGTGATGTTTGAATACTTACTTTCTATTGATATCGGAGGGAAGGAGGTCGTGGTGCTGGTACTAGTGGAGGTAGTAGTCAGAACTCTCTCGCGGAGGATCACTCTGATCTCTCTTAGCACATTGTCTCCTTTATTGGGACCATGCTGACCGTTTTGCTCTTTTAAATAACATGTTATTTTAGTATTCTCGTCTTTACGAGTTACGTGTAATGTTTTAGAAAAAACGCAGCTACCATTGTTGCATGTATCTGAAAGTGGACGAAGAGTTGACTATATTAACAAACTGCTTCACATTTTGAGAGTGTATTAGTTTGAGCGGAGCGAGGAAGTGAAGAAGGGTGATGAGGGTGAGGGGGAAGTGATGTAGGATTTTCTGACGAAAACCGAAAACTATGGAAATGATTTTTTTGGTTTATTTTAAGCGTATAAGCGAATGGAAACAAGCATGTCAAACTTTGCGGAGCAAATTAAAGTCAAATTACGATCTGTGAATCTTGCCCTAAGTGTGGTTTTATTTTATTTCTTTGTATTCTTTACTTTCCAGTTTCCTGTGATTGTGAGTCCGCCCACGTATTGTATAATAACTTACCAGAATCATTAAATTGTACATATAGAACTGGTCCTGATTTAGGAATGACAAAGGGGCCACATTTTAACTGCAATTTCTCGCCATCTTCGAACTCATAGAAAATAACCTTGAGTTTGTAAAACTCATCATCATTATTGAGTTCCATCACTGTACCGTTTCTTGGTAATTCCATGTGCAATGGATATTGATCTGTAAAGACATGTGAGGTTATGTGAACATGGCGCAACGGCAGACGTTGAATAGACGGGAACATAGTGTAGGCTTTATAAAAAAAATATTGATAGGATACGTGGTAAACACTCTACTTACAAATTAAAATAGTTTTATATTGTTTAGTAAGATATTATTTGTAAACGGTGAATACTTGAGATTCTTATTCGAAAAAACCCATAAATGTTACTTTTACATTGGTTTTGACATGATAGTTTGTAAATTGTAAAAGTTAGCTATCCCTTGGTTTTAAAATCAAATCAAATCATTTATTTCTTTGCAAACAATATAAATAAAACACAAACAGACCATTATTAATACTAATTAATAATATAATAATAATAATATTATTATTATTATTAAGTAATTATTATTTTTTGTTTAAAGTTTTTGACACTTATCATAAACCAGCAAGCAATACTATAACTCAATGTAAGACCACTAATAGAATGACATTTAAAAAAAGTAGGGTAGTAGGTAGGTACTGAGTACTGACTATAAATTTTTTAATTGATCAGGAATTCTCAAAAATTCAGAAAAAAATTCATAACTCGAAAACTATGAAAAGTCGCGGAACATACATGGGGGTGATTCGGATACCCACGATACAAGGGACCAAAATTTTATTATTGGACGTCAATGTTCCGGCCACCCTGTATACAGCGTGTAACGGAAGGGGGGTATCAACCCTGAAGGAGGTGAATGTGCTCATGAAACTCAACAACTTTCCCCAAAGAACATAGGTCGAAATATGAAAATGCAATCAAATTTAACTAGCGTATATATGTCACATTGTTTGTTAACAAAGTTGTATATATGTGACTACCAAGGATCCTAAATGTCGCTCCGCAAGTTTCGTTCTGTGCCTCTCTATGGGACAAACGTCTGTGTTCCTACGTTTTTTTAAGCGATTGAGATCCAGCTGTAAGGAAGTATGTCTGCGCAAAGTACAATGATCTTTATTTTCCTTATTATGAGGTTGCTGTTGGGTTACAGCTGTCAAAGGTAAAATAATTGTGAAAGGACTTTACATTATTATAAGATTCACTCACTGTCAACTAAGACACCTACACTCTACTTACCAATAGGAAAATTGCCATCAGTAAAATGAATACTGACTTGTTCAGCACTTGTACCATTTGGATAATCAGCAGAACACTGTAATTTCTTGTCATCCGCAGGCCCGAGATAAAACGTCATTTCAGTCGTCTTGTTTGTTACTAGTTCTGTAAGTAATTAAAAATATATACCAACGTGTAACGTTAAATGCGCAAAACCTGAAAATAGGTTGATCAGAATAACGAGCAGAATTAATTGAACCACTTTTTAATATAGGTCACATTTTTCAAAAAATATTCATTAAAAACGTGGCCGTGTCTATTTATTAATAGGTCAAGCAAGTCAATGTCAGCGCGGCGCAGCGGACCGGTGACGACTCCTCCCTCGATAAAGCGTCGTCGCAGACACAAGAAACGATCAGAATGGCCAGTAAAACTAAAATAGCACATAAAACCTTTACGATTTTTTTAATGACTTACTTTCTCTGTGAAATAGGTCAATTGAGTTAAAAATTAGTTGGGGTGTCTGTGGTTTTGCGCATCTAACGTTACACGTTGTATACGTTGTTTCAACAGTTATACTCGCACCCAGTTACTAATAGAGCAAAGTTATGCCAAACTTATACCTCGAAAAATGTAGGTAAACTGCCGGTCGATTCTCTTAAAATCTCACCGTGAAATCATAAGTGAAATGAGCTTGAAGTGAGCAGTGTCAATAGTGTTAATCCCTAATGACAGCTCACTCCACGCTCACTTTACCCAAGTTTTCACGGTGAGATGGTTACAGAATCGCACGGCTCCAGTGCGATTCTGTAACTATCTCACCATGAAAAATTAGGTGAAGTGAGCGTGGACTGAGCTGTCAGTGTCATCCCACCTGATACTAGAGATTGACTAAGAATAGATGTACAGACGCCAGCACATCAAGCTACTACAATCTGTCAGATTCCTTTAATAGATTTTCAACTTTAGCGCTAAAGCATAAGGTTCAAAGTTGATTGGGAAAATCTGACAGTTTCGGGTAGCTTGATGTGCTGGCGTCTGTACAATCATAATCGAGATTTTAATAATGTTTTTGTACTAATTCTATTTATCATTTTATATAATTTCAAAGCTAGTATTTCAATTGTCAAAACTTTACTATTTTGTGGGGTTTTAATCTTGGAAACTAGGATAGGGAAAAAAAGAAAATAGGCCTGTCTAGCTCCGAAATTTTTTTCAAATTTTCAGAGCTAGACAGGCGTGTGAGGCGTCAAAACACGCGCCTGCGCGCAGGCTAGTCAAAAATCGAGTTTTTAGAGGTAGGTACAGAACAATATTTTGAAATGAAACTGAAAAAACGTGAAATTATTTATAAAAAATTCGTAAATAAATTATTTTGGGTGTTCTAATCGGCACGCCCGGTCGCGAAACATGGTCCAAAATGAAGGTGTAGCAGGTAAGTAATTAATAAAATTAAAAGAAAGCAATTTAAAATGAAGGATTTCGAGTAAATCGAGGTTATGTTGTTTTTTTGTACTGAAAATTACGAAAAATCAATAAAAATACGATTTATTAATTTTTTAAGGAAACAGATAGGTTGGGATACACCTATCCCAACCTATCTGTTTAGTTAGTTTAAAGGTAGGACAGAGCCTAATTGAAATTAACTACGCTGAAAACAAATAGTTAATTTTTTTTGCTATTATACTATAATAGCAAAAAAAAAACTATTTATTTTACTATTTTGTGGGGGTTTAAAATAATTGAAACCCCCACAAAATAGTAATGTTTTGACATGACGTCCGGAAAAGTTACAACCAAAAAGTAGTCGGATGGTGGGTCCATCCGTCCGCTTTTTGGCGCCCCGTCTTTACTTATGAGAGTTTCGTAAACAGAACATGTCAACGGCAAAAGATTATTACCTTTCTTTTTGTAACTCTTTACTTTACCAACGAAATCGATGCTGTCCGCTACCACCAACTTCAAGTCTGTTCGTACTTCACACAACACTTTTATGGGTTGGTTACTTAGATATTTGTATTCATTTTCATAATGACTGTTTAAATAATTCTTGAGTTTTGGTCGTAGAGTCATCCCATTAATTTTGATACTTACAAAATCTATAAAAACAAAAATATTATTAAATACTTAGTAATAATAAGGTTATTATTTCATAAACCGCTTCGTTATTGAAGCTTTACTGTTTTTCTACAGTATAATTTATGGATACTTACAATATTCATCAGAATGGTGTACTCATATTTAGAGTGTTGCTTCAGACCATCAAACTGGCCAACTTTCTCAATGGGACCAATAAATAAATAGAACTAGGTATTATTAGAAATTATACAACGTGTAATGATCAATGCGCAAAACCTCAGCCACCCCAACTGATTTTTAATTCAATTGACCTATTTCAGAGAGAAATTAAGTCATTAAAAAAATTTTAAGGGTTTTCTGTGCTGTTTTAGATTTACTGGCCATTCTGATCGTTTCTTGCGTCTACGACGACGCTTTACCGAGGGAGAAGTCGTCACCGGGCCGCTGCGCCGCGCTGACATTGGCTTGCTTGACCTATTAATAAATAGACACGGCAACGTTTTTAAGGAAGATTTTTTGAAAAATGTGACCTATATTAAAAAGTGGTTCAATTAATTCTGCTCGTTATTCTGATCAAACTATTTTCAGGTTTTGCGCATTTAACGTTACACGTTGTATATTATTTAACGAATTATCATAAGAGTTAAATCAAGTGAAATACATCGACAGTGTTTTTAACTTCAGACAATACTGTTATTTCAAAATACACTTTGAAGTAATTACGATGACGGCAGAATATGTGTTTGTCGCTTTAGGATATACGGTATCTATAGCTACATAAATTTTATTTAAAAAAATAGAACACAAAACAAACTTACTGGATTCTGTCCGCATTACAAATCTCACCATAACTTTCGTGTAGTCAGTTGATTCCGTATTAGTACATATCATATAACTATTTTCGTGCCCAGAACCCAATTTTGCACGAAAACCGATTGCGTTCTGTGCTGTTAGTTCTTTTATGGTAGAAACATCTGAAATAAAACGAAATATTATATATATACGTCTATTACAGATATTTTAAGGACGGACTGATAATCCAGCCTGCACCAGCCCACAATAAGAGGTTCCACTTTTTCTTCAATAATCTATCAAAGCCATGACATTCGATTTTCAACTCAAACATACTTTAGTAAACGATACTAAACACAAACTTGACTAGATAATATTTATTATAATAAAAAACTTTAAAAAAAAAAACACAACCGACTTCCAAAAAAACACTACAAAGTGAAAAAAAAAAACGTGTGCAGTTCACACGCGATAGAAGTGAAACCTACAAAAATGTTATTAGGTTTCTGCTTGAAGGCGTCCAGAGCAGTACCGACAATCTACGAAGACTTAGGAATATTCCCGAACGTATGAAGATGGGATAGGGTACGGACAGCGCACAAAGAGGAGATCACAAATATAAGAAACAATATATAATGCCTTCTATCTCATTCTCTCGCACGTTAAATTCTATAGATGTATGTGTTTATCTCTTTTTACTGTCGCTTTTTCGTTTCATTGAGTTTCAAATCACAACGCTGCTAAAGAATTTTTCACTTCAAAATATAAGGCTTTGGACACATCCCCCTTACTCGCCAGATTTAATGCCGTCAGACTACGCCTGCTTTGGTGAATTATAGACGATGTGTTATAGTGATGATGAACAAACATGTTGCGCTCGCAACAAGTCATTGACGCTACATAAGAACCATGTTGCGCTCGCAAAAACTCAACTACAGCTAATGAACAAATATGTTGCGCTCGCAGCAACTCATTGACGCCCCTTAAGAACCATGTTGCGCTCGGAGCAACACATTGACGCTACTTAACATGTTGCGCTCGCATCACCTCAACGACAGCTAATGAACAAACATGTTGCGCTCGCAACAACTCAACGACAGCTAATGAACAAACATGTTGTGCTCGCAACAAGTCATTGACGCTACATAAGCACCATTTTGCGCTCGCAACAACTCAACGACAGCTAATGATCAAACATGTTGCGCTCGCAACAACTCAACGACAGCTAATGATCAAACATGTTGCGCTCGCAACAACTCAACGACTAAATTCGAACATATAACCTCCTCTTTTTTGGAAGTCGGTTAAAAATACGTACAATCCATCCGAGATTCCGATATTCATACCCTAGTTAGGTGATGCCGATCTGGTGCCGAGCTTAATGTATCGTGTGCGACGACCATTAGTGTGAGGTCCTCAATTAATCAATCAATCGACTCAGCCTATTGCAGTCCACTGCTGGACATAGGCCTCTCCCAGACTGCGACAACACCCTGTCCTCCGCCTTCCGCATCCAGTCTACCCCAGCTACCTTCTTTAGGTCGTCCGTCCATCTAGCTGGTGAAATCAAATATGTGAGGAAACAAAAGTGTGAGGTCCTATCATATATCTTTTTTACGAAAGGAGGCAACATAGATACAGAGGAGTGTCAAAAACTCACCCCTCGTTGTTCCTGCCATCGTAAGCCGCGCACGGTTTAAGAAGTTGGCGCAAGTGACTTCGACTACATCTCCGTCTGCGTATTCGTACTCGGCTGTGAAGTCGACGTCCATCTCAGACAGGCTCGTGCGAACTGCTTGCAGTACCATGTTGTTCACGAGGATCGTCTGAGGCAACTCTGTGGGGTTACTTGTTCTAATTCAAACCGGGAACTAAGGGTAATTTATTCTACTAGCTGTTGTGAAAACTACTTCATATACAAAAGTAAGTATTTTATTATGGCCTACTAACGAAGTGCCAAAATTCATATCCGTTCACGCGTGACGTTAGTAACAAACATGACAACTCAAAAACACTCATACAACATTATTTTTAGTATATTGCAAACCTGAATCCGGCTCGAAGGACCAACAATAATATGTCGGGGTACGTAGCGAGCGGTCGGTGTTTTTGAGGAGAAACAAATGTTTATGTTGAACACTATTTATTGACTTACTCTCAAACTGTTCTTAGTGATAAAATGTTGATGGAATTTTTGAATACACCCGGCTAACGCGGTAGACAAAAGTGCACTGAATATAATATCTAATATAAAACAATAAGTAATAAAATTAGGTCAACGCTTTGCGCCGATATTGCTAAGGTGTTCGGTGAAAACACCGAACATGTAGTTTGTTCAGAATAAGTAACTGAATCGATTCCAATAATTTTTACACAGTGTTATATTTCGTCCCAAAATATTTTAAAAAGCTAACAAGTTGGACACCGAGCGACACTAAGTACATATCCGCAATCATATGCGCACAACACAGGGTCACAGCCGGTCGGCCGGCGCGGCGGCGCATGTTAAGTGGTAACCAAATTTTTGTACGGACAAACAGGTAAATAACAAGCTTATAACTTCGTGATTTTTCATGATACAGTTTTGAAATGTTGTACATAAATTCTTCACATAAAAAAAGACACGTGTTTCGGGTTTTCCATGTACTAAAAATAATGTTGTATATAATACATACATTGGTGAGAAGTATAATTATTATAGCTTACATACTTGTTTGTCTCACGTGAATTTTCATAATGCAAGAGGCCACTGAAAAGTTCGCGTCTTTGTACTGGACCACGGGGAGCACTGTTGGGTTATCTCGATGAGACAGTATCGTACAGCTCCATAGATCACCCATTCTTTTTTCTACCTTAAACTATTAAAAGGTATAAAATTAATTATAGCCGGTTGATTCTGTAAAAATTCTCTAAACCGATGGGACGGGAATCCGACACAACCGGAGAGAGATCAGACGCAGGCTTAACGTGGCTCGGGGGTGTCACCGCTAACGCCAACAAACACCGGGCTGTTACAGAGAAATTCAAAACGAATAACATTTAGCCCGACCAGGGAATTGAACCCAGGAGACCAAACGGGGTAGTTACCCAGGATGACTAGAGTGAAAGCACTAGGAAAAGAGTGTACTGTAGTGTGGAAGTGGTGAAGGGCGGGCGTTTTGGGGGACTGTCTTTTGTAATTCTGACGTTCGAAAAGTGCTGATTCTCAGCCTAGTTTGGATAAATGACTTTTGATTTTGATTTTGCTCTTCTTCCATCGTTTCTCTGGCTAGAGCAGCTACCAACATCGTCAACGACATCCATGCATGTTTTTCTTTCTCTGATACGTTTCGGATCACCTCATAAAATCCGTATTTGCCGAAGGGATTGGCAGCTCATTGTGCATTTAATATATGATTAAATTACTTACAGTGAAAGTGGTTACATTTAAAATACTGTCTCTTTTTATATAGTTATACAAACTATTTTTAACATTGTTTTTACTGCAGCTGCAAAAGATTGATATCATTATAATAAGTTTTTTTTTTTAAACTTTATGATGACTTAATAAATATTTTTTACAATAATTACATTGTTTTTTAGTTAGGTAAGTACAGCCAGTCGATTCTGTAAAAATCTCACCGTGAAATCATAAGTGAAGTGAGCACTTAATAGTGTTAATGCCTAGCGAATGACAGCTCAGTCCACGCTCACTTCACCCAAGCTTTCACGGTGAGATGGCTAGATGGTTACAGAATCGCACGGCAGATCTTGTACAGACGCCAGCACATCAAGCTACTACAATCTGTCAGATTTCTTTAATAGATTTTCCACTTTATCGCTAAAGCATAAGGTTCAAAGTTGATTGGGAAAATCTGACAGTTTCGTGTAGCTTGATGTGTAGGCGTCTGTACATCAAGCTATCCGAAACTGTCACACTTTCCCAATAAACTTTGAACCTTATGCTTTAGCAATAAAGTTAAATATCTATTAGAATAGAATAGAATAGAATACTCTTTATTATGTACACCATATAAATTACAGACATAAATTTAGAAATTTTACAAAGGGTGACACAATGGGCGGTCTTATCGCTAAGAGCGATCTTTTAAAGACAACCTTTGGATCTATTAAATAAATTTGACAGATTGTAGTAGCTTGATATACTGGCATCTGTACCTAAATATTAAAATTAAGTGTTCGTCATCTACTTACATCAAATGATTGATATAAAATGTATATTTTATTGTTATTGTGAAATGTTCTCCTTCACGAACCGTGTATGTGTGTTGTTCTATCCTGTCATTAACATTGTGGTCACAAACAAGATGGTTACTGTTGTTAACTTTCGTCGAACTGATTCGAAATGTAATTTCCGGTGGATCTGTAAAGAAAAAAAAGTTGTATTTATCTAAACGGTACAACTACAAGGATGTTTTGGCGCATGGCTAAACGTTAGTAATTATCGTTGTCATCTTGTTTTATCAATACAAACCTGTGACGATTTCACAAATGTATACAACGCTACAAAAACGCACGAGTGGATTGAGCGATAGATTATATTTTGGCGTGAGACTAAAATCGGATTATTACTTAAATATCAGGTTGGCACAAAAGTAGTTAGATACTTGGTTTACGTTTTATAATTTTTATTATTATTACAATACAAAAAGCTTAGTCAATGATGTAATCACCATTAGCATCTAACACTTCTTGCCAACGATTCGGCCATGTTTGGATGTCTTTCGCCCAGAACTCTGATGGCTGTGCCTCGAAAAAGTTGTTCAACTCCGCCTCTACATCAAAGAAATCATTAAATTGTTTACCTCGCAAATGTTCTTTCAGGGCCCTAAACAAAAGACAACGTACCGTATATATGTTGTGTTGGTATAGTACAGACGCCAGCACATCAAGCTACCCAAAACTGTCAGATTTTCCCAATCAACAAAATCAAAATCAAAATCATTTATTTGCGAAAATAAGGTAGGTACAGAGAGATCTTAAAGATAAGGTATATGAATCTCTTATTCTGCCATTAATGTCGGCGTGCAAATTTTACATAATTATTTAATATCAAAGCATTATATATTATATTAATTAAGAAATAAAAGAAATTATGAAGAATTATTATAAGTTTGAATCAGGCATGCAGTTAGTAAATATTGTATTAAATCGATTCTTATTAGGTAACAATTAATTATCTATAATAGTACCTGATATTACAATACAGGACTTACACCTAATAATCTAGGAACTCAAGTACACTATAAAAGCATTTATCAATCAATATTTTTGTCAAGATACCCTTAAATTTAAAAAATGGGAGTGACATAATTGTATTTGGAATTTTACTGTACAATTTAATGCACATGATAAAACTGTTGTTCGATGTGACTGTGAGATTTGTCTTGGGTTTATATAACTTGTTGGCATTATGAGATCGCGGGGCATAGTAGCTTGTCGCTTTCTGAAAAAGACTCCTATGCTTGAAAACGAATAAACAAGATTCCAAGATATAAATACACGGTAAAGTAAGAATCTTATATTTTCTAAAGAATGGGCGACAAGAATCTATTTGTTTCAACCCAAATATAGCCCTTAAACATTTTTTTTGCATTACAAATGCTTGATCAATTTCTACACAGCGTCCCCAAAGAATGATACCATATCGCAAAATGGAGGATATATAGCCGTGATATGCGGTAATTGCAGCATCCCTAGATATCTCGCAGCTAGTACGCCTCAGAGGGTAGACAAATCTATTCATTTTACCACAGACATCATTGACATGGATTTTCCAAGAACAGAATTTATCTAAGGACATTCCAAGAAATTTAACTGTATCAGTTTCTGTCAGGGCATCCCCTTTGTATATTATATTTAGGTTCAACGGTTTTGCTCGGTAAGTATGGAACTGCATAAATTTTGTTTTGCTAATGTTGACCTTTAAATTGTTAGCTTCTAGCCATTCTATGGACGATTGGAGAGCCGTGTTTATTTCCTGCTCATAGGTACTTTTATCAGTGCCTTTTAATATAATAGTGATATCGTCCGCGAATAGAACACATTTATGACTCAAGATATTTACCAAATCATTTATGTAGAGCAGGAATAGGGGCGGACCTAAAATACTGCCCTGAGGCACGCCGTAACTATTTACTAAAAGCGAAGACTGAAATAACTCTCGTGTTTTGGATTGATCATTATAACTTGATACTTCTACTGCCTGTACTCGATTAGTTAGATAAGACTTCAGCCAGTCGTGTGCTTTTCCTCTTACTCCGTATCTGGAAACTTTTTCTAATAACCGTTCATGACTGACATGATCGAACGCCTTACTCATGTCCATAAAAAGTACTGAAACAAGAATTTTATTATCAATAGACTCCGTAATTGATTTTATTAATTGGAACGCTGCTAAAGATGTACTTCGATTCCTGCGAAAACCATTTTGTTCATCCTTTAAAATGTGGTGTTTTTCAATGAAGTTTAATAATTTATTACAAAATACTTTCTCAAAACTTTTTGAAAATAT
Source organism: Eremobia ochroleuca (assembly GCA_949629135.1). NCBI lineage: Eukaryota > Metazoa > Arthropoda > Insecta > Lepidoptera > Noctuidae > Eremobia > Eremobia ochroleuca. The sequence continues at coordinate 4,548,646 of OX451412.1, read as the reverse complement.
AGGTATTAATGCAACGGGCCTGTAATTTTCCATTTGTGTTTTATCTCCCTTTTTATACAATGGTTTCACTACTGATCTTTTTAATAACTCAGGAAATATTCCCTGCTCTAGTGAGAGGTTAATAACATATAAAAGAGGTTCCAGAATCGTAGTTACTGATAACTTTGAACCTTATGCTTTAGCGCTAAAGTTGAAAATGTATTAAAGAAATCTGACAGATTGTAGTAGCTTGATGTGCTGGCGTCTGTACATAAATGGTACAATTTATCTAGAAATATGTTTTTTGAAAATTTCACTGTGGCGCGGCCAGGGAGTATCACAAATCTTCTAGGTAGTCCCAAGACCTACTACATAAAATTCCACTCCATTTTTGTATGGAACAGCCTGGGTTATAAAAACCGACAACAAAACAATACAGTGGGGTCTACTGATCATGTCCTGAATCCATGGTACAAGTTGTCGTTGTGATATATACCACGGTGTATAACACCGCAAAGAGAGCGTTTTTAGGGTTTCTTTGTCAATGGAAAAAACCGAGCCTTTCTAATTTCGTCGTTCCTTCTCCGGAAATTACATAGCCATTTTACTCGGAGAATATTAACACTATATCGATGAGAATTAGAAAGAATGCATCCTCTGCATCGGGAAACTACGGTGTGGAGTGTACAGTACGAGTACTCGCGGCTGGGGAGTAGGTACGGTTGCCTCCAAAAGTTACTTGACATTTTTTCACTTCAGCATGTTTGAACTCTACACTAAAACGATGTTAGTGACTAATTCAACCTATGACATTTTTGACTTTTTTTTATGTATTAGTTTAAAAGTATTCTAATATTTGTAGTAGTATGTATTGTTTTTTTTTTTCTATGGGCCCTAGAACCTGAAATAAAGGAATAAATAAATAAATAAATATGGAAGGATTAAATGATTATTACTATCATTTTTTTATTCAATATTGTGGGATTAAAGCTGAAGTGCAAAAATATCAACTAACTTTTGGAGGCCACTGTATATACTCCCTAGCTCCGGTCAGGGATACCTATTAAGGTATTCCTGACTGGAGTAAGTTAATAATTGCATTCCACAGGGATATAAGCACCGTAGTGTAGTGCAACGCATAACTTGGCGTTGCTTTATAAGTACATTCGTCTCAGATTCTTACAGTGCGATTTCCCATCGACGTTCTTTATCAGCTGGCAGGGGTGGCAGTATACCGTAAAGTCCTCCTGAACTGGCCTTAAGCTACTGCCTTATGTTCTCAAACGAACTTAGCTTTAAGATGCTCTTAAAAGTCTTACTCGTAAGACACAACAGGAATCACGAACAGAAACTGGCATGAAATTAATATTGTAAAAATATATCAACAATCTCTTTTAGTCGCTTTGACAGCCGCACCCATCAAGGAAAATAAGAATATTATGTTAAACATGCGCAAAATTAAATAATTGATGTTTCAACCAACTTCAAATCATTAAAAATTGTAGGTACTTGCCTCCTTCAGCAGATTTTGTTAAAGCGAATCCAACTAAACACACGAAAATAGTCCTGTAAAACATTGTCACTTCACCAGTAATCAAATGGTATGAAATTTTATTAAAATATGATTGAACTATATTATACAATATCGTTGCGGTTAGAACGACTGTTAGCGATGCGCGTTTTACTATTGTTTCATTCGAATGACTATAATTTGAATAACTAAAATTTCAGCAAAAATCGAATCAGAAAATATACAATCGAATATCGATTGTATATTTTCTGATTCGATTGTTTTCCATCGCAACGTAAAAGCGAATAGTTGACCAGTCTTCTCTTACAATCCTGGAGCAAGACCAAGCTTAGTACCTAAATGGACACAGTCAAGAGCAGGCCACATGGTATCATTCAGTCAGTAGACCCGGTTTTTCACTATCTTTTCTTAGCACGTCGATTGCAAATATTGTTTGAAAAGAGGTTACATTTTTTCATTGGCTCAGTACTCAGCCACACGGAAGCATTCGCTGACGCAGACGTTACGGCGAAAGATGAATGTTGGATCATGGTCTGCGTGGAGACATTAAAGATAGGGTCCATCCGAGAAACCCCACCTGTGGAGATTGTCTCGGCTACGGCCGACCGAGTGAAATGGAAACTTTTTCGGCTTTTAAGGCATCTCTCTGTTTCTACGCTTATGGAATGACTCGTAAGGCGTGTCGGTAAGGCGTGCTCAATCTTTGTCCACATTTAAAATTATGATAAAAAATCACTTCCTCTCTCCTTAAACAGCACCATTATATTTTCTTTACTCCTGTTTCATGTCTATTGTTATATGTATATATTTATTTAGATTGGTATAATATACTTTATGTATGTATTTATTTTATCGTGTAAATAGTACACCACAGACTACCTACAGTATTTGTCTCTCCTTCCCTTTTCAATCCATCCAAAGGTTGTCTTTAAAAGATCGCTCTTAGCGATAAGACCGCCCATTGTGTCACCCTTTGTAAAATTTCTATATTGACGTCTGTAATCTATATGGTGTACATAATAAAGAGTATTCTATTCTATTCTATTCTAGGTATTGATTGGTAGAGCCAGCGTCACTATCGATAGACACTATTCGGTTTTGAATCGGACTCGGCTCAAATAGATTTAATCGAGTACACTTGTTCATTTTATTCGAATAGCATTTCAAACAGTGAGTGTATTATTTAATTTTGTTTCATTCGGTGTTGACTAATTGTTTTATCCTTCTTCCTTGTGTGTTTTCCTGTATTCACAGTATCACAAAAGCATGGAGAAATATAATAGGTCTTTACCTATGAAATTGCCGTTTTGTATTAAAAAATTTAAACGAATTTTTTTCATGTGTTTTTATTTGTATTAATCGAAGTAATCACCCATGCAATCAATGCATCTTTGCCAACGCAGTGGCAGTTTATTGATGCCCTTCTTAAAGAAATCAGCTGGACGGGAGGCAACAAATTCTTCAAAGACATTTTGTACTGCCGAGAGGCAGTATTGAATTTTTTTCCCGCCAAGAAGTTATCCAAATTCTGGAAAAAGTAGTAGTCTGTAGGCGCAAGGTCTGGTGAGTAGGGCGGATGACGGAGAGCTTGCAACCCCAGTTCTTGCAACTTGGAGACCGTCCGCTGTGCAGTATGTGGTCGCGCGTTGTCGTGCAGGAGCAGTGGAGACGAGCGATTGACCAATGCTGGTTGGAGATGTGCCAGCTTCTCCATCATTGTGTTTAGTTCTTCACAGTACACATCTGCAGTAATGCTCAACCCGTTTGGTAAAAAGCTGTGATGAATCACACCGGCGCTAGACCACCAAACAGTGACCATCACTTTTCTAGGGGTAAGTTTTCGTTTAGGGCATTGTTTAGGTGCTGAACCAGGAACCAACCAACTTGCTGAGCGCTTGCGGTTATCAAACAGAATCCATGTTTCATTGCAGGTAACAATGCGGTTCAAAATTCCTTCATTTGTGTGTCTGTTGAGCAGTGCAAGGCACGTCTCGACGCGTACTTCGCGCTGGCGATCATTGAGTTCGTGGGGCACCCATTTGTCAAGCTTTTTTTAACTTGCCAATTTGACGCAAATGGACCAATATTGTTTTGACGCTAACGTCGAAAGCTGCTGCTAATTCAGCCGTAGATTGTGTATCACCAGCTTCCACAATCGCCTTTAATTCGTCACTGTCGACCAAAGTCTTCGGACGACCGCGAGGTTCATTTTTCAGGTCGAAATTTCCAGAACGGAAGCGAGCAAACCAATAACAGGTTGGTTTGTAGTGTTAGCTCCGTAAACGTCGTTGATGTTGCGTGCCGCTTGCGCCGCGTTGCTGCCAATACGGTACTCATATTCCGTAATTACTCGAATTTTTAACGGATCCATGATGACGAAAAAGATTGAAATGCGATGAAAATGTAACACTAATCAATAAACAAATGACTACTTTTGGAAACAAAATTCCATGTTTTTAAAATAAAATTAATTTGAAATTAGAATTCTTAGCCAAACAAAAATTATTTTGATTTGAAATGGCCAGTACTGCAGAACGGCAATTTCATAGGTAAAAACCTAATATTTCAAACTACAGTCAAAATCTGTTATAACGACATCGAAGGGACTACTCATATTTGGTCGTAGAAACCGATAGTCGTAAAAACCAGTGATATTTTTGAGGTACAGACGCTAGCACATCACCCGAAATTGTAAAATTTTCCCAATCAACTTTGAACCTTACCCTTTATCGATAAAGTTGAAAATCTATCAAATAAATTTGACAGATTGTAGTAGCTTGATGTGCTGGCGTCTGTACAATACAAAGTAATTTTTTATTAAGTAGTATTATTGAATGTGTAGGTACATATAAATTTCACATAAAACGTATAATATGAAAGAACATTATAATTTTTCTGTATTCATAAAATCTGTAATTTTAGTCTGTTTGGAACACTTCTGTTGTGCGTACGAATTTTGTAGATCACGTTGGATTTTAATTAGTGTATCGTCATAATTTTCCTGGATGTGAAACTGTTCATTAAAAAGAATAATCTTTCGTAATACACTAACATCATTGAGACCGTCATTAAAAGAATTTTGTTTCTGAGAATTACAAAAGACCCTAAACTCGACACATTTTTGTTTACTTTTGCGATCTTAATAGCAATTGACCATTATACTGTGCTAGATATGGATACTGTTACCTATTCAAATTGTTTACAATACTGGTCGTTCTAATAGATTCAATTCTCCAAAAATATTAGTTGAATAAAGTCGCTTAATGAGATATGTCGTTATACGCAATGTCGTAAAAAGCAGTGTTTTTTATAAGGCGATCATACAGTATTCAGCCGGGACCAATGGTTTTGGTCAATATAACCGATACTTTGTTTTAAACGATGTCGTCGTAAATGATTTTAACTGTATTTTTGATGATATTAAGAATAAATTCCCCAACTACGTTGGCACCTACGTGTAACATACGAGCTGTGCTCGTGACTGCGTTGGCGTAAAATTCTGAAAACATTTTTGTTGGTTTTTTTTTTTTTGTTTGTTTTTCCTAATGCTGCCTCGGTGGGCCTAGTGGTTGCACGCTCTACTGCTGAACATGAGGTCCTGGGTTGGAAACCCAGGTCAGGAAAAATGTTATTGGGTTTTTCTATCTGGAATTTCTCAGTAGCACGTCTATTTTTTTTTTTTTTACTTTTTAGATGTCGTGTATTATTGAGATCTACCTTCTATCACCTACCAGCTAGTAATCACAAAAGCAACACGAATAATAATCAGCCATCACCAGTAATCTGTTCTTAAAATATTCATTTATTTTTAATTAAAAACTAGTTAACAATAATTAGATACACAAAAATTGATTTTTAAATAAATAAATCGATTACACAACGTGTAACGTTAAATGCGCAAAACCTGAAAATAGTTTGATCAGAATAACGAGCAGAATTAAGTGAACCACTTTTTAATATAGGTCATATTTTTCAAAAAAATCTTCATTAAAAACGTTTTTTTTTTTTTTTTTTCAAATTCAAATTCTTTATTGCGTTGCGTTGCCGTGTCTATTTATTAATAGTTCAAGCAACCCAATGTCAGCGCGGCGCAGCGGCCCGGTGACGACTCCTCCCTCGATAAAGCGTCGTCGCAAACGCAAGAAACGATCAGAATGGCCAGTAAAACTAAAACAGCACATAAAACCATTCAAATATTTTTAATAACTTAACTATTTTCTCTCTGAAATAGGTCAATTGAATTAAAAATCAGTTGGGGTGTCTGAGGCTTTGCGCATTTAAGGTTACACGTTATATGAAAACAATGGTGGTTCATTCCCGTAGGATATTTTCCGACAACCACACGGGTGAATCGGCGGGCCAAAGATAGTATTGTTTATAAACATTTTAATGTATGTACCTACCTAAACGACTGTAATAAATTAATAATTATGAGGTTTTCGTTTTGACAATAATTGACTACTGAACCCTAAACGTGCAGTGACATCTAGCGTTCCTTACTTGAACCACGTACCAAAAACTGGTGCCGTTGGCAGCCCCTAAACTAGTTGGACTATTAACACGGCTATCACCAATGATACACATCGTCCACTTCTTTTTTTTGAGTGATCACTTTTTGTGTGGTTTTAAAACAACATTTGCATTTATAGCTTAGTACAACATTACTGTGTACCATTAGGTGTAATATTATTATAATATTATTTGAAACCTATTATAGCACGCTAATATAGTACAGCGACATCGTACGGACAACCTTCGAAACTCTGTCGTTTTAACCGTCATGTTTATTTATTGTGGATAGATGGCGCTACAAGATAAGGACAGGAGCATGACGGATAGATGGCGCCAGTTGAGTTTTTATTTGGAAACGTTCAGACTAGACATTGAGATTAGGCTTGTAGTTAATACGAAGTTACCATGATAGAACTTTGAAGTCATTTATACGGGCTCTTGATGGCAAACAAAAGACCATACGAATAGTTTCGTCGAGTCGGGCTGGCTGGCAATTTGGGCATAAGTCAAATAATTAATTATAAATTGTAAATTAATATTATACAGATAAGCGACACCAAGATCTAAAAGCTACTTACGATCATCTTTTTTCATTGTATTTTACTTGTTCAAAGGGAAATATTTAAGTGATCCTCTAAAACTCAGGTAATACGGGCTGGTGTCCGCAACTCCACGTCAACCTATTGACCTACGAATGATGTAGATACGTTTTTTGAAATGATTAAACCTCTAAAAACTTTTTGGGCTTCTAATGATGCTAACTCTTTTGAATAAATGAGGCTCTTTTTTTAACTTTCTGGCATTTTTTCACAGGTTATTAAGCTAGGGTACCACGACCAATTGGGATATCTGTTAAGTTAGAACTGTGACCGAGCGAGCGAAGCGAGTGGTGCCACGGCAGCGGCTTGCGAGCGCTACTAGAGTACCTGTACATGCATCCAAGTTGGTTGCCATTACTTGGCCTGAACAGCTATTTTTAGGGCCCGAATAAAAGGAATTATTAGATGTCCAAAAAAGAGGCGCAATCATTATTTATTCAATAATAGTTTAGGAAAGCGAACTGGGAATTAATTGAGGCTCGATTCAATACATGCCATGATAAAAGTAGTAATCAAAAATCGTGCCTTGCTTTGGTCAAGGTTAAAATAAAATAACGTTTATTTCCGAAGCTATCGGTGCTTAGAAGACCAAAGGTTCTTTGACTACAAACAAATAGGCACCTAAAAAACTATAAACTAACTTGTTATGTATCGTAGACGAGCTTCGTCAGGTTTTCGCTGACTGCAAATCAACTCGCCTGAAGACCTGCCATAAAAAAAAATGAAGCGCACAGCTATAAGAACTTGTTATTGGACGCCCGCGTCATGAATCATGATGACAGGAACTGTCATGGTCGACACGCAGTGTATAGCTGCAGACGGGTGTTCTTATTGAATATTGGAGGCAAGCCTAGAAGTAAGCGCCTGTGCGGATTCATTCTTGACGAATTGCCATTGGCCAAGGAAGGCAACAGGGAAGAGAGAGAAAGGGAGACAGAGATGTGGATTTTGTTTCTTGGAATAATGGGACATTGGATTTTGAGATACCTTTGCCCAGTAAGGCCTCTTTCCCACGGCAAAATCCCGTTTTTTGCAGGTACGGTTTTTTGCAGGATCCCGTTTAATAGTGTACGTGTTTAAATATACATATTTCACACAAGCATCCTGTTTGCCGGATACTGTAAACTAATGTTAATGTTAATTCTTAATGTTAATTTAAAAAGAAGTGTTAGCTTTTGATTCCCACTGCTGCTCAGCTGCTGACCGTACCTACCTACATTACCTTTCAGACGTGCTTCTGAACTTAATCTGCCTTATTTTTATTCAATAAAAGCTGATTTCAGAGACTTTTCAGCTTGTGTGTTATTTTTTTATCTACCAAAATATAAATCATTAATTTGAATATAAGCAGCAAATAATGTATGGTACGGTGTGCTGTGGTATCATTGTAACAACACAATCAAGATACAATAACACTCGCGCAAGCGTACCCATATTAAAAAAAAAAACATATATTTTGTTCAAAATCGCATTGAAGTTAAAGAGACAAAAATATTATTTTTAATAATTCGAATAAACAAAAAGCACGCCGCATCCTAAATAAGTTTTGACCACTTGAGACTTTCCGATTCAGTCGTGTTATACGATCGAATAGTGTTGAAATTATGAAAAATGTCAATCAATTATTTTACTTACTGCTCGAAAAATAAAGTGTAGTTTAGTTTGCGGTCATTTGACGGCTGCTGTCGGCCGCCATTTTCCACAATGGCCGTCAGAAACGCGACATCTATGCAGAGTTTAGTGTCATCGCGAGCGTGCGTAGCTTGGGTCGTGCGTGTTTTTATCAGCACTATATTGTTTGCATCCATTGTATAAAGAAATATGACGCGAAAAATTGCTCGGCGTAGTCATAATTCATACCTATCTGTCGTGTTGTAACGCAAAAAAGTTTATTTATAATAAATCGTGCCGTGCCGTATTTTATTGGTCCGCTACATAGTAAAATAATGAATTTAACACGCCGCCGCAGTCTTCTGTTTGAATTGTCGTGAGCCTTGTTGTGGGATCGATTTTTAGGTGTTATTAATGAAATTACGGAGGTGCTCGCGAGTGATATTGTTACATAAAGAACCCGTTTTAAAACACTCCCGTTACACTGGTGTTCAGTCTTGTTCAAGCTGTGGAGCGCTTATAATCGATATAAGTTAATAAAAAATGCATATTTTCCCCATGGTTTCATAAAGGATCGGGTCAATACAGTGCCGGCTTGAACGGCGTTACGAATGTTGTTGATTCGCGTTCAAAATGTGGTATTGTTGATGACTGCAGTGCGACCGATTTATTTTGTCCTAAAGTGATGGTGATTATGACAACATACTTACTGTTTTGTTGTGCCACGGAGTTTTCCACTTTGAGAGGTTAGTAAACAAATCACTTTTTTCTAGTACACACTTTTATTTGAAAATAGAATAAATAGTGACATTAATTATGGTCAGACAGTGATTATCGTGCCCTTGAAAAAACCGTGACTGAGTGGCGGGAACGTATTTAATTTTTTGGGTCAATTCTCGGTCTTTCGGCCTCTTCTGCAGGGCCAGTATTTTATGTATTTATTAACTACACTGTAATCATTACAAGAAAAAAGGTCGTGCCATGTCGCGGACTATGAATTATAAATAGGTACAATAGCTGCATTCAAAACACGATAAAAAAAGATAGTGTAACAGTGTACGATCGCGTGATTTATTCTATCAGCATTAAAAATCTAATGTTACGCGGCATTTGACATTAAAATCATTGCACTCCCGAATTGTTATTAAAAGTATAGGTATAACATCAGTCAAACGATTTTATTAGGTATTAGCAAGATGTGAATTGTAATAAATTTAATGTGTTAAATTGAACTTGCACCTGAATAGTGTACTTACAATTATTTATTTGCTTTTAGATTGCAATATACCTAAGATAACTTAGCGAATATTAAAGTAAAACGTAAAAATCTGAAAGCCATCTTTCTCCAGAAAGTCCTAGGAACACTATCCTATGGAAAAAAATAATAAAAAAGTAAATAAAACAGTGATGTCATAATGAATGACCTTCACACTTTCACAATGATACTGCTACTAATACTCCCTTATTTCATTGCTTATTTCATTGATTTCATATTAACTTCCACTAAAAATATTGAACCATTATTTTAAACTCTTGCTGTTCAATATAAAAAATTAAAAATAAATCACAATCAATTTTTATTGTTTTCCATTTCTTTAAATTTAAATAATAGTTCTACCTGCCAGACATTGGCTATGGCTGCAGGCTGTATAAAACCTTCATGTTATTCTTTTCATGAAATCATTATTGTTTTGATTAAAGACCTCTCTAAGATGTGATGAAACTTTTTAAAACAGCTAATCATTCTAAAAATATGTACTTACAGATTAATTATCTAACTACTTATGGTTACTCTTTTGACATAATGTTTTATACATTGAGATTTTATCTGTCAAACTAGGTAACATTTCAGTTGATTTGTAATTATTTTGTGTTGTGAATTACATAAGGCACATAAGACAGCTAAGTACTCCTTGTTGCCCACTGTTTCACAACCATACTGGGAAACAACTTTATTGTACACAGATAAAAGTAGGTACTCCTCTGGGTTCTATTTCAGCTCTGTGCCAAGTTTCATTGAAATTAATTATTTAGTTGAAGTATCTCAAAGAAACAAAATGACAGGCATATATGCCTGGGTCACAGAATTATTTCTGAATTTATAATGTTAGTAGCATGGAGGGGCCCATCGCTAAATAATAACAGCCGCACAGGTCGATCGACCAGGTTAAGCTACGCTTGCCGCGGTTGGTCTGTGGATGGGTGACCATCTTTACATACCGAGACCCCTCCGTGCCTCGGAAAGCACGTTAAGCTGTTGGTCCCGGCTGTCATTCCTAGATCTTTGACAGTCGTTACTGGTCAGAAGCCCAAAAGTCTGACAACCAGTCTTACCTAGGGGTCTCGTATTACACAGTAACTGGGTTGCGGAGGTCAGATAGGCAGTCGCTCCATGTAAAATACTGGTCAGCTGCATCCGGTTAGACTGGAAGCCGACCCCAACATAGTTGGGAAAAGGCTACGCAGACGCTGAGTAGCATGAAAAGAAGTACCTAGCACCCGGACTTGTGTTGTAAGTTGTAGGACCGAACCCAGGCAAACACTTTGTGTAATTTATTTCATCACCACTGCTCCCAAAACAGTGAAAGGGAAACATTCTGGGAAAACCTGCATGTCCTAGAATAAAAAATTTGATGCCATCTGACGTTCACCAACCCGCACTTGGCCTGCTTGGTAGATTATGGCCCACGGCCTCTCACAGGGAGGAGGCCTGTGTCCTAGGAGTGGGAAAATTATAGTTTTATTATGCTTAAGAGGGTAATTTTACTATCAAAATATGGAATGTAAGGTACAAAACTATGTTCTTTGATAGATTTATAAATGCATGAAATAATAATTATGATTGAATAACGTATACTTGAAGTTAGAATCTTAAATTGTTATGTAGGTATTGTCCAACTATCTGCTGTAGCATTATGAGCGATGACCTAAAAATAATGCCTGCTACATTAAATTTTTTCATAATAAGTAGATGGAAAGAGACTGATGTTGTATATTTATATTGGAGATAATCGTTTCTGGAAAAATATGGTCAAGAGCAGGTCAACTAAGCAATAAAAAAATGTGTGAACAAACTCTATGGGACCAAATTTGAAATATGAATATAAAAATATTGTTCCCTACATTTTGATTGCATAGGTATTACATTGTGTAGGATTTTATCTTTCCGTATTTCATTGTTGCTCTGCAAAATAGCCTCCACATTATGGGGAGAGTCATCTTCACTACAACCTTGCCGTCTTGCTCATACTATCACCACTGCTTTAGCTATTCTCATAAATACACGTATCTATTGAAAAGAGTATGCTCAGATTGTTTGGTCATGTTGAGAAGATATAATTATGAAAGGAGACTAACGGAAGGCATTTTGGGCATGGCACCAAAAGTATACAATAAGTTGCCAAAAAGTATCACAGACCTACACAAAATGAACCAATTCAAATTATGTTTACACAAATTCTTAGTTGTAAAATGTTACTATTCAATTAATGATTATTTAAATGAAAGATGAGTCGATTTTATCTGAAATGGCACCACAAATATAATTATTATTGAAATTTTGATCTGACTTGTGTATAATAATTTGACATTTTTAAATATAAAAAAAATATAAAAATAAAAAAAAAGGTCACAAGGCAGATGTGAATGGAAATGCAGGGAGGGGACGCCCTTTGCGGGCATATAGTGACCTTATTGATGATGTTCTTCAGAAAGGTTAAATGCGCAAAACCTGAAAATAGTTTGATCAGAATAACGAGCAGAATTAATTGAACCACTTTTTAATATAGGTCATATTTTTCAAAAAACCTACATTAAAAACGTTGCCGTGTCTATTTATTAATATGTCAAGCAAGTCAATGTCAGCGCGGCGCAGCGTCCCGGTGACGACTCCTCCCTCGATAAAGCGTTGTCGCAGACGCAAGAAACGATCAGAATGGCCAGTAAAAATAAAACAGCACATAAAACTTTTTAAAAATTTTTTAATGACTTATTTTCTATCTGAAATAGGTCAATTGATTTAAAAATCTGTTGGGGTGTCTGAGAGGTTTTGCGCATTTAACGTTACACGTTGTATAGTATTCACAACATGTGTATTACCATAAGTATGAACGTAATCGAAACAAAAGGAGTATATTTAAGGATTGTAGCAGGTGGCATTCTGTAGTTTCTGTCTACTCCCATGGTAAGAAGATGCTTATTTATGTCAAAAAGGTCTATTCTATACTATCTTTCTCTATGGCAATGGAGCCGATGTCGACAATTCTGCCAATGTCAGATGTGACATATTGAGAAAAAAAAAATGTTGATCGCAGCTGTCATTTTACTCTAGCAAATTAATAATCAGATTTTAAATAATTCTTGTTGATACGAGAGTAAACTAAATAAGAACTTTTAATCAACGAGATAATATTTTTTTAAGTCTTAGAACATCGGCGAGACTACTGCGAAAGCCGTAGAGGCATAGACCTGTTTTCCGAAACAGGTTTTTATAACAGTGTAGTATTACACTAGGCAGAGGTAACCTGGCAGGCGGCAGCACATCCTTATTTTGTTTTGTTTTGGGTGGGAAATTATCAAATAACTTCTCCCGCTCTGGGCGGAGCGGGAGGGGCGTGTCAGACTTTTACTGACTAAAACCTACTCGTATTGCTTAAGCTGCCTGTTCCAGGTGGCACGGTTACTCTTTCCAACAACCCGCGACCCTGGCAGGCATCGGCCCTCGCGGACCCCGTTAGTTAGTGCTGGTATCTCTTATGTCATTGAGGCGAGCGTGGAATACAACGCGCCGTCGACTCGCTCTCGACTCCTGGCAGCACATCCTATGTTTTTTTTTTTACGCGGCTCGTGCAAAGGGAATATAATATTACTACTAGAACTTTGTCCGCGTGTATTTCGTACGTTCCTCTAAAAATTTCGAAAATGTACGTTTATCATTTTTATCATGTATATCAGTAGGATTCGGGCCAATTTTTAAAGTTTATAGATCAAAGAAACAACATTTTTTCAAATAAACTGTCGACCTTTTTCACCACGACAGGTGTCGTTTTTATAAAAGCCATTTGATACATTTCCACTAAAAAAAAATTGCCCAAGCAAGTCATTTTGACTGCTTTTTAATTTCACTTAGAAAAACAATTAATAATAATAATAACAATAATATACCATAACTCTCACACAACGCCATCTAGTCCCGAACTAAGCAGAGCTTGTGCTATGAGTAGGTACTAGACAATTACGTAGTATAATGACACAATTTCTTAGAATTTTGTGACTTTTTATAAAACATATAAATGCGTTTATTAATAATTGTAGTTACTTCCCCCCCCCCCCCATTCATTTGCTTTATATATATAAGGTCCCATTAAAATAGTTGGACAAATTTTAATACAGCGTTCAGTACGTCTAACCAAAGATATCCAAGCAAAAAAAACAATGATTAAAGTGATTTTATTTTGATCGAAAATAATAAATTGTTCGGCACCACAGCCGGCACTCTAGAATAAACCCATCCTTATGGGTAAGTACTTGCACTCGGGCGGCCAGTACTGTTAGGGCCGACACATATGGCGAGGTGTCAAACAAAAATCAACATTGTGAGCCTTAAAATAAAGTCGAAAATAAATAACCTAAGACGCGCAATTTGAAAACAGGCTAATATTGGGGGTGAATAAACTTTCCTTGAACACATGATTATGAACCGTCTAGGTACGAAAAGAAAAGATTCTAATTTCCCATCACACTTTACCAGGCTTTGGACTGTCTAATTGCGTGCTGAACTGTTATCAAAGTATTAAAGCAAATGCAGAAAGTTGTAAACAAACAAGCGCGCAGTGGATACAATGTAGTGTTATGAATCTTTTTTATTTATTTAAAGTTCGATAACAGTAAAACACTGAATCAGTCATGGTTAAAAATTAGAATCAGCCCTATTTACAATAATTAATATAAATACTACTTACTCTACGACGATAGGTGGATAGGTACGTAATTACATTCATTGTTGAACGTGCCTACCGTTTTGAGCGATGCACTTGCGAGCGCGTTTAATTTCTTTGCACTATTAAAAGAGTGTCACTTTCACTTTTTATTGTTTCAAATGCGAGGGTGATTCGCGTACATAGCTCATTCACGCTGGCTATTAAGTGTCCATTTTCACCGTACAATAAATCTTTAGCACGACCCCAGAAATAAAAATCAAGCGGAGTCAAGTCCAGGCTCCTAGCAGGCCACGGGACAGGACCACCCCGACCAATCCACCGGTCTCCGAACCGAGAATTGAGATAGTCTCTTACGTTTCCAGCGAAGTGTGCTGGCGCGCCATCATGCTGGAAGTAGAGGTCACGCCAGACTACCAGGGGTACATCTTCTAACATTGTTTCAACATCGTTACGTAACAAGTCTATGTAGGTACGTATTATTGTTTAAACGGTTAAGAAACAGGCCCTAAAACTTTATTGTCTAGCACTCCTACCCACACATTTACACTAAACCGTGTTTGGTAATAATCCGGTCTCACTTTATTTGGGTTAATAGTTGTCCAGTAATGGGAATTATGTATGTTAAATAACCCAACACGTGTAAAAGTACATTCATCAGTCCAGAGAATGTGACGTTGGGGTTGTTGCAGTAGCCACCTACAAAATGTTAATTTGTTCAGTTCTTGCACACGAGTGCAATGATATGGGTGGTGGCCTTTATCACGAAGGAGCTTCTTCCACACGTAAAAATCGCTGACGTTGAATACACGACCGGCATCGGCAGTGCTCGCCGTGGGGTGTATTCTAAAGAAATCTAAAACGTCTTCTTCAAGGCGCACCGGATAGCGCGGTCTTCCTGCGTCAACCGCTGGTGGCATGAAGGTGCCACATTCACGATGGCGCTGTACTGCTCTCAGGATTATGGTGAGGCTCGGCCGCCTTCCAAATCTTTCTTGATAAAGGATTTGGGCTTGTCGTAAGCTTTCGTTGCACTCACGATAACACAGGACCATTTCCAAGTATTCTTGGTTGCTGTACGCGTAATAAGGCATTGTTGTCGATTGTGATAACTACGTAACAACACACACGCAGACTTTCATGTAACATATTCTGTTGGCTCGGTTGCGCGACGAAAACTGAAATGGCTTCATTGTCAATTTGTCATATTTTACGTCAGCGGCCCTTCGCCCCGGGCATCCCCGCGGTGAAGGGCTATGTTAGAGTGAGATGGCATGAGTTGAACAATGAAAGCGGCGGGTGGTGACATGGCCACGTGCGCCTGGACCATTATTTCGTAGAATCAGAATTTATGAGATAGCAGACATGGATGTGTTTATGCATTGGGTAACCAAAATGTTTAGTGCATTTTCGCTAACTGATTTTTTTTTTTTTTAAAGTATCTAATGCATTTTTCTTATTTTTTTTTTTACCATTGTCCTTATTTTGGTGGTCTGAATGATTTGTAAAAGTTTGTCCACCTATTTTAATGGGACCTTATATAATATATATGTGTTTTATCTATATCGCAAAAGCAGTTATTCTGACTGCATTTATTTGGGCAATATAGGTATTATATTAAGTTTCAGTGTTTCTAGTGTTACTGACATGACATTAAATCCTCTGAGGGTTTTTTTTTTTTGAACATTACCTTTACTATTTTCTGAGGCAAACATTGCCAAGTTTCAAGTTTATTAATAAAAAGAATAAGATTTCTCATATTAACTGTATCCCGTCTTTTCACCCCCACAGGGGTAGAATTCTACAATTTCGATTGGCATGTTTCCATAATTTGACTCAAGATTATTTACCTATACCAATTTTTGAGTTAATTAAACCACGCAGTAAAACCGCCCTCCTTAAAAAAAAAATACCGCCTTTTGTCCCGTCAAGGGTCGATTTTCGAAAGACCTAAAAACTTATCATCGTTTCTTTTCTGTCAAAAGCATTAATACCGAGTTTCAAGTTAATCGGAACGCGCCCTTTCTCAAAATTTCACGTTCCTAGTCCCAGTAGTTTCGACTGTGGCAGTCAGTCAGTCAGTTTCTCCTATAGGTACATATAGATAGATTGCATTCTGCTGCTTCGCCTGTAAAGTTTGCAGTAGGTTCTGTCAAATACTAGCACTGCAGTTTGGCCGTGAAATCGACTGCCAAACTAGTGCAATTTGTGTTCTCAAATTCTATCAATAAATGACTCAAAAAAAAAAAAAAAAAAACATTAGGATCTCCCAGTAGCAGTCTGGAGTCTGGATTTCGGTTTGGGCTCGCCACTTATTCATAAGACTGAAATATGTGTGTAGGTTTAAACCTTGCTTATTACCCCTTTGAGGTAATATAGGTGTGATGTTATGTTAATAACTATTAAGTGAAGTACATAATGTGCGATTAAAAAAAAACCTGTGACTGTGGGTTTCCATTAAGGACGGGTTGTGTTTCGTTCCGCCTAAATCCGTAGTACTCGGAATGCATTAGCGTTTGTCTCTGGTTACCAGATTTCCCCGTACGAGCTACGTGCAACCGAACGGGAAGTCGAAATTTGAATTTTTCAATGGAACAAGATTCGAAAATTACGTAGAACACGCGCTTAAAAAAAAATATGATATAGTCAAATAACGGTTCCTTTTTGTTAATTAAGTGATCCGACAGACGTTGTCCTGTCCAAACAATTCATAGAGAAAAGTACTTTCAGTTTTTCTAAATTTTCCGGGAATCCACTCAATTTTTTTTTCGATTGAAACCTAATTCGGCCTATTACGAACATTAAAAAAAAGCCAAATATGTCCAGCCGTTCTCAAGTCAAACTCAAACTAAAAGCATTTGTTTAAATAAAACCATTTACAGGCAGTTTTGAATTGTCAAGGAGTCGGTCAGTCATATACAAGGTGTAACTTAAATAACGCACAACCTCTTAAGAGGTCATTGTACTCATCATTATGAAGAACTTTTACTATGGGACCAAACCTGCAATCGCGAAAAAAAAATCAGCTGTTCCCTACATTTATGTTCGCATAACTCGTCAAAATGTAGGGAACAGCTGATTTATTTTTCGCGATTTCCGGTTTGGTCCCATAGTAAAAGTTGTTCATAATGATGAGTACAATGACCCCTTAAGAGGTTGTGCGTTAAGTTACACCTTGTATATCAACGAACAGAATTATTTAATTTGATTGACTTACGATATCACTCACGTCTGCATTCCGAAAGTACAGAGGTTTTTTGAACAAGATTAACATAAGTAATATTAAAATCCTTTAGGCCCGGCGCCCATTATCGGCATCGGTACGACTGAGGATTTTAGGTGGCAAATAGCAATATACTATAACATAATGGCAATAAAGTAGAAATTTCCGTGATATGTGGTCGTAATAACAAAAATACCGCTTCGGTATGCTTGAGGCTGGTGTATCGGCAGCCTTGAGAATGCTTCGGGATGCTTCGGCATCCTTCGGCAACCTTCGGTACGCCGCCGGCGCCGAGGCAACACTCGGGGGATAGTTTGAGAAATACGATATTGAGACGCTTCGGCAAGCTACAGGACGGTGCGGCATCCTTAAGGACGCCTCGTCATCCCTAAGAACGTTGCAGCATGCCAAAGCATAATTGCCGATAGTGTGCGCTTGCATGTAGGATGCCGAAGGATCCTTTTCCTTGCCGATGCCGATAATGGGCGCCGGGCCTTACAGAGGCTAGAGCATATTACTGCAGGCTACTACTGAGAAGTTCCTAATAGAAAATGGCAATAACACATCTCCACCTAAATACCACTTCATTACTTTACTATTTTTATATATAAGGTCCCATTAAAATAGGTGGACAAACTTTTACAAATCATTCAGACCACCAAAATAAGGACAATGGTAAAAAAAAAAAATAAGAAAAATGCATTAGATACTTTAAAAAAAAAAAAAATCAGTTAGCGAAAATGCACTAAACATTTTGGTTACCCAATGCATAAACACATCCATGTCTGCTATCTCATAAATTCTGATTCTACGAAATAATGGTCCAGGCGCACGTGGCCATGTCACCACCCGCCGGTTTCATTGTTCAACTCATGCCATCTCACTCTAACATAGCCCTTCACCGCGGGGATGCCCGGGGCGAAGGGCCGCTGACGTAAAATATGACAAATTGACAATGAAGCCATTTCAGTTTTCGTCGCGCAACCGAGCCAACAGAACATGTTACATGAAAGTCTGCGTGTGTGTTGTTACGTAGTTATCACAATCGACAACAATGCCTTATTACGTGTACAGCAACCAAGAATACTTGGAAATGGTCCTGTGTTATCGTGAGTGCAACGAAAGCTTACGACAAGCCCAAATCCTTTATCAAGAAAGATTTGGAAGGCGGCCGAGCCTCACCATAATCCTGAGAGCAGTACAGCGCCATCGTGAATGTGGCACCTTCATGCCACCAGCGGTTGACGCAGGAAGACCGCGCTATCCGGTGCGCCTTGAAGAAGACGTTTTAGATTTCTTTAGAATACACCCCACGGCGAGCACTGCCGATGCCGGTCGTGTATTCAACGTCAGCGATTTTTACGTATGGAAGAAGCTCCTTCGTGATAAAGGCCACCACCCATATCATTGCACTCGTGTGCAAGAACTGAACAAATTAACATTTTGTAGGTGGCTACTGCAACAACCCCAACGTCACATTCTCTGGACTGATGAATGTACTTTTACACGTGTTGGGTTATTTAACATACATAATTCCCATTACTGGACAACTATTAACCCAAATAAAGTGAGACCGGATTATTACCAAACACGGTTTAGTGTAAATGTGTGGGTAGGAGTGCTAGACAATAAAGTTTTAGGGCCTGTTTCTTAACCGTTTAAACAATAATACGTACATAGACTTGTTACGTAACGATGTTGAAACAATGTTAGAAGATGTACCCCTGGTAGTCTGGCGTGACCTCTACTTCCAGCATGATGGCGCGCCAGCACACTTCGCTGGAAACGTAAGAGACTATCTCAATTCTCGGTTCGGAGACCGGTGGATTGGTCGGGGTGGTCCTGTCCCGTGGCCTGCTAGGAGCCTGGACTTGACTCCGCTTGATTTTTATTTCTGGGGTCGTGCTAAAGATTTATTGTACGGTGAAAATGGACACTTAATAGCCAGCGTGAATGAGCTATGTACGCGAATCACCCTCGCATTTGAAACAATAAAAAGTGAAAGTGACACTCTTTTAATAGTGCAAAGAAATTAAACGCGCTCGCAAGTGCATCGCTCAAAACGGTAGGCACGTTCAACAATGAATGTAATTACGTACCTATCCACCTATCGTCGTAGAGTAAGTAGTATTTATATTAATTATTGTAAATAGGGCTGATTCTAATTTTTAACCATGACTGATTCAGTGTTTTACTGTTATCGAACTTTAAATAAATAAAAAAGATTCATAACACTACATTGTATCCACTGCGCGCTTGTTTGTTTACAACTTTCTGCATTTGCTTTAATACTTTGATAACAGTTCAGCACGCAATTAGACAGTCCAAAGCCTGGTAAAGTGTGATGGGAAATTAGAATCTTTTCTTTTCGTACCTAGACGGTTCATAATCATGTGTTCAAGGAAAGTTTATTCACCCCCAATATTAGCCTGTTTTCAAATTGCGCGTCTTAGGTTATTTATTTTCGACTTTATTTTAAGGCTCACAATGTTGATTTTTGTTTGACACCTCGCCATATGTGTCGGCCCTAACAGTACTGGCCGCCCGAGTGCAAGTACTTACCCATAAGGATGGGTTTATTCTAGAGTGCCGGCTGTGGTGCCGAACAATTTATTATTTTCGATCAAAATAAAATCACTTTAATCATTGTTTTTTTTGCTTGGATATCTTTGGTTAGACGTACTGAACGCTGTATTAAAATTTGTCCAACTATTTTAATGGGACCTTATACAGTGTGTCCGGACATGGACTAGCGATATTCTAAATACTTAAATATAAGCTATTTTAAAGTACTATTACACTATAGGCTTGGGTCCAATACACTTCCCCGCTATGTGGCAGCCATTTTGTTTTTTTTGTTGAAATATGCTCTATGCGAGTACAAAAAAAATCATATATCTCAAAGTTTTAGTCATACTGAGATAAAAATAGGCTTATTCGGAAGGCAATAATATTGTCTACCGTCTGCATTACAAAGCAATGTGTTCACAATTCCATAACTTTTGAAAAAAAATGTGAAAGTCGAAAAAAAAATCAAAAAATTATGCAATTCAACCAATAATGGTTAATTACTACAAAAACAACCCCGAGAACTTTTTTATTTTTTATACTAGATCGACAGTTTTTGAGCTACGCTACAATGCAACATAAAATTCACAACTGTATGTTTAATACTTTAAGAGTTATTGTTGTTTGAACATAGCGTATGCGCAAGCACAAAACGTCTTTGTTAACCGCCAGAGTGTCATTTATGGCATTCACTGTATTCCATCTGAGAGCAGGCGAGAAATACTGTTCGTTACTACCGTGAGTAAGCGAGATAGAACGTATTAGTCCACTACCTGAAACAAAATCAGTTTTAAGGACAAATTATTAGTTGGGTTAGTTTAGTTGTCCCTCGCCCTGCGTTGTGATCGCTATCGCTACTTTCACTTACCGTCCGTGCTGTTTACGTGCTGCGTTAGTGTTTTGTATTTAAAAGTGTGATAAAGTATGGCACAGCGTCAATATTCATCGCAACATATTGCTGACATACACTTTGTGTATGGCTTTTGCAATGGAAGTGCAAATTTGGCTGTACAAGAATATCGACGAAGGTACCCTAACAGGCCTACACCGAGTCGTCAAACTTTTATCGACGTGCATTCAAGATTAGCGGAAAGAGGTATTCAAAGAGCTGTTAATGAACGCAATCGCTTGGTATCGCCCGAAGATGAAGAAGAAGTGCTTAGACTAATAACCAATGATCCTAGACTAAGCGTTAGACGGATTTCAGTGCAACTTCGAATGTCTAAGTGGCATGTATGGAGAATTTTGAAAAGAGAAGGGTTACACCCTTATCATTTTCGACGGGTTCAAGACGTGATCGAACCAGATTTTGCTGCGAGATCTGTGTTTTGTTCGTGGATAAATAGAAATTTGAGACAGAACCGTAATTTTTTACAAAGAATACTGTGGACTGATGAAGCCAAATTTACAAGAGCTGGGATTACAAACCACAGAAACGACCATCTCTGGTGCTCCGCAAATCCAAGGGCGGTGCGCCCAAGCTCATTTCAACATGAATTCTCAGTAAATGTGTGGGCCGGCATAATCAACGATAGGCTGATAGGGCCATTGGAATTGCCACCTACATTAAACGGCGCTAGATTTTTAGAATTCTTACAGACACAGTTTGCGGACAGCCTCATGGACCTACCTCTATCATACCGTCGGCGTATGTGGTTCCAGCTCGATGGTGCACCCGCGCATTTTTCTCGAGCAGCGAGAGAATATTTAAATAATAATCTACAGCCGTGGATCGGTCGTGGTGGTGTAGTAGCGTGGCCGCCTCGCTCACCCGATTTGACACCCTTGGATTATTTTTTGTGGGGTCATATGAAACAAAAAGTATACGCTACAGTTCCAAATACCAGGGAAGAACTCGTCGCAAAAATTATGGCAGCCGCCGAAGAAATTAGATCCGATTTGGATTTAATTAGGCGCTCATCAACCCAGGTGGCACAGAGAGCCGTAGTGTGTCTACAAGCTGGAGGTGGCCACTTTGAGCAACTGCTTTAGATATTTTAATCTTCATTTAATATTGGAAAAAACATTAAATAAAATTCAATATGAATGTTATGTTTTTTTAATGATTTCCTGTTTAGGGTTCCGACAAAGGCCTTTTGTGCTTGCGCATACGCTATGTTCATACAACAATAACTCTTAAAGTATTAGACATACAGTTGTGAATTTTATGTTGTATTGTAGCTTAGCTCAAAAACTGTCGATCTAGTATAAAAAATAAAAAAGCTCTCGGGGTTGTTTTTGTAGTAATTAACAATTATTGGTTGAATTGCATAATTTTTTGTTTTTTTTTTCGACTTTCACATTTTTTTTCAAAAGTTATGGAATTGTGAACATATTGCTTTGTAGTGCAGACGGTAGACAATATTATTGCCTTTCGAATAAGCCTATTTTTATCTCAGTATGACTAAAACTTTGAGATATATGATTTTTTTTGTACTCGCATAGAGCATACTTCAACAAAAAAAACAAAATGGCTGCCACATAGCGGGGAAGTATATTGGACCTAAGCCTATAGTGTAATTGTACTTTAAAATAGCTTATATTTAAGTATTTAGAATATCGCTAGTCCATGTCCGGACACACTGTATATACAGCGTGTAACGGAAAGGGGGTATCAACCCTGAAGGAGGTGAATGTGCTCATGAAACTCAACAACTTTCCCCAAAGAACATAGGTCGAAATATGAAAAAAAAATTTGGCCCTCCCATAGTAAATCAATCAGCTGGTAGTCAGTTTTGTAAGGGAGGGCCAAATTTTTTTTTTCATATTTCGACCTATGTTCTTTGGGGAAAGTTGTTGAGTTTCATGAGCACATTCACCTCCTTCAGGGTTGATACCCCCCTTCCGTTACACGCTGTATAACTGTGATTATTTTGTTTTGTTTTGATTCTATTTTAATTTAATTTTAATTTTGTAGTCATTTTGATTTCATTAGCTCCCACTGTACCCAATATTTGTGTGTACAGACGCCAGCACATCAAGCTACTACAATCTGTCAGATTTCTTTAATAGATTTTCAACTTTAGTGCTAAAGCATAAGGTTCAAAGTTGATTGGGAAAATCTGACAGTTTCGGGTAGCTTGATGTGCTGGCGTCTGTACCTTTAAAACGATTTTTTTTGTTACTTACCGGTATGTTTGTAATTTCTTTATGTTTTCTTTTTACTTTGATACGATTATTTGTTATTTTATGTCGTAATTCCTTTATCAAGATTTTAATAGCTAATAATAATTAAGTGTTATTTTACTCACTTAGAATGTTGGTCGACCTATTATTGGCGACTGTATAAGTCTGATGCTTTTGTTACTATTATTATTCTTATGTAAAGCTGTATACAGAAGCTGTTGGTTTGCCTTTAATAAATAAATAAATAAATTACTATTTTACGCTATTCTGTAAATCTCTGTCACCGTGAAAATTTACGATGTAGTGAACTGTCTTTCCATCCGACCAGTGGATTCCCAGGTATGGTCTAGCGGAAAAAACTCGGCTTCGGAAAGTGTCTTTTTGCACACGATAGTGAGTGACAGCTCACTTCAACCAAGTTTTCAGGGTGAGAACTTTCTGAAACACCCTACTTCCAACTATCCTACTAATATTATAAAAGCGAAAGTTTGTGAGGATGGATGGATGGATGTTTGTTACTCTTTCACGCATAAACTACTAAACGACGTAACGACTGTCAAAGATCCACGAATGACAGCCGGGACCAACGGCTTAACGTGCTTTCCGAGGCACGGAGGGGTCTCGGTATGTGAAGATGGTCACCCATCCACAGACCAACCGCTGCAAGCGTAGCTTAACCTGATCGATCGACCTGTGCGGCTGTTATTATTTAGCCACGGGCCTCTTATGAAATTTTACAGTAATATAGCTTATCATTAGATTAACACATGATATTTTTTATCTCGATACTCGTTTCGTTTTTCGTTTATCAAAAAAAAAAACGTTGCCCCACACTAGGAATTTCTCTTGTATTGTGGGTGCGTTTACAAACATTTAAAATCACATACACAAACAGCCAGACCCGGAACAACTACTTGTAGGTCATGCAAATATTTGTTCCGTCCGGGAATCGAATCCGCGACACGCAGCGCAGCAGTCAATCGCTTAACCACTGCGCCAACCGTGCCGTTCCATATTCCCACGGGATCGACACTTATGCGGGTGAAACCGCGGGGAGCTGCTAGTGCTGTATAAAACTATGCTCGCATTCTTCCTTGTAATGTCCATTGTGTGTGCCGTTATCAAAAGACAAGCATTATTTATCTAATTAACCTGGTGACCTACTTAGTAATGTGATAATGTGGGTTCCCACGATTTGAGTTAACAGTATGTCGACTCAAACCTCCTTCCTTTTTTTTAAGCGATGTAAGCAGAAAAATCTTTCTACCGCCCAACGAGATTCAAGAGGCGTAGAGATGGGAAACAATCTCGATATGTTTCGAATTTGCAGAATTAAAACGTCAAAAGGTATTATTAACTTTTTGACGTTTTACGTTCTGCGGAATCTGTGTACACTGCATGCCGATTCTGTAAAAATCTCACCGTAAAAACTTGCGTGGAGCGAGCTGTCAGTGTCATCCCACTGATAATAGGGATTGACTAAGCAAACATTTACAATCATAATCGAAATTTCAATAATATTTTTTATGCTAATTCTTTTGATAATTTTAAATAATTTCATAGCTAGTATTTTAATTGTCAAAATATATTAATTTCAACAACCGAATTCGAAATCACTGTACTTATGGCTACCGACAAATCAGAACCATTATGTTGTTGCTATTATACAATGTGTAACGTTAAATGCGCAAAACCTGAAAATAGTTTGATCAGAATAACAAGCAGAGTTAATTAAACCACTTTTTAAAATAGGTCACATTTTTCAAAAAATCTTCATTAAAAACGTTGCCGTGTCTATTTATTAATAGGTCAAGCAAGCCAATGTCAGCGCGGCGCAGCGGCTCGGTGACGACTCCTCCCTCGATAAAGCGTCGTCGCAGACGCAAGAAACGATCATAATGGCCAGTAAAACTAAAAGAGCACATAAAACCTTTACAATTTTTTTAATGACAAATTTTCTCTCTGAAATAGGTTAACTGAATTAAAAATCAGTTGGGGTGTCTGAAGTTTTGCGCATTTAACGTTACACGTTGTATAATTTGCTGTTCTTATTATATTATTTTTATTTATATTATTATTATTTTTTTTAATTTTAATAAAATATGTATGGATAAATATCTATAATAAATGAATTGAATTATACATCATGTACCATTTACTATGTCTATGCATTTATATAAAGATTAGCTGCGCCCCGCGGTTTTACTCGCATAAGTCTCGATCCCGTAGGAACATCGGGATAAAAAGTATTATATATGTGTTAATCCTGGTTATAAACTATCTGTGTGCCAAATTTCATCAAAATTGGTCCAGCCGTTTGAGCGTGAAGAAGTAACAAACATACACATACACTCACACACACACACTCAAAAAAACTTTCGCCTTTATAATGTTACTGTGATACTTATTTCGATAATAAATGGGAATACGCTTGCGTGTATGAAACGGCTTATAAAATGTTTATGGCGCTTCTTTACTGTCATATTTATGGTGCATTGTCTATGACATAAAGTTGTGGTTCCAGTTATTGTTACCTACTTTTGGAGACGGATTCGTGTAGAAAGCTGGGAGTATGATCAAAAATGAAGTAACAGAAAATGAAAGACAAATTCAATGACGTTCATTTCGTAGTCGTTAAAATGATAATAATACCAGCCTATGATTGTACAGACGCACGCCAAGCTACCCAAAACTGTCAAAAATCCCCAATCAATTTTGAACTTTATGCTTTAGCTATAAAGTTGAAAATCTATTAAAGAAATTTGACAGATTACCAATGCAGGGCTAGAGCTTCACAGAGAGATTTATCAAAGTGAACAGACAAAGTAGCATACCTAAGTTTGTTTGGTGTACAAACTGGGATATATAATTTTGCGATGTTTTTCCCTCGCCGTTTTGAGAGCATCGGTGATGATATAATAAATTACACAAAGTGCCTGCCTGGGTTCGTACTTACGACCTACAAGTCGTAAGTCGCGGCCGTTACCATCATCATCTGCCTAGCCTTTTTAACCGACTTAAAAAAAAGGAGGAGGTTATCAATCCGACTGTATTTTTTTTTTTTTTTTATGTTTGTTACCTCATAATAACCGACTGGGTGAACCGATTTTCATGATTCTTTTTTATTTGAAAGCTGGTGCTTCCCGTGTGGTCCCATTGCCACCATTTCAATATCTGATGATGGGATCTTGTAGAAATCGGGGGAACTCTTCAATAAATAACAGCAGATTAACCGCGAGTGTTGCTATAGCATATCTAAGCATTGTTTATACCATCACACAACATAATATCACGCCTGTACTCACTACAAAGGTTATAATTTTTTTTTATTATAATAATAATTAATACCAGTAAAACAACCGCGATTGCTGCTATCGCATATGTATGCATTGTTTACGCAATCGCACAACATAACATCACGTCTGTACCCTATAAACGCAGATGCAGCTTCCTGTCACTGATATTTACATAGCAAGTAGTGTTTATATGAATTTGATTGGGGTAGATATAACTAAAAAGTGAAAAATAAAAAAAAATATTTAAAAAAAAACAACCGACTTCCAAAAAAACACTACAAAGTGAAAAATAATTTTAATTTCGGAAGTCGGTGTCAAAAAACCAAAATGCGGAACCAACGACACCGACTTCCAAAAATAAAATTATTTTTCACTTTGTAGTGTTTTTTTGGAAGTCGGTTGTTTTTTTTTAAATAATTTTTTTTCCCAACTATGTTGGGGTCGGCTTCCAGTCTAACCGGATGCAGCTCAATACCAGTATTTTACATGGAGCGACTGCCTATCTGACCTCCACAACCCAGTTACTGGGTTATACGATACCCCTAGGTAATACTGGTTGTCACACTTTCGGGCTTCTGACTACCCGTAACGACTGTCAAAGATCCACGAATGACAGCCGGGACCAACGGCTTAACGTGCTTTCCGAAGCACGGAGGGGTCTCGGTATGTAAAGATGGTCACCCATCCACAGACCAACCGCGGCAAGCGTAGCTTAACCTGATCGATCGACCTGTGCGGCTGTTATTATTTAGCCACGGGCCCCTCGTCGCGGCCGTTACCACAGATTACTAAATAGTTACTACTAGATACCTACTTCACTCAGTAAAAAAAATTCAATACCTACTGCTATAATAGCCTACTACGTCGCGTCGCCAACCGTTGCATGCTAAAATGTGCCTATGTACGAATGAATTTAACAGTCGCACAAATATGATTATGTCTTAAGTTTATTGAGGTTTTTGATGTTCAGCATGATGTCGATTCTGTAAAAATCTCACCGTGAAAACTTGCGTGGAGTGAGCTGTCAGTGTCATACCTCTGATGCTAGGGATTGACTAAGCAAACATTTACAATCGTAATCGAGATTTTAATAATATTTTTTTATGCTAATTCTACTGATAATTTTATATAATTTCAAAACTCGTTTTTTAGTTGTTACTATTTTGTGGGGGTTTAAAAAAAAATAGCAAAACAAAAACTTAGAATATCGATTTTGTTTTTTTTTTTTCTTTTTTTTCCTAGACTAGTCCTTTTATAAGGACTGGTCTAGTCCCACAAAATAGTAATGTTTTGACGGGTAAAATACTAGCTTTGAAATTATATGAAACTAGCGACCCGCCCCGGCTTCGCACGGGTGCAATGCTGATCACTACATAGTATAAAACAAAGTCGCTTCCCGCTGTCTGTCTGTCTCTATGTATGCTTAGATCTTGAATACTACGCTACGGATTTTGATGCGGTTTTTTTTTATAGATAAGAGTGATTCAAGAGGAAGGTTTATATATATAATACATGCATAATATAGTAGAGAAACGCTGATAATTTTAGAGCCATTATTTCTCGTAAAAAGTATAGGATAAAAAGTCGTTATTGTGGGTTATCCCTAAGAGATAGACATCTACCATTGTGGATTTTTTTGTAGACCTTTTTTAGATCCCCGGCCGGTAACGCCCGCATTTTAAATCTGTAATATCTTCGAAAATATTCATTTAAATTACATGCTGTAAAGGGCCATAATGATCTATATGAAATGCACAATGTTTTAAGGTACTTAATTGAATAAGGATTAATGCTGTATTGCCTAAAATTGCTTCTTAAATAAGCCATTATTTCTCGTAAACAGTTAAGGATAAAAAATGGTTATTGTGGGTTATCCCTAAGAGATAGACATATACCATCGCGGACTTTTTTGTAGAACTTTTTAAGGTGTACAATACTGTAGTACATTATTTTGATCTATCTCGAATGGTTCAGCCAGCGTTTACAATATAAGCGCAAAAAAATGTGTTTATTTACGACATCGCATTAGAAACCTCTAAAATTATCAGTGTTTCTCTACTATATTATGCATGTATTATACATATAAACCTTGCTCTTGAATTACTCAATCTATTAAAAAAAAACGCATCAAAATCCGCTGCGGAGTTTCAAAGATCTAAGCATATATAGGGACAGACAGACAGGGAAGCGACTTTTTTTTATACTATGTAGTGATGATCAATAGAATTAGCATAAAGAATATCATTAAAATCTCGATTATGATTGTAAATGTATGCTTGGTCAATCCCTAGTATCAGGTGGGATGACACTGACAGCTCACTCCACGCTCACTTCACCTACGTTTTCACGGTGAGATGGTTACAGAATCGTATTGCTGCTTTATTTACTTACCACGAAAAAACGTCCAGCTAGATAATACACACTAACAGAATCAATGGCTTTCATTTTGACAGTTCAACAACATGTATTGCGTTATTTACGTTGTTGAGCAGACACATTTTTCAAGCATATGAACCAATGGATTAGCGTGTTACGCAATTAGGGTACCGGAACCAATGCGCGATTTAATAATTTCGAACGCGCGTCAATAACTCATCTGAACGCAACCTTTTCGCGTTCTCAGACGTGTACAGTCGAGCACATAATTGCAGCAATTTGCTCCAATCGGCCGCTAATTACCGGTGTACCATTGCCGCTCACTGTACTCACTAACTGCCGGTAATCGAGATTGTATTTAAGTGATTAACTATGCACTTGCAATGTTTAACCGTACGTAGTTTCTTTGAAAACAATATCGGGCAATTATGTTCTCATATCGTAATTGATATCGTTTGCTTGTGTGGTCTGTTCAAACAGCATACCTTATGAAGTGCTTTTGAATTATTAGTTATGCTTCGTTCTTAACTCTACAGAGCATGATTTTTCATATCGGCTTATAAAAAATATATTAGCCTGCAAATATGATGTCATTTCTCGAAAAAATATTTAGAAAAATCATAATTAAATAGAAACGTATGTTTTTGTGTATGGCACATCATGCATTATAATGTGAATCTGTGTTACGTAGTATAAATAAAATTACAATATTACACGTAAAATGACAAATATGAACATGAACTTACCTCTACTAATTATTTCGACACTGAAAAATTCAATTTAATTTTTTTTTTTTGCGATTATTATACGCCGCTCGTTAATCGTATTCAAAGTACCTACCGATTTGAAGAAAACATAAATTAATAAACATAAATGTTTATTCAGATCTATCCAAAATGCCTTTTACTAAATTTGAAACTAAAAAACATAATAGTTAATCTCGTCAACACTAGATCACGCTACTTGAATCCATTTTTAAAATATAACACGCTGTTCGGTATGTCCCATATGTGGGACACTATGCCCTGTATGGTTAAAAGCTGGGTATCCACTATCCACTTTGCTTGCACAACAACTGTGTACCTAGACTACTACAGGTAGGTAGGATGTATAGCAATTTTGTTCCACGTGCATCGTCTACACATAAAATTACAATTAACTAGCAGTGCCCCGCGGTTTCACTCGCATAAGTGTTGATCCCGTGAGAATATCGGTATAGAAAGTATCCTATGTGTTATTCTGATGTATAAGCTATATTATTGTAAAGTTTCATCAAGATCCGGTCATTAGTTTTCGCGTGAAAGAGTAACAAACATCCATCCATCCTCACAAACTTTCGCGTTTATTAAAATGTATACAAAAGATTGTAAAATATTTTATAACACATTTGCTCGTAAAAGGTCTCTTACTGCACCAATTTCAATATCGTAATGTATCTCATTACGTACTTGTGCGTAATTGTAATGTAAAGCGCACGGTTTATCAAGATGCTCCGTCTAAAACGAACGGTACTTTTTTAAATCTTAGCAAAGAGTTTTTATGTCAGAAAAGTGGTCAACATTTTATGAATAACTTTGGGAGATAAAATATAATAAACAAACATTTAATTCTTTAATTTAATTAATTTTGACAATTAATTACATTATTACAACCATTTACCTGTAACAAAAACACAAAAGTATTAATTTACTTTATTAGTAATACTGGCTGTTTCTGGCTGGTTGTTTGGTCTCGTTTCTCCTACTTTTACTCAAGAGAGTGAGAGAGAGACTGGTGAAATTGCAACTAATAATACGAGTAATAGCTTGACAACATTAAAAATGCCAACTGGCAACGTAATAATTAATTTTACAAATTGTTCGAATTTTATTAACTGAATTAACAAGTAATTAAAGATTTATTCGTTTAAGAAAGTCCGAGTTTTATTTATTTCCTCACAAATGTGTTATAAAACGTCGTATGACATACGTGCGGTTTGATAATTACAGCCTCTGCTTTCTTATAGCCCTCACCTACGGCTCGGGCTAACAATATCGCCTCAGCTGTAATTTTCAACTTAATAAAAACATAATGTACTATTAAAATAGTAATTTCTGAGTTTCTTACCCATTCTTCTCAATACGAAGCTACTTTTTGTGAAGGGCACCTAGGATCTAGTATACAATAATAGAGAGGGCACTTTTGAACGTCAAAATTTACAAGAAAATGGAATTGATTCTTCCAAAAGATTCTGTAAAATCTCACCGTGAAATCATAAGTGAAGTGACCACTTAATAGTGTTAATCCCTAGCGAATGACAGCTCACTCCACGCTCACTTCACCCAAGCTTTCACGGTGAGATGGTTACAGAATCGCACGGCTGATATACTCGCTGGTACATTATTGGTACGAATTTAACGAGAGTTTTATGATGTTAATACTGCTTTATGACCCGATATCAAACTTGGAGAAGCTAATAAATGCTTATAGGAGGCACAGATTTTCCCCTTCAGGTTTAATGTGGAACGGAGAACTTTTTAGCGACCTAAATTGCTTTTTGCCGCGTATTTCTGTGTGGTTTTGTTGCCCATACGTATACGCTTTTATTTAGACGCGCGGAGTAATTGCGTAACACACTAACAGAAGCAATGACTTTCCTTTTGACAGTTCAACAACATTCATTGCGTTATTGACGTTGTTGAGCAGACAATTTTTTCTAACATATGAAGCAATGGATTACTAATGAAGGATATTGCTAATCCATTGTTCAAAAAATGATTCAAATTACGATCAGTACTGTGTTACGCGATTAGGGTGCTATTTTTATACTTGTCCAGCAAAGAAGGATGGCCAAATCGTACCTGACGACAAGGCGGTGGCGTACCGAAATGCCATATACAATGTGTAACGTTAAATGCGCAAAACCTCAGACACCCCAACTGTTTTTTAATTCAATTGACCTATTTCAGAGAGAAAATAAGTCATTAAAGAATTTTTAAAGGTTTTATGTGCTGTTTTAGTTTTACTGGCCATTCTGATCGTTTCTTGCGTCTGCGACGACGCTTTATCGAGGGAGGAGTCGTCACCGGGCCGCTGCGCCGCCGCGCCGCGCTGACATTGGCTTGCTTGACCTATTAATAAATATGTAGACACGGCAATGTTTTTAATGAAGATGTTTTGAAAAATGTGACCTATATTAAAAAGTGGTTCAATTAATTCTGCTCGTTATTCTGATCAAACTATTTTCAGGTTTTGCGCATTTAACGTTACACGTTGTATATGGAAACATCCGTTATTTTCTAAGGTCTTAAAAAACATAAGAAAATGTCTCTTTAAAAAGCTAGAAAAAAGATATTAATTTTTTTTGGTTATGTAATTTCTTTAGAAACTATTTAGATTATCATGTTCAGAACGCACCTATTGACGATTAATTTTGCTTAAGAAATGATTTACACTATTTGCGCTGTAGCATGGTGCGGGTGACAGTTGCCCGTATGACGTTGACATTAATTTGTCAGTACCACGTAGGGATGTGAGGTTATGCAATTCATTTTTATCGCTAACGATACTCGCAGCGTGAATCTAGTTCTCTTTAATATTGTTATGAAAATTAGTGTATTATTCAGTTGTGCAGTGTAACTACGTGTGTGCTACGTGTACAAACTTGTCAATATAAATGTTTTATGGCTACATAATTATCTTTGTACTTATATAAAATAATCAAAATCGGGTTTATGTTTTTTTTTTCGTGACAACATTTTTGCTCTATGGTGCATCGGCGCGGTGGAAGGTAGGTTTTATTTTTTTTTTTTTTTTTTTTTTTTTCATCGAAGGTCGTGAATAAAACAAAAAGGGACATTATGTCTGATTGGGATCGTGACATACATATTGACAACATAATTGAGTCATCGTTAATAATATCCGTCACAGATTCAGATGATGAATTGAGTGACAATTCAGATGTTCCTGACTCTGATATGAGTTTAGACGAATAACATGTATTTTTTTTTAGCAACCTTTTAAGCAACCTTACCCTATAAATGTTCTGTTGTATAATTAGACCTTTTAAAAATAAAAATTGACCTACGCACAATATACGTTTTTTATTATAAAAAATATCGACTATCCATCGTAGCAGTACATCCCATCACTAAATACGTCTATGGCGTTACGTTATACGCATAACACTTTGCTTAATTTTTCATTCAATTTGATTTTATTTCTTGATTAGAACATTCTGGTTGGGTTTAATTTAATTTACTACAGTTATTAATTATTTAATATATTACGAATGTGGTACAACTGAAATACTAAGTCATAAATTGTAAATCGCGGCAACTTTCAAGAGTGAAACGAAATGTTACTGAAACTGTCACCCGCACCATGCTACAGCGCAAATAGTGTAGTACTCAAAGATAGAACTTAGTTATCAAATCAACTAGTGCTATTTTGTGGGGTTTTAAAATAAAATTTAGTCGGAATATGAATTTTGTTGTTTTTTCTTTTTTTTTCCTAGAATAAAACCCCGAAAAATAGTAATGTTTTGACAATTACAATACTAGCTTTGAAATTATACAAGGTGTAACTTAAATAACGCACAACCTCTTAAGGGGTCATTGTACTCATCATTATGAACAACTTTTACTATGGGACCAAACCTGAAATCGCGAAAAAAAAATCAGCTGTTCCCTACATTTATGTTCGCAAAACTCGTCAAAATGTAGGGAACAGCTGATTTATTTTTCGCGATTTCCGGTTTGGTCCCATAGTAAAAGTTGTTCATAATGATGAGTACAATGACCCCTTAAGAGGTTGTGCGTTATTTAAGTTACACCTTGTATAAAATGATCAATAGAATTAGCATAAAAATATTAATACAATCTCGATTATGATTGTAAGTCAAGCTCAATTCACCTAAGTTTTCACGGTGAGATGGTTACAGAATCGCACTGCTGTAATTAAATATATTTTAAATTGAAGTGAACTTTAAGAATGATCGATCGTTGAAAGTAAACCAATTTTTTACTATACCAGTGACATTTAAAAAACTTGAAAGTTCCACTTTCGTGACATTCATGTCATTTTATAAAAATCAATAAAGGTTAATCTTTTCACTTGGTACGATTTCTTTTTGGAATTGATGTAATTTCTGAAAAACCATCATTATGCATGGAATTTATTGACTGTATCGTTGGTCGCGTAATTATTCTTATTTACGAAGTTATGCAGAAATGTACTGCATCTCCGGCATTTCTATGCGAATTTTGATTCTTCTTCTAGTCGGTGTCTTCAATTCTTCAATACACCTTAGCTTGGCACCGCTTTTCTGCAATTGTATATCTATGTCTATTGTTTTTAACGAATAAGGGGTGGTCCCATATAAATTTTATTAACTTTGCGAGGGTAGTTTTTGAGTTAGCTTCATTAATACGATATTTTTCCACTTAGTTTATATTGATGATGTTTTAATAACTTCCTGTCACTTATATTTACCTTTTGGTTTTTCAATATTAAC
This sequence comes from Eremobia ochroleuca, assembly GCA_949629135.1. Taxonomy (NCBI): domain Eukaryota; kingdom Metazoa; phylum Arthropoda; class Insecta; order Lepidoptera; family Noctuidae; genus Eremobia; species Eremobia ochroleuca. The sequence goes on along the minus strand of OX451412.1, from coordinate 4,514,395 downwards.
ATGAATATTATTGCCTCCCAGCCATTTTTAACCGACTTCAAAAAAAGGAGGAGGTTATCAATTCGACTGTATTTTTTTTTTTTTTTTTATGTTTGTTACCTCATAATAACCGACTGGGTGAACCGATTTTCATGATTCTTTTTTTATTTGAAAGCTGGTGCTTCCCGTGTGGTCCCATTGTCACCATTTCAATATCTGATGATGGGATCTTGTAGAAATCGGGGGAACTCTTCAATAAATAACAGCAGATTAACCGCGATTGTTGCTATAGCATATCTAAGCATTGTTTACACCATCACACAACATAATATCACGCCTGTACTCACTACAAAGGTTATAATTTTTTTTTAAGATTATAATAATTACGCAATCGCACAACATAAAATCACGTCTGTACCCTATAAACGCAGATGCAGCTTCCTGTCACTGATATTTACATAGCAAGTAGTGTTTATATGAATTTGATTGGGGTAGATATAACTAAAAAGTGAAAAATAAAAAATTTTATAAATAAAAAAAACAACCGACTTCCAAAAAAACACTACAAAGTGAAAAATAATTTTAATTTCGGAAGTCGGTGTCAAAAAACCAAAATGCGGAACCAACGACACCGACTTCCAAAATTAAAATTATTTTTCACTTTGTAGTGTTTTTTTGGAAGTCGGTTGTTTTTTTTATATATAATTTTTTTTATTTTTATCACATTAATTAATTCATTGTTAGTAAGTATAAATTTCTGTGTCACTTTTATTGGAAAATTTTATCGTCAAAGTAGTATCGTCAGCAAATTGGATACATTCATATTTTAATCATTTTTGAGGTTCATTAATATAATATATAAAATATAAATAGTGACGGACCCAGTACACTTACCTGCGGGACGCCAGAACCATTCAGTTTTAGTCCTGAAAAAAAAGTTTAACAGTTAATAGGATATCGGTGAAACCGTTGCGCATATGCTCTTTGAGTGCACAGGCGTCACCCAAATTAGGTCAGAAACCCTCGGGATACCCTGATCTTACACAGACGTTCTCAACAGAACAGGAGACGTAATCAACTCCTGGAGAGAGGTGGGCTGGTTGGAATGACCACCGACGGTCGCCATGGCGCACGCACAATGGTCCACTTGAAGGACTAAGTGCAAACACGAAACCGAACATATCGGTATAACTTTTACACGTCAAACTTATAAAAAAAAAGGTAGATGGAGTCGACATTTTCTTTCTGTTTACCCCTGAGAAGAAATGGCGAAATAAACCCAGGGGTCCACACATCATTTTGGTAAGATCATGCTAGGACCATATAGATTAGTGTGTGAAATGATCTTTTAAGGAAAGAACCACGCAGATTTGGTTGAACTTTTTCAGTCAGATAAGCATTTGTCAGTAATCGTGTAGCTCAAAACAGAACTTAAGAAGCTCAACGACTAGCGTTACGAGTGTGTAGAAAAATGTTGAAAACATAATCTTCACTGTACAAATTTAGCGTACCTATGTATACTACGTCATTTACTCCCATCCGCATCCGTGAACCAAAGGATAAAACGACAAAAACACGCAGAGTTAAGCCTTGTATGAAGTAAACGGCGTTTCACTAGAGGTGCGCAAAGAATGGAGAGGTGACACGATGTAAAGGGGTCGGCTCGAGAGCGCTGCACTCGAGGACCCTTCAAATTATACAGGTGAACGTTTAGGGGTGTGATAGCGGCGGCATCGATGTCGATACTTACAACTTTTTTTAATTAATTTAATTTACTGAAGAAAAAGGACTAGGGTTATTGAAGGAACGTCACATAGTTTATATAATAATAATAAAGGAAGCGTTTGATTTACTCTTTCTAAAACAAACTATGATAAATTTAAAATTACCATGCAACGCTCATGATAACTAAATTACATGCTTTGCTTACGCACGATATTGCGGGTCCAAACCGCAACCATCAATGGGAAATAAATCTCAGATGTCATATGTACCGATAGTAAAAGTAAATATTTGATATAGACCTGAGGGGCAATTCTCGTAATTTTAAGAACGTTTTCAGTCTCAATCTGTCAAAAATACCTTAAATTTCCCTACATTTTTGACAAGTATTGACAAAAATGTAGGGAAATTAGAGGTAATTTATTAATTATTGACTTTTAATTATTAACTAGTGGTCAGTGGCAGTGACCCTGACTACTATACGCAAGGTCGTGGGTTCGATTCCCACACAGGACAAATGTTTGTGTGATGACGTTTTAATTCTGCAAATTCGAAACATATCGAGACTGTTTCCCATCTCTACGCCTCTTGACTCTCGTTGGGCGGTAGAAAGATTTTTCTGCTTACATCGCTAAAAAAAAAGGAAAAGGTCACGGGGTCGCGATGTTTCGGGGTGGGAATTTATAATTTTTGCTTGCCACCCTCTGTCCCCGTTAAAACAATCGATTTGGCATCGCGGTCAGTCTCGTCGTTAAAAGTTTTGTTATTAATGTTGCGAAGAACTGTTTGGAAATGGGCAGTCTTTTGAGGGAAGTCTGTTTATCGGTAGAAAGAAATAATTTCATGTGATAATTACACGACTACTACTGGACAAGTGCACTGAAATCTGTGTGGTTCTTTCTCCACAAGGCCATTTCAGCCTGGACTTGGATTTTCGGATTGGAAACACCGGAATCGTCTAGATTTAACTACTTCATCATCCTAGCCTTTTCCCAACTATGTTGGGGTCGGCTTCCAGTCTAACCGGATGCAGCTGTATACCAGTATTTTACATGGAGCGACTGCCTATCTGACCTCCACAACCCAGTTACTGGGTAACGATATCCCTTGGTAAGACTAGTTGTCAGACTTTCGGGCTTCTGACTACCCGTAACGACTGTCAAAGATCCACGAATGATAGCCGGGACCAACGGCTTAACGTGCTCTCCGAGGCACGGAGGGGTCTCGGTATGTGAAGATGGTCACCCATCCACAGACCAACCGCAGCAAGCGTAGCTTAACCTGATAGATCGACCTAGTTTTAACTACTTACCAAAATAAAATAATTCTTCATTTTACTACAATAATATTACGCCAACTGACACATTTAACATTGGCTTACACGATAGTAGATATTTTCGTCATGTCTCATTTAAGCATATTGCCACTTTAATAGGCATAAAATCCAAACTCCGAGCTGCTAAAAAAAAACCGAGTTTTTGAGTCGTCACTGCTAATTTGGGGCGTTTTCTGTTTGGCTTCTTACTGATTCTCTTTGTAAATTGTTCTTCTTTATTTGTTTTTAAATCTAAATTCCTTTGCGAGTCGCAAATGGTATTCATTCTAACATTCATTGCACATTTGAAACTAGAAGCGAACACATCCCGGAAGGTCGTAACAAAGGTCAATGTCATACAAAGTCAAATGCTTCACATTTAGACTTAGTTCTGTAAACCGCCGTCGTCCACAGCGGCGCTGCAATCGCCCCAAGGCCCCAATCATTTGATTGTTGTCCAATCAAGCCACTGGACATGATTGTGGACGCAATTGACATCAATGCGTTATTTTAATTCATCTGATTGATTGATGGTTGCCTAATAACTCGCAGTATGTTGCTTTAAGGGGGAATGAATAGGTTTATATGGGCTTATTAAATAATATCACTTGGCTTTATAAGCGTATTTAGTATTTAACTTGACACCGTCAGAGTAGATGTAAGATATACTCTATTCGTTTTATGTTGAGTGATGGATAAGACATATCAAAATACGTACCTGCCGTGCGATTCTGTAACCATCTCACCGTGAAAGCTTGGGTGAAGTGAGCGTGGAGTGAGCTGTCATTCGCTAGGGATTAACAGTATTAAGTGTGAGCACTTAATAGTGTTAATCCCTAGCGAATGTTTACTCACTTTTGTGTATTCACTTATGATTTCACGGTGAGATTTTTACAGAATCGAACGGCTGTGTACTTATTTAACGGATTGATTTTTACTACACTAGCTTCTGCCCGAGACTTCGCCCTAGTGAAATTTCTTGTCTCCCCGTCCCACCCTGTCCGTCGCATCCGCGCTTTCACTTCGAATTCGCTTGGCGTTCTTTCTGACTTTCGTTCGTTTTGCTCGGCTCCTAAGAGCTCTACCGTGATGTTAAATAGTCTATTGACTTCCTCGAGCTATCGAATGCAAAAATAATTTAAAAAATCCGACTGGTAGTTTCAGAGATTAGCGCGTTCAAGCAAACAAACTTAGCATTATCACAGTAATATTATAAATGCGAAAGTTTGTGTGTTTATACAACGTGTAACGTTAAATGCGCAAAACCTCACACACCCCAACTGATTTTTAATTCAATTGACCTATTTCAGAGAGAAAATAAGTCATTAAAAAAATTGTAAAGGTTTTATGTGCTGTTTTAGTTTTACTGGCCATTCTGATCGTTTCTTGCGTCTGCGACGACGCTTTATCGAGGGAGGAGTCGTCACCGGGCCGCTGCGCCGCGCTGACATTGGCTTGCTTGATCTATTAATAAATAGACATGGCAACGTTTTTAATGAAGATTTTTTGAAAAATGTGACCTATATTAAAAAATGGTTCAATTAATTTTGCTCGTTATTCTGATCAAACTATTTTTAGGTTTTGCGCATTTAACGTAACACGTTGTATGTTTGTTACTTCTTCACGCTCAAACGGCTGAACGGATTTGAATGCAATTTGGTACACAGATAGTTTATAACCAAGATTAACACATAGGGTACTGTTTATCCCGATATTCCTACGGGATCGACACTTATGCGGGTGAAACCACGGGGCGCTACTAGTTATTAATATATACAGGATGTCCAATAGGAAAGTGTGAAAACTAAACATGTCTCCCCTCCCTCTCTAACATCCTACGGAACTCTACGGTACAAAAACACGTACCTGAGGGCTGTCAAGTTTATTCTAGCTGTGTTTGGTAAATGATAAATGATTTATTTCTGTAAGTAGGTTTGTACAAACACTTTTACATGTCAATCATATTTTTCTATCTGGCTACTCTGAGAAGAAAGGCCGAAACAAACTCAGAGGTTGCACTCAAAGGGCGGTTGGGAGCGGATAACCTTCTTGAAAATGAGTGAGCTGACTATTGAAAAGGTGTTTCCCATTGAATATTATTATTCAAGAGGGAAAATTTATAGTGAAGCATTTAGAGGTTTCCGTGCAAAGTATGGAAGTAAAAGAGTTGGAAACAAAAATACTCTTCGGAGGTCGAAAAGTCGATTTTTTTGTGTCTTAATGTTTGTACTAAGTTAGCAGGGTAATTGCGTAACACACTATCATTAGCAATGGGTTTCATTTTGACAGTTCAACAACATTCATTGCGTTATTTATGTTGTTGAGCAGAAAAATTTTTCGAACATATGGAGCAATGGATTGGGAATAGTGTGTTACGCAATTAGGTTGCAGATCTATGACATTTTTTTCAAAATTTTTGAGCTTTTAATGCATTTTTCCTATTCTTGTAGAGTTATTTTAAAGAATACGGAACCGCTAATACGATGGCCACTTCTGGAAAGGCTATCCTGCGTCGTTATAGAATTATGCTAATTACAACCCGTGGGCCAAAACCTAATCACTACATAGTATAAAATAAAGTCGCTTCCCGCTGTCTGTCCCTATGTATGCTTAGATCTTTAAAACTACGCAACAGATTTTGATGTAGTTTTTTTTAATAGATAGAGTAATTCAAAAGGAAGGTTTATATGTATAATACATGCATAATATAGTAGAGAAACACTGATCACCGCATCAAAATCCGTTGCGTAGTTTTAAAGTTCTAAGCATACATAGAGACAGACAGACAGCGGGAAGCGACTTTGTTTTATACTATGTAGTATAGTGATCAGCATTGCACCCGTGCGAAGCCGGGTCGGGTCGCTAGTAAATAATAATAATAACCTAATCTTTTAACATTTAAAACACCAAAGAGAAACGGAAAAAACTCTTAATCCTTTATCCTACTGCTGAAATAGGATCGCTTGCCACGACAATATTTCTACCGAAAAGAGAAAAATCTAAACAGTTCTATTTCTGTCGCGTCAGCAGCTGCGCTCAGTAACTTTTTTGGTACCGAAGTGTCAAAACATGGCACAAAAAAGTGTCAAAAGAAGCGTCTCGCTGTTTTTGTTGTAGTAATCCGTTTGTCTTAAATATTTATTTTAACGCCACTACGACCAGCACAATATATTTTTGGATAGGTATTACTTTTTAAATATTATTTTATTTTTATTTTTAAGTGCTTGCTACAGAATAACCCTTTTTTTTGGGTGGTAAACTATCAAATAACTTCTCCCGCTCTGGGCGGAGCGGGAGCGCATGTCAGACTTTTACTGACTAAAACACACCCGTGTTCCTTCTGTTGCCTGTGCCAGGCCCACGGTAACTCTTTCGGAAAACCTGCAACCCTGGCAGGCATCGGCCCTAGCGGACCCCATTTATCAGTGCTGACATCTCTTTGAGGCGCGCGTGGAACACAACCCGCTGTCGAAACAGGCCTGGTCTTTACGGGACAGCGAGCTACCCATTGCTCGCCGTCCGCAAGCCCGCTCCTACGAGGTGCCTGGGAAACGGCTCTCGATTCACGACGCCCAGGGCGTCTCCTGCAGCGACTAGGGGCGTGAGGGCCCAAAGATTGCCTCTTCCTCACGCTCTCCGTCTCCTTCTTCGCGAGCATCACTGCTTCGCAGAAGCAGGACGCGGCGGTGCTCCGCCTGAGTTGGGCAGACCACCACCGTATGCTCCGCCGAAGTTGTGTAGACCTCCACTCAAATCCATCCAAAGTTGAAAATAAAAAACAAACAGATTGTAGTAGCTTGATGCGCTGGCGTCTGTTCCTATAGTCTACCCACATTCTGCCAGTTATTTTGAATTCCCGTGTCATAGCAGGTGATCCTATCGCCATTAACCGGACACAAATCCAGACTATTTACAGTTTATTTATTTATTTATCCTCCTACTGGAACGCCATACAGCAATTACACCAACGGAGCAAAGAATTACTTAATGTGCTGCTTCCCATCCATCCTGTGCGTGGTGGACATCGAACGGGCGGCGGTGGAACACGCACGCTCACACAGCGTTAGCTCAATTTCTCCATCCAAATCGCGCACATTCCTTGCGTTTTTTTTTGAGATACAATAAATTTTTCAAAATAAATACATTAAAATTGTAAAACCGGAAAATTTTGGTGTGTCGTCCTGATTGACAGATGTCAGATTGATTGATTCACTATATGCCGCTATTGAGAGACTCCTAATTCAAAAACCCAATAACACTTAGACGGACCTGGTATGCGAACCCAGGACATCATAGTCAGGAGTAGCGCTTGTGTCCACTAGACCAAAGGGACAGTCAAATTGGTAAGATATAGGGAATGCAATTTCGTTCTCGCGAGATCTCGGCCTTTTTTAGCGAGATTGATCTCGGACGAAAAAAGGGCGAGATCTCGCGTCATCAGCGTGCATTTGTTTTTTTTACTAATAGTTGTTGCTAGCTAACTAATTTTATTATTTTTTTCATAATTTACTCAAATATTGTGTTTATTTGCAAAAAAAAAAAACAAAACTGCCAATCTCGCGAGGTCTCGAAATTGGCGAGATCTCGCAGTATTGTTATTCATAAACTCGCGGGATCTCGCTTGAGCCTTGGCATTCATTGAGTTAAACTCCCGAGATTTCGTCCGAGATCAATCTCGCTAAAAAGGCCCAGATCTCGCAAGAACGAGATTGCATTCCCTAGTAAGATAATTCTTATAAAACCATTCTAAGAAACATCACAATACGACACCAAAAAGGTTACCTCAAATAGGTTCAAATGAAAGTTTCAAATCCAAACATTGTCTTCCCATTGTTTATTTGTCGGTAGTTAGACCCCGTACGTACTTACGACGGCGGCGGCGTTACAAAAACGCTCACTCGTTTTTCTACTCTAGGCCTTGAACCGAGCGTTGAGGATTTAACAAAGCGCATCCCTAGCGCGTTAAAAAGCGCACCATTGGGATTTCAACTCTCAGCGCTAAGGCTAGTGTTGAGAATCCAATGCTCGGTAAAAAAAACGACCGTGCGTATTCTGCGTTTGAAGTTTATGAAGCAATATGAATTGATGTTGCCTGTTCTTGGAACACCATCGGTTGCTGTCATGGCCTCATAAATGGTTTCTTTTCTGTATAACCGACTTCTAAAAAGGACTACCTGAGGTTTATTGTATTTGGTATAGTGTGCTCACTGCATTTTCCGAATATAATTATTTTACGTTTTAAGTAATAATTTTAACCCGGCGGTACTCGCTAGGTGTTTACATGCACGAATACTCGCTACCGGGTAAAAAATACCACATGATTTAAATGACATTATCTTGGAAAATAAGTTAGCTTTACAGACTTTAATGGCGTATTTAGTTTATCAATACTAATGTCTAATAAATAAAAGAAAATTGAAAGTTTGAATTATTATTTATTTCAAATTATAGCTTATCTTAAAAAAGAACGCAAAATTAAAAACAAAAATTCTTCATAGTCTTAGAAAAATCAACAAAAAAATTTTTTTCTTAGGTATCACGTAAAATTGAGATCAAAAATTATAAATCGACAGTGCTAGTGTAGTTGTACTCTGTGGTATTTTTTACCCAGTAGCGAGTGCCGCCGGGTTAATAAGGATAAGTCATTTTACGTTTTCTTATTTTGAAACGAATTTATAAACCTACGTCTGTCTGTTTATTCTTTAGTGCGTTTATAAAGCGCAGGCCACACTGCGGTTCACACCGCGAACTACTGAGATAAGCTACCGAAGTATAAAAAGAGGTGAAACGATGCTCGCCCGCTCGCCAGCTGGCGGTGTGGCCTGCGCATAACTGGTGGACCTTTTTTATTTACATCTTAGGCGGGTTCCTGAATTGTCGGTACAGCAGCGGTGCGGGATCTAGAAGCTCTGTACCGAAACGTTACAGAGTTGCCTACAGCTACACACTATGCGGAATAAAAGTAGTACCGCTTGAGCCGTCGTCGTCGCAAGGCATGTCTTCTTCGAATGATGAAGATATTTTGACGTGTTATATTAATTATCTTCGTTTACGAAAAAAAGAAAACGTCATTGGCGTCATCCTTATATCGGAAATAATATTAATTGTCGACTTTTTGTTGCGGCTCGCCATTTTGTTTACTTGCAAGTGCGCGCGGTAAATGCCGGGCGGCGCCTGGACACGCATCCCGAGACGCGGTAAACCGAAACGATCCCTCCCCGCTCCCGCGCACACCGAGCCAATCAGGAAACGCCCATTGAAATATATGCGCTGGGTAAGCTTTCGGTACCGCGTATACCGAGCATACCGATACCGCACCGCTGCTGCATCGACAAGTCAGGAACCGGTCTTACAGTTAATACAGGGTTATTTGTAAAACACCAACAACCTCTTAAGAGGTCATTGTACTCCTCATTATGAACAACTTTTACTATGGGACCAAACTGGAAAATTGCGAAAAAAAATCAGCTGTTCCCTACACTGACGACTCGTCCGAACATAAATGTAGGGAACAGCTGATGCTTTTTTTCGCGATGTCAGGTTTGGTCCCATAGTAAAAGTTGTTCATAATGATGAGTACAATGACGTCTTAAGAGGTTGTTGGTGTTTTAAAAATAACCCTGTATATGCGAGTGTGTGGCTCGTGGCTACATAATAACAGCCGCACGCTTGCCGCAGGTTCGTGTAATATAATAGGTGGCCATCCATTACATATCGAGCCCCTCCGTCAGATGGGCAGTCACTCCATGTGAAATACAGCAGGCTAATTGCGTAAGACACTGGCAGTAAGAATGGCTTTCATTATGACGTTGTTGAGCAGACAATTTTTTTGAGCATACGGAGCAATAGGTTAGCAATATCCTTCAAAATGATTCAGATTCTGGTTAGACTGGAAGCCGACCCCAACATAGTTGAGAAAAAGACTAGGCAGATGATGAATTAGTATACCCGAGTGAATTCGTAGGCACAAAGTGGAAGTGTATGATAATTATGACAATGGTGAGTATCTAGCAATGTAATTTTAATTTACTTACCTAAAAACTACACCACCATTTTTTGCGACAAGTCCTAACTTCCAAGAATCGCTAATCCGATTTACTTGGGAGCAAAAACCGAAGATTAATCTGCTAAATAAGCCATACCGTCAATTACGCACTGACTACTGGCTTGGTAACGCTTTTTATACGTCTTAAAGTATTCCCATGAAGAATTTAGAACGAGGTAAAAAGCTTAGCGTCTCGAATGCGTTTCATACCACACAATTCGAAAAGTGAACTGTGATGAATCGGTTATCTTATTTACGAAACATTTATGTCTATCTTTACAATAGTAAAGCTGAAGAGTTTGACTGTTGTTTTGTTTGACCGCGCTAATCTCTGGACTGGTGGTTTCGAAGTAAGGAATCATTGAGTGGCCTTGGTGAATTATGGCCCTGGTTTTATTTAGGGTTGAGGAGTTCAGGGATGTTCAAAAACAAAGACAATCAGAAAAGGATTCTTTTAACCCGGCGTCAATGTGGTAGGAAATAGTTACATGGACGTTGAGGTGCTTCAATATTACCCATATATTTAATACATGGTATTTCCATAACTTTAAGTAAATTCGTAAACTGTGTCATTATTTCAGTATAAAGGTATTTTGGTTTTGATAATAAAACAGAAAAATAATAATTCAGAAAAGTTTAATTGAGTTTAATCAACTTTTAAAATAAAACTCAAAAATTACAAAACAAAAAAAAAATTACAATATTGGTCGTCGTAACGTCGCGCGCGTACTTTCAAAAATATTAGAAATTTTAAACCAGCCGGGTAGTTTTGACCCAACCTCAATGACGCTGGGTTAAAATTGCTTAAATTTTCGTTGCGCGAGTGCACACCGAGAGTGTACCGAGCTAATTCACACAATTAGACTAACATCTTGACGTGATGAAAGTCGCCGCCGACTGCAAAGGCCGGGAAAAAGAAACAAAATGGCTGAGCGGTGAACGCATTAATCATTCGCTTGACAAACGCAGACGCGACGATGTCTCGTGTTTTGTTGGGTAAGCAGTGGTCTGGCTCTTAGATACATCTTTAGGTATAGGAGACGTGTCAGCTTTGTAGTCTACTGTTGGATTCAAAGAAATCCAATGAAGGAATCAAAGGAATCAAGGAATCAAAGGAATAGGTTCTTTTATTGGATAGATTGAAGTATGGGGCTCGTAGCTAACAATAAGTAATAACAGCCGCGTGGGCGACCGATCAGGTTAACCTACGCTTGCAGCGGTTGGTCCGTGGATGGGTGACCATCTTTACATACCAAGACCCCTCCGTGAATCGGATCTTGGTCCCGGCTGTCTTCGTAGATCTTTGACAGTAGTTACGGGTAGTCAGAAGCCCGAACTGGGTAGTGGAGGTCAGATAGGCAGTCGCTCCACGTAAAATACTAGTATTCAGCTGCATCTGGTGCGACTGGAAGCTGACCCCATATATACCTAGTTGGGAAAAGGCTAGTCAGATGATGATTGAAATCTAAAATATTGTCCTGCTCCCTAATTGAGTAACACACTATTACACATTTGAATCATTTTGAAGCATATTGCTAATCCATTGCTCCATATGTTGGAAGAATGTGTCTGCTCAACAACGTACATAACGCAATGAATGTTGTTGAACTGTCAAAAATTAAACCCATTGCTACTGACAGTGTATTACGCAATTATGTTCTTATTGTGTGCTCTGCCAAATATTGATGCATAAGAAACTTCCTGGACATTTGACCTAATCTTGAGCTAAACCTGAGAAAAAAAAATCCCTATTAGCTTTCTCTATACACGTGTTTCTGTGACAAATAAACCTATTTTTCTTTATTTCTATTATACATAGTTGTACTAAGTTGTGCCCAATCACTGTTCATAATACTGAGTAAACAACATTGAATTTTGATCCTTATTTGAATAACGAGGCTTAGGAATAAAAATCTTTATCCCCAGATTATTCATACGTCAGAGTCAGTTTGCTCCCTAACCCTCCCTCCCCTCTGGTGTAGTTGAACATTAAAGGTACGTCCAGACTCGCCCCCGGCATAATCCGCGGTCATGTTCAAGTAACAAGGAGCCACTAACAGTATTGACATTTATTTTTCTTTATTAAAGTTAGATTTTGTCCTGAAGGCATTTTGTAACAAGGTTTTCTCTCCACTCCGGTCATTCTGGGTTTGAAGAAAAATATGTCAATTTTGTTTTGTAGGTTGTACAACGTATTTGCTGAATGTTGGATGTTGATAGTGGGCCTTTTTTTATTTTTTGTCCCGTTATTCCCACGGGATGGAAAATGGGTGAAACTGCGGGGCGCTGCTAGTGAAAATATAATTTAATTAAGAATAGTGTTTGTGGAGGACGTTACTTCAAGATAAAAGGTCGCAAGTTCAAGCCAACTTTGATTATCTATTACGAACTCGTTTCTGGATAAACCACCCAGTTTTAACAAACGAAAAAAAAAGTAATTATTTTTGTTTTTTACATCGAAATAAACGCTCGAATGATCACAGGGAAAGTTTATTTTAGTCGAATCCAGAAATTAATGAAGTTAGTTCAGCGTTAGTGAACCCAGTATAATTATATAACTTTTTTGTTTCATTTTTTTTAATTTTTTGGTTTACGCATCGCACATTGACCTCCAGGGCATTTAATTTCTTCGCTAATTTGTTGAGGAAAATTTTGCTTTTATGTTTCCAATTACTTACATCAAGCGTTTTTTTTTTTTTTTGTTCTTTTTGGGTAACTTAAGAACAGTAAACTATCTACTTGTTTGAATTTCGATATTCTTGAGGTAGACATACTTAATTCTAGATGTTTTACTATTTTAGCTTAGTTTTTGGCTGTTTTAATAATGTGATCACAGTACCATGAAAAGGGTTTTGTGGGGCATAGTTTTCAAATACATTAATACTGTGAACTCTTTATAATTATACTAGCGACCCGCCCCGGCTTCGCACGGGTGCAATGGAGAAACACTGATAATTTTAGAGCCATTATTTCTCGTAAAAAGTATAGGATAAAAAATGGTTATTGTGGGTTATCCCTAAGAGATAGACATATACCATCGCGGACTTTTTTGTAGACCTTTTTAAGGTGTACAATACTGTAGTACATTATTTTGATCTATCTGGACGGGTTCAGCCAGCGTTTACAATGTAAGCGCAAAAAAATGTGTTTATTTACGACATTACATTAGAAACCTCTAAAATTACCAGTGTTTCGCTACTATATTATGCATGTATTATACATATAAACCTTCCTCTTGAATCACTCTATCTATTTAAAAAAACCGCATCAAAATCCGTTGCGTAGTTTTAAAGATCTAAGCATATATAGGGACAGACAGACGGAAGCGACTTTGTTTTATACTATGTAGTGATACTTAGTAATATAATAAAGAAGTGAAAGTGAGTTCGTATGTAATCTTCGTAACTACTGATCCGATTCCGATTTTTTTTTTTACTAATGGCAAGACCTTTTTCTACTAAAGCAGTTGATAAGGTTTGCAGGGCCAACATGGCCAGAGATTTCACAAGGTTTGGAAGGAAACAGGGGAGACCTTTACCCAGCTGTGGGACCCAGTATAGGGTAACAACAATGGAAGCAACGGCCGAGTGTCATGGGATATTGTCCTAACTAATATTACAAATGCGAAAATAAGTTTATTTGTTACCTTTTCACGCCTAAACCACTCAAGCGATCATCCTGGAATTTTGCATATACGTTGTCAGGTGTACAGAAACGGACATAGGGTAACTTGATAATAGATGGCGCCACGTGTCTTTCGAATCATGACTGAATTATGTTAGAAACTTTAGTTTTTTTTATTTTTTTTTTATTTAAGCCTAATACATTTTGGCACACAGATAGTTTATAACCAGGATTAACACATTGGATACTTTTCATACCGATATTCCCACGGGATCGGAACTTATGCGAGTGAAACCCTGGGGCGCTGCTAGTAATATTGTAAACGTGAAAGTTTGTGAGGATGGATGAATGTTTGTTACTCTTTCACACAAAAACTACTTAGCGGATTTTAATGAAATTTGGCACGCAGATAGCTTATAACCAGGATTAGCACTTAGGATATTTCTTATCCCGATATTTCCACGGGATCAAGACCTATGCGGGTGAGTCCGCGAGACGCAGCTAGTTTAATCTATGCTCTATCCAAGATCCTTTATTAACAAACATTTTTAGTAGAAAAATAACTTAAATTCAACGTATTACTCTACAATTTCACTACTACATTACACACCACTATAATAATGAAAGAACAACTAAGAAAACTTTTCTAAAGCGCAGAAATATATTTAAAATAACATTTTGAAGCGTGCATTCTACATTATTCGTCTTGTTTAACATTTAATTTGTGAATAGAGTAACAGAACGGTTCTTGGTTCTGTCTAGTCGCCTGCGGGCCACGCGCTGATGGTACAAAAATACAAAGTGCAATAATTACTGCCTTATGGCCATCCTTGGGGCTTTGTTGGGGGGGGGGGGGGGGGGGGGTAGGTATTATGGGAGGAAATATGGCGCTTTTGATGTTATGTTTGTTTTGTGGACGAAAGTTTCTCTTACTGTCTCGTTGGTCCAGTATTCGCAAGTACTCCTGCTAAGCATGCGGTCCTAAGTTAGATTCCCAAGTCGGGCAAAGTGTTATTGGGTTTTTCTATCAGGAATCTTTCGGTAGCAGCTCGGAGTCTAGATTTGTGGCCGGTTGATGGCAAGTTTCGTCCTATAAAACGTGGGATTTAAGCATAACTGGCAAGCTATGCGTGTACTACACCTATGCCTGACCCTTCGGGAATTACAGGCGTGATGTTAAATGTTAATTTGTAAAACGAGTAACAGAACGGTTCTTGGATCTGTAAGTCATCCACGGACCTACAGCGGCAAGCGTAGCTTAACCTGATCAAACAATTAAAAGTCATTACTTCTAAAAACAGATTGTAAAGAAAGAGTGTGAACAACAAAACAAAACTAAGTATCAGAAAAACCGGCCAAGCGCGAGTCGGATTCGCGCACGAAGGGTTCCGTACCATTATCTACATAAACGGCAAAAGAATCATGTCTGTTGTATGGGGGCCCCCTTAAATATTTATTTTATACTGTTTTTTAGTATTTGTTGTTAAAGCGGCAACAGAAATACATCATGTGTGAAAATATCAACTGTCTAACTATCACGGTTCATGAGATACAGCCTGGTGACAGACGGACGGGCGGACAGCGGAGCGGGAGTAATAGGGTTCCTTTTTACCGTTTGGGTACGGAACCCTAAAAAAGAACGAGAAAAAAGAAACAGTATAACATACAGGGTCAAACTAAATTCACATTTCATATTCAATACAAGAATAAAAACCTGAACGTACAAAATTTAATATTTTTATTATATTACCTAAAAGTAGGATTGCCTAAAATGGACATTTCGTCTTTGTTGCCACATTGGCAATCGCGACTAGATCATAAGACCATAGATGGTTCCAAAACACTTTTCATCTGGTATGAAGTCAGTAGAAAGTGATATCTTTGACACTTCATAGTACGACTCGCACGGCTGGGCCGTGCGATTCTGTAACCATCTCACCGGGAAAACTTGGGTGAAGTGAGCGTGGAGTGAGTCGTCAATAGTGTCAATCCCTAGCATCAGTATGACTCACAGCTCAGCTCACTCTAAGCTCACTTTAATTTAGTTATCACGGTGAGATTTTTCCAGAATCGACCGGCAGATGTATCTGTAGTATAAACCTTATTGGCATACATAATGCACGGGCAGTACGTAATCAGAGGATAAATAAGGTCCTCTGCCTAGCCTTTTCCCAACTATGTTGGGGTCGGCTTCCAGTCTAACCGGATGCAGCTGAATACCAGTATTTTACATGGAGCGACTGCCTATCTGACCTCCACAACCCAGTTACTGGGTAATGCGATACCCCTTGGAAAGACTGGTTGTCAGACTTTCGGGCTTCTGACGACCCGAAACGACTGTCAGATCCACGATTGACAGCCGGGACCAACGGCTTAACGTGCTTTCCGAGGCACGGAGGGTTATTGGTATGTAAAGACGGTCACCCATCCACAGAACAACCGCGGCAAGCGTAGCTTAACCTGATTGATCTACCCGTGCGGCTGTTATTATTTAGCCACAAGTAAACATTAACATTTCCTTTCCTTGACGGTACATAACACATAATTATACATATATGCGTTCATCAGAACAAAAATATAGCTTAATGTCTTTCAGTATAATCACTGCATTAGTTAGCTTTCAGCACGTTGTTCAGGAGACAGAAAATGTTTTTCTCGTGTTATCAGCGTACAATGTTCTACTTACTGTTGCTTGCGGTTTGTCCTGCAATATTAGGGGAATTACATCAAAAAAGTATTATAGTTTCTATTACTGCAGAAAATCGTCTTTTGTTTCAGTGTTTATGGAAATTCGATTAGAGTTCCCATTTCTTTAAGAACTTTCCCATCCATTCTTTCTTAACCCTTTACCGCATAGGAAACCATATATGGTTTGACATGTTTACAGTTTATTTTACTCTAAAAAAATAAAAAACTAGCGTATAAATCCTAATGGAGTTTGTTTTTCATATAATTAGCAATAATAAAACACAACTATTTTGTCTATCATCACATACCACTTGGAAAAAAAAAAAACACTATAATTAATTCTGAAGCTTTAACAAAGACATTAACATAGAAAAAAAAAATGTTGTCACTTATTTAATATATCATGCGGTAAAGGCTTAATCTGTCAAAAATACCTCTAATATTCATACATTTTTGTCTAATTTTTTAATCGATTGTTGCTGACGTGAGATTTCGACTAGATTTTGAACGTTCGTAATTGCGAGGGGCCCGTGGCTAAATAATAACAGCCGCACAGGTCGATCGATCAGGTTAAGATACGCTTGCCGCGGTTGGTCTGTGGATGGGTGACCATCTTTACATACCGAGACCCCTCCGTGCCTCGGAAAGCACGTTAAGCCGTTGGTCCCGGCTGTAATTCGTAGATCTTTGACAGTCGTTACGGGTGTCAGAAGCTCGAAATTCTGACAACCAGTCTTACCTAGGGGTATCGTATTACCCAGTAACTGGGTTGTGGAGGTCAGATAGTCGCTCCATGTAAAATACTGGTATTCAGCTGCATCCGGTTAGACTGGAAGCCGACCCCAACATAGTTGGGAAAAGGCTAGGCAGATGATGATGTAATTGCGAGAATTAACCTTCAGCTGTTTTAAATGCGTGGTTTCTATACTTAGTAACCTTGTATACTGAACTTATTGAACCTTCATACCCACGAGGACACAGGATAATAGGACCCACGGGGTAATTGCTTAACACTTTTTGGGGATCTGTATGGACAGATCCCAAAAAAAAAATGGAAAATGTATGGTGTCCAGTATATGGATACTGGACACCAAAATAAATAATAACACCAAGATAGTAAATAATAAATCAATTTCTCTATTTCAGGGAAATAACACCCATTCATAGGACATGTATAAAAACAAATCAAGTAAAGAATAGAATAAGCAAAAAAGCTCTTGGAAAAAAGAGCAAAATAGAGTGTGTCAAATGCAGTACCATGATGCATTTTAGAAATCAGCCAGTCGATTCTGTAAAAATCTCACCGTGAAATCATAAGTGAAGTGAGCACTTAACAGTGTTAATCCCTAGCGAATGACAGCTCACTTCACCCAAGCTTTCACGGTGAGATGGTTACAGAATCGCACGGCTGAAATCAGAAATAGGTATTTTATTTGCGATACATAAGTAGGTACAGTGGTTGGACATGCAACCATGTTTTGTACAATTTCATAAATGAGAAGGGGCAGTGTCCAAAATGTGGACACCATAATATTTTTAAATAAAAATAAAAAAAACCGGTTCATTAACATACAAGCTAGAATCTTCTGTCCTTTAAAGGGTTAACACACATAAAACGGCAACCGATGGCAATGCCTTTCATTTTGACAGTTCAGCCACGTTCATTGTGTTTTATATGTAGTCGATAAATTTTTTTCATACCTATTTATTTATTTAAACTTTTCGCACAAAAGGTACAAAGGCGGACTTAATGCCTTAGGCATTCTCTACCCGTCAACCAAGTTCAGTATACAGGGTTACTAAGTATACAGCGTGTAACGGAAGGGGGGTATCAACCCTGAAGGAGGTGAATGTGCTCATGAAACTCAACAACTTTCCCCAAAGAACATAGGTCGAAATATGAAAAAAAAATTTGGCCCTCCCATAGTAAATCAATCAGCTGGTAGTCAGTTCTGTAAGGGAGGGCCAAATTTTTTTTTCATATTTCGACCTATGTTCTTTGGGGAAAGTTGTTGAGTTTCATGAGCACATTCACCTCCTTCAGGGTTGATACCGCCCTTCCGTTACACGCTGTAGAAACCACGCATTTAAAACAGCGGAAGGTTAATTCTCGTAACTACCTATGAATTAATGGATTAGAAATTTCCTTCAAAACCCCCGAATAGTGATTGAAAGTGTGTTACACAATTGGGGAACAGAACTGATTAACTCGATCATATTAGAAATCTTTGTTATTTCGTCAACCCTCTGCTGTCTCCTGATCTACTAGTCATTAGCGTCACTGGGGGCGAGTAACCCGATATCGCTGCTAATGCACTGTCCACTGTTCGGGATAATAGGCGTAATACACCCCTCGTTGATAATGTTATAACTTTGATTATAATGACTGCCGGGGGTCAGAAGACGTAACGCTGGAGCTCCATGGAGGCCGCGTAGGAGTGGACCTAAGGAAATTTTAACCAATGTAATGCCCAAAATTCTTCCCCTTTGCTTCAATAGCGTCGCTCCTCTTTTCCAATGGATATCTACGAGTAAAATGAGCAAATTCAGTTTTTTTTTTTATACAACGTGTAACGTTAAATGCGCAAAACCTCTTAAGGGGTCATTGTACTCATCATTATGAACAACTTTTACGATGGGACCAAACCTGAAATCGCGAAAAAAAAATCAGCTGTTCCCTACATTTATGTTCGCATAACTCGTCAAAATGTAGGGAACAGCTGATTTTTTTTTCGCGATTTCCGGTTTGGTCCCATAGTAAAAGTTGTTCATAATGATGAGTACAATGACCCCTTAAGAGGTTTTGCGCATTTAACGTTACACGTTGTATAAATCTAATTAATGGACTATAATAATGTTCCCACTGCTGGCACACAGGGCTCAACTCTTCGAGAGGGAGTGAGCTGTATGTAATTCACTACGCGGACCCAGTGCGGGTTGGTGGATGTCACATATCTTCGAATTTTTGGTTCTAGGACATGCCGGTTTCCTCGCGATGTTTTCCTTCGCCGTTTTGAGAGCAGTGGTGATGAAATGAAATGCACAATGTACAGACGCCAGCACATCAAGCTACTCGAAACTGTCAGATTTTCCCAATCAACTTTGAACCTTATGCTTTAGTGATAAAGTTGAAAATCTATTAAAGAAATCTGACAGATTGTAGTAGCTTGATGTGCTGGCGTCTGTACAACGTAAAATGCCTGTCTGGTTTCGAACCCACGACGTACAACTCGTAAATCAGGGCCACCACTGCTCTATATGCCTAGGAGTAACCTATTCAACCGAGATTTGAAGACTCCAAAGGTTTACAGCTTACAGATTATTCTGGCAGGGAGTTCCACTCCTTAGCTGTAGGCACAATCAACATGTTACCGAAACGTGTTTGGCGCTTTGAGCCTTCCGATCAATTAAAAATAATAAAATGCAACGTCTCACTGCCTCTGGCCATTAGGGCCTTATAACTAGAGAACTTCCGGTCGATTCTGTAAAAATCTCACCGTGAAATCATTAGTGAAGTGAGCTTGAAGTGAGCAGTGTCAATAGGGTTAATCCCTAATGACAGCTCACTCCACGCTCACTTCACCCAAGCATTCACGGTGAGATGGTCACAGAATCGCACGGCAGGACTGCTTATCTGACTTACGTCATCATCATCATCACTTCAGCCGAAAGACGTCCACTGCTGGACATAGGGTTCTTCCAAGCACTGTCACTTTGACCGGTTCTGTACTTCTCGCATGCAGCGGATTCCTGCGGCCTTCACATCCGCGTAGCTTACCGTACTCGGTCGACACTCCAGAACTTTTCGGTCTGATTGAATGATTCGATTTACATGATTGTGTTTAATTCGATTCTTGATATTTTTGTGGCATTCAAGGAATACCTAAGCTGAAAAATAATAGAAATAATAACAAATCTTTATTTTCGTCATTATTTATTACAGGCACTGATTAATAGAATGCACAATCTTAAATAGAGAGAGGTGTCTGAGATAACCTACTATCTCAGACACATTTCTCTGTCCTGAGTTACAGACTACCCGGCTCTTTTAGACAGGACATGTTAATTTACAAAACGGTTAAAGATGTTATTTATTAAAAGTTTAAAATTGCAATTAATTATAAGCAGAACCTACAAAGGAGTTTGCCGACAACTGCCCCTCAACATGAAGGTTTTGTGTTCGAGCCTTCCCAGTTCCCAGTGGAAATTATTTCCTTTTTCCCCTTTGAACTCAGTAAGGAAGGAAGGGGGTGAAGTGCAGGAGGTAACGACGAGTGCGATAGGGAGCGTTGAGAAATGTATGACTGATATCAACAAACAAAGTAGTCCATACGGGCTGAGTCCAGCTTAGCTCAGTCTGAAAGTGGCAAGTGAAGTGAAATTCCCCCAAAGATTGCAATACACCATTCGATAGGGCTTATTTAGATCTACTTTCTCACGTTATCGAATGTCGGATTGTTAGGTGTATAAATGGCGGACAAAGACTATTATAACCACTTGACTGCGTATACAGTGCCCCGACGCACGAAAACTATTAGTATTTGGTCGCCTATGTATAGGCTACGGCACTAGTAGCAATTTTAGTTGTGTCCAAGTGTTAGACCTGCGTGCACGCTAAATTAATATAATTTTTTTATAACGTTTATGCAATTATAACGCATCAAAATGCCTTCATGCGCGGTGAAGTGGTATGGGAAACATTCTTAGACATCTAGTTACAAAAAGGATGACATAACTTTTCATCGGTACATAAACAGTACGAAAAATGATTTTTGATTTAATCAGATTATAAGCCACTGCAGGGGTCTATTTAAAATGGTGGCTGGGTAAACGAGCACACTTTTGAGTCGCGCGTTGATGTCTTTTGGAAAAGTCTCGTTCTTGTATTAGACAATTCTAATGCTTCTATCCCTTTCTTTCCTTTTGTATGTTTATCGTAAAAAATAGTGCTGTTATCTTTAATAGCTGAAAGTTGATATCGAGAAAAATAAAATGAATACATTTTTTATTCAATTCACATACCTTAATAAAATAACTATTTACTATTAACCGACTT
Organism: Eremobia ochroleuca; assembly: GCA_949629135.1. NCBI lineage: Eukaryota > Metazoa > Arthropoda > Insecta > Lepidoptera > Noctuidae > Eremobia > Eremobia ochroleuca. The sequence goes on along the minus strand of OX451412.1, from coordinate 4,492,966 downwards.
CAAAAAAGAAATACCGACGAACTGAGAACCGAGGAGGTTCTCAGTTCGTCGGTTTTTTTTTTTTTGTATTATCCGGGATTTTTTAGTTCTTTCTGTCCCCGACCGGGGCCGATCAGTCCATTTCCGGGATTTTTTTTTGTAATTGATTGATTTTGATTAAATATTATTTCTATGATTTTGATTTAGTATTTATTATAATGATAAAATCCATTTTATCGATATCGACTATTTTCTCTTAATGAAGTAAAGCAGCCCTAACGATGCAACTTGACCTTGAACTGACCAATTGCAGCCGCGCGTTCTTCCTCATCCCCCGGCCCGCGGTAGTGAGTCGTGTGCTTCGAAGAAATAGGCCCATGCGCTCTCTAGTGGTTATATTCTCTATGATGGCGGAGCATTCCCGTTTGAGCACCTATTTTTAGAGCACCTATGCATGGAGCACCATTAGGTATTCCCATTAGAGCACCAATCAATATTTTAACGTGGTGCTCAAAGGGGAACAATAAAAAATATTCAACTTTATTCCCTTTTGAGCACCTACGGTGAGGTAGCTTCTAGTAATGGGGTGTATAATAAAACATATCGATAAAAATGGCAGTACTTTTATCATCATATTAATTTAAGGGAACTAACGAATTATTATTAATATCACAATCAGCCTTATGTTCTTTTCTAGGTACCTCATTAACTTAAGACAAATAAAAGAAGTTGTTACGAGGAATGTGATTTCTTTTATTTGTCTTAAGTTAGTGAGGTACAGACGCCAGCACATCAAGCTACCCGAAACTGTCAAATTTTCCCAATCAACTTTAAACCTTATGCTTTAGCGATAACATTGAAAATCTATTAAAGAAATTTGACAGATTGTAGTAGCTTGATGTGCCGGCGTCTGTACCTAGAAAAGGGGCATTTTCCTACGCAAACTCGGCAGACTCCTTTATAAGAAATGGAAGAACGAAACAGATAAATTATAACTTGTTTTTAAACATGCTCACGAAACTAGTTTGGCTTATCAAAGACCTTTAACATTTCAGTGTTAAGATTGTAAACTCGCAATACTTTTTTTTTAGTGTGTTTTAGACTATACTTACGTTGGTAAATACTTTTTTAAACACTGATATCACTAGCATACGAGGCAGATAAAAAATAACTGGTTGTTTAGTAGTATTGTAGCGTTTTTTGTAAGAGCACGTTCCGGTGAGTCCTACTTTCCCGCGAAGTACAGGCCGATTCATATGGCGGCTCCGAACATGAGGCGAGGCGCTGCGCAGTAACAAATTCACCTGTCAGCGGGGGTGAGGGGTGAGGTACTACGCAGTGAGTAGCGCACTTCAGAGTCGTAAGTCGCCGTAAAGTTTGAATCGGGCTGTACTTACAGCATCTCTTTTGATTTTTGGTAGACAGTTGGGTTTTCAGCGTGATCTACATAATAAATAAATTTTATTTCATAATAATCGAACTTTTGACAATCGGTAAAGACGCATAACTTTCATTCTTTGACAGTCGAATAAATAGCTGTAACACGGAAAATTCGCGTAGTGTGTCAATTTGCTCTACAACAGGCCGCCCGTCGAGAGAATGCGTTTGCGACAAGTCTAGTAACAAATTAAGATCAAACTCGCAAAATACGTATTCGTTTATATGAAACTGACAGGTGTCAAGAACGCATTCTCTCGACGACGGAACTGTGAGTTCAAGTTCTCTGACTGTACAAAAATTTTTGATGTTACATCAAAACAATCGACGCTGTCTTTTTCAGAACATTAGATCAGTCGGTCGATTCTGTAAAAATCTCACCGTGAAATCATAAGTGAAGTGAGCACTTAATAGCGTTAATCCCTACCATTAGGGAATGACAGAGCTCACTTCCCGCTCACTTCACCTAAGTTCTCACGGTGAGATTTTTACAGAATAGCACTTCTGTTTTGTTGTAATGCAAAACATATCTGATTCCATCTTTTCTGTTTCTCAACAATCAAGATCCCTGACTGTAAATTTTTTGCTGTACCTATAACTAATTTTTACTTTTCTTTCTTTCCAGAAGCAGAATCGTCCCGCGAATGATTTCAAAAACATCAACGTTGAAATTCACATCAAGAACTCGACATACGAATAGAATAACAAAATTAATATCAGTATTATGTAATATCGAGTGGTTAGTTTAGCTAGTCGGCCATCTTGTGTTGCTATGGGCGCCATTTTGAATATGTTCCGCGTGAAAATGGGCGTGGTCATCGCCAGAGTCTGCCTCCTGCTGATGCTGGCAGTTTATTCTTCTTATGGTGAGTTTTATTAATAATTTTAATTTACTTTCAATAATTAGCTCATACAACTAAGCAACACGTGAATAAGCAAGTTCTCGACATGAATTCAGATCCAAAGAAGCGAGGTAGACCCAATTCCACTTGAATGTCTATGGTCACTAACAGGTCTTACTATGTAGCCGCAATACTGTATACTTAGGCTACGGACATGGTGTCAGCGGGCGCCGGGCGGCGGTGGCGGCGGAGCGGGGAGCAGCGAGTTTCAGGCTGAGGCTACATTAGGCCGCGACGCGACCTGCGACACATGAGCGATTAAAACAAATAAATGAATGCTCACGTATATGGCTACACCGTACATCAAATATTACTAGCGATCTTATTTCTTTATGCGATAGGAACAACATTACTGTAAACACGGCATCGGCTACATCAACATATCAGCGACATTTAAGAGCCATTTCACAAAAGTTTGACGCTCGAGATTAGGTAAAAGACGGCAGCATTGTGTATGTGTGCGAAGCTATCCACACATACACAATATAAACAGTGTAGCGCGAGTGTTGAGACGGACTAAACAATCTTGAGTCGTTATGATCGTAATGCACCTGCCTTGGTTAGAGACTTATGAAAAAGTTATTTTTCACTTCTCATGCTCTAAAAGTTCGTTTTTATATTGTGCGTAGGCTACATAAAATCGCTTTTTATATTCTAGTGCATAAAGTTTTTTTTTTTCTAAGACCAAGATAATCAGGCCCAATAGAACGCACAATAAAACGTCGCAGATTAAAGTCGTTATTTTATTCCATTTTGCTTTAATTTATATCACTTCTGTGTTTTCTATCGTTAATTTAATAAAACCAGATAAAATATTAGGTTGTCTCATAAGTTCTTGCCATATTTTATTTTTGTCGAATTTTCTCGTATTTAAACTAAAGTGAATTCAAGAAAGTTCTAGATCTTTCTAGTAAGGATGAGTATCTTTTATGGTGAGGGTATAAATAGGCGCGGACGCAACGCAATAATTAGTCTTTAGTGAAAATGGATCAGCGTCAACTGCGAGCTATTATGCTATATGAGCATCGACTTAAAGTCTCATCATCTCATGCGTTGACGGACCATGACCGGTCCGTTCTTGTGGCCATTTCTCAAAGTTTGTTACTTCATCCGCACAGACGAGACTTTCTCAAGGACATTATTACATGTGACGAGAGCTGGATACATTATGAAACTAACACGCGTCATGCCTATTGGATTCCGCGCGGGGAAAACCCACCAGCCCAGCCTAAACATAATGAACACGGTCGTAAGATTATGTTGTCTGTTTTCTGGGATTGGCAAGGAATGATTTTCTGGGAACTCCTCGAATCTCATCAGACTATTAACGCCAATCTGTATACGCAGCAGCTTCGCAAACTAGCAGAGATGTTAAAAATTAAGCGGCCAAAACGACTTGGAGTCCAACATTTGCATGACAACGCACGACCTCATTGCGCCAAGTTAACACATAAACAGCTGGAGGAGCTAGTATGGCTGACTGTTCCACATCCACCGTATAGCCCGGATCTTGCGCCTTCAGACTTTCATTTATTTCGAGCTCTTAAATTTCATTTACTAGGAAAAAAATTCGAAAGTTCAGGAAGTATTAAAATTGAACTTGAAATTTTTTTCGACTCCCAGCCTGCCTCATTTTGGGAGGAGGGTATTCAAATTTTGCCCAGTAGATGGCTGACTGTTGTTGATAACGAGGGAGACTATATAATTGATTAAATGTATTTTTTATTAATAAAAAATATTAATAATAATTTGTCTTTTAACTGGCAATAATTTATGAGACAACCTAATAGTTGTCATTTATTATTTAAAAACGCAAAGAAACGTTTTTATGACTTGGCTGTATAAAGTACCCATGTCGAATGACACAGTTTTGATAATGTTGAAAAAAAAAAGAATACAAAGAGGATCAAAATGTTGTACTCGTAGTATAATTGCGTTCACGATACGTGCGCTCGAAAATCGGGACGCGAGAAAAAATAGCACAGGTCCTGCGTCGACGGGCGCTCGCGCCGTACTAATCGTTGCCCGCTTATGCACTGTAATTTATTCTAAATAGGAGTAATGTCAATATCGATGTTATGTCTAATTAAATGAATAGATTTTAATAAAACTTTAGAATTACTTTTTTTAAAGAACATAGTTTATTTTGAAATGATTTTTTAAATCTAATTATGCTTTATTCGAACCAAAAAATCGCGATAAAATAGCGATGGAAAACGTAAAAATTGCCCTAAGACTTTATTTTTTTACTAACTAATGTTATTAGTAATCAATATTCTATTACATTATGTGTCAACAAAATTATATGCCTGATGCTTTATGTATTTTTTTTTGTCAAATTTATAAATATTAATGATAGATATAGGAATCTGAAATTGACTCTGCGATGATTTTTCATTAAACTAGTTGCGGGAGATTAATCACCACGAAGTAAACAAATAAGTTTTTGTAAATGTGTTACATGAAGTATCAATGCGAAAGATTGGTCTTTTTTTTACATGTATTCAACAATGTCAGAGTATTGCCTAAGACGGTAAATTAGGCAACTAAAATCTTAGAAATTCGCGCGAAAACGTGAAATGGCTCTTAAGCGAATTTGTTAGAAAATTTCTCACTTGCACGACTAGTTCAATAGTGCTACTAAATGTGCGTGTTTGATCGCATTCTAAGAAAACGACCGATTCAAATTGAGTCTTTGTTATGATAGCGGCTACATTAGACACTGAGTCGCCGCATGAATCCCTCTTGCTAATTCGTTGTGTAGCATGTGTACTGTAGCCATACCATGTTTATCACGTTTCGCTCTTCCAATCGCATCGCAAATCGCTGCCTACTGTAGCCTCAGCCTCAATGCATAGATTTATATGGCACTGGTCTCGTAGGCAGCGGGGCGACGAGCGGCGTACGAGCGATGCGCACCAGTCTATCGGTGCCCGCGCGTCTGCATTGACGTAGTGTTGTGCATTTTATTTTTTGTTTTTTAACGACCGACGTTTCTAAATGTTGTGTCAAAAAGATGTTACCGTCGTCGCTGTTTAGACATTTCGTTCGCGAACAAAGACACTCATTTCTTATAACACAAAACTACGCCGCGCGATCTGCCCGCTGGCTTCAAGACTGGCAGGGTAATTGCGTAACACACTATCAGTAGCAATGGGTTTCATTTTGACAGTTCAACCACATTCATTGCGTTATTTACGTTGTTGAGCAGCCACATTTTTCGAACATAATATGGAGCAATGAATTAGCAATATGCTTCAAAATGATTCTAATTGAGAGTAATAATGTGTTACGCAATTAGGGTACCTACATTAGTGCTATTCTGCTAAAATCTCACCGTGAGAACTTAGGTGAAGTGAGCGAGAAGTGAGCTGTCATTAGGGATTAACACTATTGACACTGCTCACTTCACTTATGATTTCACGGTGAGATTTTTACAGGATCAACCGGCTGATCCGCGTTGCCGCGCCGCTCCTCCCGCCGCCGCCGCCGCCGCCGCCCCGCGCCCGCTGACTTCGTGGCCGTAGCCTAAGTATACAATATCCTGACAAAAATATCAAAAAACGAATTTAAACACAATCACGTAAATCGAATGATTGGACCGAAATGTTCTGGAGTGTCGACCTGAGTTCGTGTCCGTAGCCTTAGGCTTCAGGGCTTAAGTTCACCATCTCAAAGTAAAACGTTGATTAGTTACTTCACTGCTATCACGTGATCGGTAATTTTTCGGTAAGTTGTGACGTTTTCGGTGCCAATCTAACCCAAGTTAAGGTTTTTATTTCATCATCTCGTCACTGATTGTACGATATTAAAATAGAATAGCCGCAAAAGTCGATCGATCAGGTTAAGCTACGCTTGCCGCGGTTGGTCTGTGGATGGGTGACCATCTTTACATACCGAGACCCCTCCGTGCCTCGGAAAGCACGTTAAGCCGTTGGTCCCGGCTGTCATTCGTAGATCTTTGACAGTCGTTACGGGTAGTCAGAAGCCCGAAAGTCTGAGAACCAGTCTTACCTAGGGGTATCGTATTGCCCAGTAACTGGGTTGTGGAGGTCAGATAGGCAGTCGCTCCATGTAAAATACTGGTATTCAGCTGCATCCGGTTAGACTGGAAGCCGACCTCAACATAGTTGGGAAAAGGCTAGGCAGATGATGATGACTTGGCATGACCGCAGCGTGGTATTTAAATACTACTAATTTATAAACAATAGCTAAGAAGTACTCGTACACCCACTTTCTTATCCTTACAAAGTAATAATACAAAAGAGGCTATTACGGACATCTTTTACTTCAAGTTGACCAATAAACCAATGCAACCTTTTAAAAACACAAAAAATCCTAATACCTAATAAACACTTCTCATTACAATGCAGGCCAAAAAAAACGGGCCACCCATCACATAATAAATTCTATGGGCGCTTGTAAGCGGTGTAGTGTAATAAAATAAATTGGACATCTCGACACGAAAGCCAGTTTGTGGACAATTACATATTATTTCATATCGTTTAAGTTGAGATTTGTTTCTTTTTGGAAAGTTAAATCGAGTTTAATAAGACGGGTTTTTTGGTGGTTCGGTTGGGTTTCTGAGAAGTGTGCTGTAATTATACTCATCTAAACTTGGGCTGCTGTAGGCATCCTTTTAGTAGGCTTCCTTTAATAATATATCATAAACACCACGTTTTGCAAAGAATATACTATGGAAAACTGTTTATAAACGAAGATCAAGACAATGCATCGTAGCAGATGGCGTTCTAGAAGTTTCTGCTACCCCCATGAGAAGAGACGTAAGTTTATGTATGTACATTATGTATAAAGATAATGCCAAAGAACTGTAGAGTAGAATCTTCCTTCGCGAATTGGGGATGAAAATAGTTTACAGATTTAAAGTGGCGATAACAGCTAGTTTCTTTGAATATCGATACCTAAACTTTCTGCAACTCATGTCGCCTTCGATATCGCGCGTCGTTGCAAGCGAAATATTTCTCTGACACTATTACTAGTTTTTATAAACATATCTTACATAATCTCCCAACTCCTGGTACTCAACGCTTTGAAATGCTTGAATATTTTGTATCGTAATTTGAAACCTGTGCCATTAAAGTATAGTTATCATAACAAAAGCTTCGTGTCTCCCTCCCCTCCATATAATGCGTTTTAAATGACCCTACGTGAACTGCATAGTAAAAAAAAGAAATTCTAATTTGTGTTTTTCTACACTTTCTTTTTAACTTGCGGCTTTAGAATTATAAGATGTTCCCGTAATGTTGCACTGTAGTGTTTTTAGACAATTTGTTTTATGTAATGGCGAGTGATGACATTACTTGCGTTTCGGTATGATGACCTATTTTTGTGGCTTCATGTGTAACTTAACCTAACTGAACTTTCATTTCTTTTTTCTCATAGAAAACGCGGGTTAAAATGAAACAATTAAATTGAATCAGCATGTAGATTCTGTAAAAATCTCACCGTGAAAACATGCGTGGAGTGAGCTGTCAGTGTCATCCCACTGATGCTAGGGATTGACCAAGCAAACATTTGCAATCATAATCAAAATTTTAATAATATTTTTATGCAAATTCTATTGATAATTTTATATAATTTCAAAACAAGTATTTTTGCCGTGGGTTTTAAAATAAAATAGCAAAACAGAAACCTAGTATATCAATTTTGTTTATTTTTTTTATTTGTAATTTATTAATTATAATTATTTAATTTTGTTTTATAATTAATTAATTAAGTATTTTAATTGTCTTGACAATTAAAATACTAGCTTAGAAATTATATAAAATGATCAATAGAATTAGCATAAACAATATTATTAAACTCTCGATTATGATTGTAAATGTATGCTTGGTCAATCCCTAGTGTCAGGTGGGATGACACTGACAGCTCACTGCACGCTCACTTCACTTGTTTTCACGGTGAGATGGTTACATAATCGCACTGCAGATCTCACTTTTGTATATTTTGGTCAGATCCAAATAATAAAGATAAAAAGGATATTAATAAATGCTTTATTGCACATCACCACTCTCCCGGCTTCGTCATTCGTAGATCTTTGACAGTCGTTACGGGTAGTCAGAAGCCCAAAAGTCTCACAACCGGTCTTACCAAGGAGTATCGTATTACCCAGTAACTGGATTGTGGAGGTCAGATAGGCAGTCAAGCAAGGCGCCTGTCTGGGTTCGAACCCTGGACCTACAACTTGTAAATCGGGGCCCTTAGGCCACAAGAAGAGAGAAAGTAAACTAATAACGTTTTACTGCAGTGTTCACATTAGTACTTACCTACTACCCGCAAAATCAGCTCCAACCGCAAACACTCCTAAGCGCACAGCAGCAAGAATGCGTAATGGAGCCAACGTTGACTATACTTAGTACGTACTGCCTTAACCGTTAAGCCACCACAATTATCTACATAATTAACCCGCGCACAGCTGAAATCTACCATCGAACGTAAAGGGATGTTTAGACCCACTAAGTAATAAAGAACATAAAGAAATAAAGAACACTATCTTTCCACTTCATCATAGTTGTTTATGTATTTATTATTTTGATTACGTGATATTTATTAACTTCATAGTGATATTTATTTTAGAAGTATGTACATATATGTTAGTATGTGTATGTATGTATGTATGTTTATTTGAATGTATGTATATTCTCATACCTAGTACCTATTTGTTTAGTTTTTTAAGTGAATAATTGATTACGATTATATGTATTCTTTTTGTCTCCTTTACTCTTTCACACGCTGTCTACATCTCTGTCTAATGTCCTATCGCAGGTATGCTGGAAGAGATTTCTTAAGAAATAAGCAGCACCTTTGTACCTATTTTTCTGTTCTGTTTTTTCTTGTCTGTTTATACAGGATTATTTGTAAAACACCAGCAACCTCTTAAGAGGTCATTATGAACAACTTTTACTATGGGACCAAACCTGACATCGCGAAAAAAAAATCAGCTGTTCCCTACATTTATGTTCGCATAACTCGTCAAAATGTAGGGAACAGCTGATTTTTTTCGCGATTTCAGGTTTGGTCCCATAATAAAAGTTGTTCATAATGATGAGTACAATGACCTCTTAAGAGGTTGTTGGTGTTTTACAAATAACCCTGTATATGTTTGTACATAAATGGTATAGTAAAATAAAATAAGTAATTACTAAATGGAATACTCATGGACGCTGACTGCTTTCTTCGTATACCGGCTGACTTGTTTTACCGTCTGGACAAAAACAGGGTATAAAGGGTGAACGGAGTAAAAGCCTTTGGCACAGTTTTTATTTTTATTTTTAATAGAGTTTATTGACAAATATTATAAAAATTCAACTTCAATGTACTCTTTTCTACGCGCGGAAATTGGCAATATGAACTCGTAGCGATATTCAATCTCTTGGTTGAAGCTATTGGCTGGCTTCAGTCCTTTGATTGAAGCCAGCTGGCTTAAATCAAAGGACTGAATGTAAAAAAGAAGAAAAAAAAAAAACAATAGTTTTTTTTTCTGTCCCGTAGGCTTCTACCCCGTTCACCTTTGCCGCTTGGCCCCTTGTCATTCCATTAGTTCATTTCTCTGTGTTTAGACTCCAACATATTTATAAGAAACGATATGCGTTGTCAGAGATGCTCAAACTTCAAAGTTAACCCCCCGAGGCGTTTCGTTTGGGGGCATCACTGATTAAGGTTAAATGCGCAGATTTAGGATAGTTGTGATGGCTGAATCTTTTGAAATGTGGTTTAGTAAGGCTCTAGAGGGTTAGTTTATGATGGGGGCTATGAAGTTACACATTTTAGCGGTAGTTTCAGATATAATGGCCGATTCCTATAAATTACGGATTGTTTACGCAATGAATGTTGTTGAACTGTTAAAATGTAATCCATTCTTAAAAAAAAAAAAAAACAGCTGTTCACTACATTTTGACGAGTTATGCGAACATAAATGTAGGGAACAGCTGTTTTTTTTTTTTCGCGATTTCAGGTTTGGTCCCATAGTAAAAGTTGTTCATAATGATGAGTACAATGACCCCTTAAGAGGTTGTGCGTTATTTAAGTTACACCTTATATACTAGTACCATGTGGCTTATGGTCTATGTTAATACTTATAAACTACGACAGACAGTGTTGTTTTGATGAGATGTCCCATTATGGGGCTCTCATCGACCATGTCAGACTAACTAAATTTACAGCGAAAAGTTTAAACTTACTCCCAACAACTTTTACACTCGAAAGTATAGCATCGTATGTAGAGACCGTTCTGCTCACTCCATAAAGTTAAAAATACAACAGTGAAGTCGTCACGGCTTCGTATTTGGAGTTTTAAATATAAATCCGTGGTGTGACGGGCTGCAGTCAATAAATTAAGTCCTCAAACGTTTAGCGGGTTCGTGTCTACGTCAGATGTAGTGTGACCACATGCTGGTGGATTTGGAAGGAAATTTTAATAGGATAGAATCCTCTTACTTGGAGCTTGGACTCTGGATTTGTGTCCGCTTCTTGGTACCTGTCTCTACTACTAATAATGAAGCTGAAGAGTTTGTTTGTCTGTTTGAACGCGCGATTTGAAAAATTATTTTCGCATTTGACAGCTCAATTCTTGAGGAAGATGATAGGGCTAATATATTTAACATCACGCTAGCCGAGCAAAAGTAGTTTGCATGCTGTGTGCCATAATAACTTCTGATTGGTAAATACCATTGTCATCCAAGATACTGGCATACTTTTGAGCAAGTTACAGGCATGTATTTTACACGCCACCCCGTGGCATTTGTATCCAAGAGCTATTGCGTCTTTTTACGCCCCAAAAAATAAAAAGAACCAACTTGTAACTATGTTGTAGTGTAGTTGTTGCGTGTTGCTTTAATCAATTGGTTAACAATTACCTACTGCGGTTTTTAATTAGAGCGAGATATTTCGTGCAGTCGTCTGTAGAAACACAACAGCTGAACAGCTGAATGTAAGTTACAATGTGCATTGACTCCTGTCAATGCACATTATAACTTACATTCAGCCTTTGACGCGAATCATTTAAGCATACTGGTGCTATATTATGACGTTTTAATGCCATCTTGATTCCAGTGTATGATAGAGACGGAGCTATTCATGACCGATAGCACAATCCCTTTTGGGCACAGGAATCATGAGGGCATTAATACTTTGTAATACGGCTTCAGGTGGCTTACAAAGTAGGTACCCTTTTGTTTTGGTGTACATTAAAGAGTATTTTCCAAGTAGGTATCTATCTTTCTTTTTGTGTCAATCAGTCCCGTGCGTCCCCCAACGCGTGGCCACCCTACTCACAACCCGTTCTATTTCAAAATGTCCGTATATCTGTCGGCAGTGATGACACACGACGTCCGCGACCCTAACATTAATTAGAATGAAGATATCATTGACATTCGATACTAATCTGCGGGCTATTGTCTTGGAACGTTAATTAACGAACCATTATAAAGAATTCGGGGTTATAAGTATTTGGAAAGTTTTGGGGAAGGTCACGGTCAACTAGTTAATACAGGTTATCTATACTTCTATAATGATATTATAAAGAGGTGAAATTTGTAAGTTTGTATGTAGGGGTAATCTCTGGAACTCATCATCTGCCTAGGCTTTTCCCAACTATGCTGGGGTCGGCTTTCCAGTCTCACCGCATGCAGCTGAATACCAGTATTTTACATGGAGCGACTCGACTGCCTAACTGACCTCCACAACCCAGTTACTGGGTAATACGATACCCCTAGGTAAGACTGGTTGTCAGATTTTCGGGCTTCTGACTACCCGTAACGACTGTCAAAGATCTATGAATGACAGCCGGGACCAACGGCTTAGCGTGCTTTCCGTGGCACGGAGGGGTCTCGGTATGTTAAGATGGTCACCCATCCACAGACCAACCGCGGCAAGCGTAGCTTAACCTGATCGATCGACCTGTGCGGCTGTTAGCCCATTTCTTGAGGAAGGCTATAGGCTATTTATCATCTCGCTAGGACCCTCAGGATCCGAGCAATACGTAAAAGAGTCAGAAAGAACCTCTGTGGAATGCGCTCCCCCAGGAAATCAGGACGGCAACCGAACAATTATCCTTTCCCGAGCACATTCGCAAGAAGCTGCCAGTATCATCACAACGCTAATATTTTCTCATTGTTTGTCTTATTTCTATTTTGTATTCATGCATTTATGTATATTTATTTGAGCTTATATTTATATGTAATTAGGTATACAAGGTGTAACTTAAATAACGCACAACCTCTTAAGGGGTCATTGTACTCATCATTATGAACAACTTTTACTATGGGACCAAACCCGAAATCGCGAAAAAAAAATCAGCTGTTCCCTACATTTTGATGAGTTATGCGAACATAAATGTAGGGAACAGCTGATTTTTTTTTCGCGATTTCAGGTTTGTTCCCATAGTAAAAGTTGTTCATAATGATGAGTACAATGACCCCTTAAGAGGTTGTGCGTTATTTAAGTTACGCCTTGTATATTATTTATTTATAGTTTTAATAGGTTTATGCGTATCTTTATAATATAATATGTTATTTAGATATAAGTTAAGGTTTAGGATATAGTCCTAAATCTTAACTTACATCTAAATAACATATTATATACAGCGTGTTTTTTTTTAACGGGCTCCAAATTTTTAGATGGTGTTCCACCCATGAATATGAATAACTTTCACTATGGAACCAACTCTGAGATCACGAAAAAAAAACAGCTGTTTCATACATTTTGGTCAAGCAGTTATTGAACTTTTGTATTAAACAGTTGATTTTGTTTTCGTGATTTCAGAGTTGATCCCATAGTGAAAGTTGTTCATATTCATGAGTAGAACAGCCTGTAAAAGTTAGGACCGTGAAAAAAGAATCATCAAGTATGTATAATGCTGCTTTTGCGAATTTACTCAAATTGCACCACAATACATCAACCCTCTCGTGGACCCCGTTCACCACACGCATGGCTCTAATGAGAGGAGTCCTCGCCTGTAGGTTGGTTCTGGCTGCAGGCACAGTAAGCAGGGGCGGGCGTCGCTGCCTCCACACCTACCGGTCAGGCACGCAAAGTTCCAGGTGCCGCAGCACTCCCGGGTTATATATAATTTAAAAACTAGTATTTTAGTTGTCAAAACATCACTATTTTGTGGGGTTTTAAAATAAAATAGCAAAACAGAAACTTAGTCAAATATCAAATTTTTGTTTTTTTCTGGACTAGTCCTTATATAAGGACTAGTATTTTTTTTTAATAGAATAAAACCCCACAAAATAGTAATGTTTTGACAATTCAAATACAAGCTTGGAAATTATATAAAATAATCAATAGAATTAGCATAAAAATATTATTAAAATCTCGATTATGATTGTAAATGTATGCTTGGTCAATCCCTAGTATCAGGTTGGATGACACTGACAGCTCACTCCACGCTCACTTTACCTAAGTTTTCACGGGGAGATGGTTACAGAATCGCAGTGCTGAGTATAATAGTTACCCACAAAACCATAGATTCTACGACCACAGTTACTACACTCAGCGGCATCAGCCAACAAACTTCATGAGGCATAACAACATCATGTCATGTTCCAACTTGAAAATTGTCTCAAATTCAAATATAGTCGAAGTCTGGCCCGATCTGACGTAGAGCCGGTGTAGCAACTTTCATAAACGCATAAGCTAAGCTAAAATTATAAGTACTTCTACGGCTTCGACATGTCATAATAAATTCCCATTAACCTTTAGCTAAAAATAATACTATCTACAGCAAAACGAAACCCCATTGCGTATAAATAAAAGAAAACATGAAACGTCAAACTGCCTCCGCCATCTTTAAAACGGTTACCGTTCGTAATAGGCAAAACGTGCCTGTTCGGTTAATCTCGGATATGTTCGGGCGGCATGGCGGCCGCAAATCCCTGGACTTAGATATGTACTTACAGAAAACTGGCTTGCTCAGGGTCACAGTTGGTGACGACGCGACACGGCAAGTGACTCTGCGTTATTTTGCGTCGCGTCTGTGAAATATAATCCTGTGCAACATGTTTGTATTAGAAAATTCTCAGTTGCACCTTGCCGCTCGCAGTTTAGAATCGTGCCTTTTTAATGGCAATATGGCGAAATGTGGGTGTATTAGGTATACAGCATACAGCAGTGGTGTATTATAAATACTGTTTTCAGTGTAACGCCTCAATAAGAACTTTAAAGTGTTTCTCAATTGTACTAAGTCATTTCCAAGCATAAATTACCATCATTAATGCCGGTTATGCATCGGTGTGAGCACCCCCTTACTCCATTCCTGCCTAGCGCCATCTGTCATCAAGTTTGACAGTTGACAGTTAAACGATTTAAAAATAGAACGCTCATCCGAATGGAAGATTTGAATGAGATTTTAACTTTTTTTTTGTGTCGTTGTTATTGACTTTTAATGATATTAAAATTAGAAAGAACATGGCTAAGTAATGAATGAAAATTGAATACTTGCTATTTTTTCGCTATACGTACACACAGCGTCATTAGGCTAACCCCTCAAGTTATAAAATGTTACACTGCTACAACATTGAATTCGTTACGAATAAACTAAAGAATACTTCAAAAAGAGTTCAATGTTTCGACTTGGATTCGAACCATCGCATCACCGAACGTCGTACTCATGCCGGCAGTTTAAAGAACTAGCCAGCGAGCCCATATAAACCGCGATGAAATTGTAATCTACTATCGTCCGAGTCACTTTAATCTTTAGGTCTCTGTCTAATCGATATACGGGGTGTCCGAAAAGTCATGGATTACCTTTTACCTTTTTTTAAAAAAATGACCTAAGTACCAATACATTTTTTTTTTTCACCAAGGCCGATCAAAAATAAGGTTTAAGTTAAAATTTTTTTGGTGAAAATTTTAAGTTTGAACCTAAATTTTAGGTATTTAAAAGATGATATTTGTAACTTTCTTGTATTCAATCGATAGTAGGATGATTCAAGATGAAAATAAAAAAAAAACCTGTACTCGAAAAAGTTTTCATTTATAAAAATGGCATGGAAAAAACTGATCAAAGGTAGAGCTTTTCCAAAATTTCATTAAACATCAAAAAACTCGGACACCATAATACTTTTACTATGTTCATTTTTTTATTTTTATTGGTAGATCCCAATGTGGCCCATCAGCAGGTAAAAGGTAATCCATGACTTCCCGGACACCCAGTATGTTATAACTTAAGGGTACGTTTTCTTTATAAAATGAATCCACACCCTCAAGTACTAATACAACGTTTGATGTAAACGTTCACTTAAAACGACGAAGAGTAAACGAAAACGATTTTCCCATTATTTTTTAAATTTATGAGAACATGAATAGTTAGTTGTTCATAGCTGTAAATTATCAAATCAAATTGTAAAATATAAATCTTTGTAGTAAATTAATATCAAAGTTTTGTTAAATAATAGCAATAATAAATATTATTAAAACATTTTATATTTCTTGATTTTTTAAAATTCTTTATACATATTATACGAAAACAAAATAGAAAAATACATTATATTAAAAAAATATATAACGCATGACAAAAAGCACATTTCGTGCCTAGGATTTGATCATCCAATCCCTTGCACGGCAAGCGGTCTTCAAACCTCTCCGGTCTATTTAAACGTTGAATAGCTTGTCCTAGATGTTAACCCTATAATTTCTTGTCGTTATACGCAATAAAAAAAATAAAAAAATGGCGGAGTGGTAGCGATGCCACGGATCTTCAAAGCTCTTTCTTACGTTCTTTGCAATTTACAGATCAGTTTCACGTTAGATGTTGATTAACAAGTTTACTGCCAGACAACAGACACAATAGACAATCTATTGTTGGCGGACACCGTGTGACCGCGGTGGCAGTCAGTGACTCAAAATATAATTCGCGAGCGTCACAAATATGACTGCAGAATTCATCATCTGCCTAGCCTTTTCCCAACTAAGTCGGGGTCGGCTTCCAGTCTAACCGGATGCAGCTGAATACCAGTATTTTACATGGAGCGACTGCCTATTTGACCTCCATGACAGCCGGGACCAACGGCTTAACGTGCTTTCCGAGGCACGGAGAGGTCTCGGTATGTAAAGATGGTCACCAACCGCGGCAAGCGTAGCTTAACCTGATCGATCGACATGTGCGGCTGTTATTATTTAGCCACAGGCCCCTCAATTATGACTGCAGAATTATAATAATTAAAATCATCAATACAATCCTCTATGTTCATATGTATAATCGTATTAAATGACTATTTCATAAAATATAAATAAATAGGATTATACCTAGAACATTCCTCTTAAGGACATAATACCTACCATATTTCGTGGAAAGTCAATGTTGCCAGGCATCAGACATTGAACAGAAAACTCACACGTGCCCGAAAACGATACTTAGGAATGAGGACATCTCTTTTGTATAAGTTCGAAGAATTTCTCGTATAAGTAATAATATTGCTTGGTACAATAATAAGCCCACGTACTCACTGACGTATAAATATCGCGGCGGGATTTTCTCGCGTATTTTCAACTCTCAGCTCTAAGCAATACGTTGAAAATCCATAGCGCGAAAAAAATAACGACGGGGAAGTGCCAATACCTCCTAACTGACAATGTCAAAAATATACACAAACTGAAACAAAACGTTCAAAATAGACACGTTTGTTTAGTTGGGAGGTACATATTTACACATTTTAATTTAATGCTGTTGCAACTAAAAATACACTTAGGCGATTTCACTAAAACATGCGAATAAAGCCTTTAAATTCAAAACGAAAAAAAAGTGAATTTCTCAAAATAAAATGTCAGTTAGGAGGTATTGGCACTTCTCCGTGGATAAGTCGCGGGAAAAGCGCGGCCGTGCTAACACATTAAATAGGGCATAGCTACCTACTATTTTACAAGAAAAAAAACACTACAAAGTGAAAAATAATTTTAATTTTGGAAGTCGGTGTCGTTGGTTCCGCATTTTGGTTTTTTGACACCGACTTCCGAAATTAAAATTATTTTTCACTTTGTAGTGTTTTTTTGGAAGTCGGTTGTTTTTTTTACATATAAAATTTTTTATTTTTCACTTTTTAGTTATATCTACCCCAATCAAATTCATATAAACACCACTTGCTATGTAAATATCAGTGACAGGAAGCTGCATCTGCGTTTATAGGGTACAGGCGTGATATTATGTTGTGTGATGGTGTAAACAATGCTTAGATATGCTATAGCAACAATCGCGGTTAATCTGCTGTTATTTATTGAAGAGTTCCCCCGATTTCTACAAGATCCCATCATCAGATATTGAAATGGTGACAATGGGACCACACGGGAAGCACCAGCTTTCAAATAAAAAAAAAATCATGAAAATCGGTTCACCCAGTCGGTTATTATGAGGTAACAAACATAAAAAAAAAAATAAAAAAAAAAAAAAAATACAGTCGAATTGATAACCTCCTCCTTTTTTTGAAGTCGGTTAAAAATAAGAATAATCGGATTAGATTCCAAGCTAAACAAGAGAGATCAATTTTGTAGAGAACTAAAAATGTTCATATTGATCACTTTGCTCTACTGTTGATTACGATTTCGTCAAAAAGTCGCCCTATATCATAAAGGGGAACCTTTATGACATAGGCAGACAGGCGCGACGCCACTGCGCGACGCGACTAGTAGAACAATTTCTATGAAGTTATCTTAGAAATTGTTCTACTAGAGCCGCGTCGCGCCAGTCTGTGTGAGCCTTTATACAGGTCGACTTTTTTTTAATTCGCAGAGACAGTAAATTTCTCGCTCTTGTTAAAAATAAAATAGATTTCTAGCTTTAGGTCTAATTCTAGGAAATTAACTAATACCCGTAACTATCGGTTTAGAATATGATTCACCTTCCAGTTAAGAGTTGCTTGGAAACCGCCCAGTCATTTGACTGATTAAAACTGAAACGTGTAGGCAATTATGTTTTTTGTTTTAACTTGACTCACGCCATTTTTTGTTTATGAGATGAACTGTAATTTATTTGATATAAAGAGTAACATGTATTTGCTTTTAATTACAAATCAAATATGTACTGTATACGTAAGTATGTACAGTTATGTACAGTTTGCTTAAAAAAGATGCCAACGATATAAGTCAAATAAAAAGTTATATTATATTTAAGTCATCTGCCTTTTCCCAACTACTTTGGGGTCGGCTTTCAGTCTAACAGGATGCAGCTGAATAGCAGTTTTTATATGGAGCGACTGCCTATCTGACCTCCACAACCCAGTTACTGGGTAGTACGATACCCCATGGTAATACTGGTTGTCAGACTTTCGGGCTACTAACGACCCGTAACGACTGTCAAAGATCCACGAATGACAGCCGGGACCAACGGTTTATCGTGCTTTCCGAGGCACAGATTGGTCTTGGTATGTAAAGATGGTCACCCATCCACGGACCAACCACGGCAAGCGTAGCTTAACCTGATCGATCGACCCGTGCGGCTGTTATTACTTAGCCACAAGCCCCTCAGCCTCCCCCCCCTCCCCCCTATATTATATACAAGTATATAATAAAAAATTAAAGAAAAAGGCAGAAGCTCATTAAGCATCAAAAATTCCTCCGCATCGCAGTCAATGGAACAAGTGCCCAAAAGGCTGAAAGCATTACCACGTTGGATGGCAATGCTGATTCTTTGAGCTAAAATTAGGTCAGCCCTCTGGTCACGTGAAGAGTCAACCAACCGCTTGGCGATGTCTCGAAATATTTGATGAGCACTCGAACCCCAAGGCCCTAGTGTTACAAACACAAAGGAATCAAAAGTATAGCTCCCAATAAGGTGGTTATATTTGCGCCGTTTTAGGTTTTCTGCTCCTGCAGCAGCCGCCCCAGCACAGCCTACCGTGCTAGGAAGATGGGATGTTGCAAGGGCGTTGCATCCCATACCAAAGGCATACGCATTTTTCAAGGCATTACGGTCATTCCATCTGGCCTCTTCCCACCGTCGCGAGCCAAGCCATTGGGTTCTGAAACAGCTGGCACCTCGGCGGTGACAAGAGCCCGACGGATGATGAAAATATCACAAATCCATCCGTAATCCCTTTTAGATCCAGTCTATACAACGTGTAACGTTAAATGCGCAAAACTTGAAAATATGTGTTGATCAAAATAAAGAGCAAAATCAATTTAACCACTTTTTAATATAGGTCACATTTTTCAAAATTTTTTCATTAAAAACGTTGCCGTGTCTATTTATTAATTGGTCAAGCAACCCAATGTCAGCGCGGCGCAGCGGCCCGGTGACGACTCCACCCTCGATAAAGCGTCGTCGCAGACGCAAGAAACGATCAGAATGGCCAGTAAAACTAAAACAGCACATAAAACATTTTCAATTTTTTAAATGACTTATTTTCTCTCTGAAATAGGTCAATTGAATTAAAAATCAGTTGGGGTGTCTGAGGTTTTGCGCATTTAACGTTACACGTTGTATACTTAAAGTCTCAACCATTTGTAATGATAATATGATTCGTTTTTGTTGTTTTCATTAAAATTGCATGCACATATGTGAGCTATTTCTGACTCAAACTCAAAGCATTTATTGCAAATAAACCAATTACAGGCAGTTTTAATTATCAAGAGGTCGGTCAGTCAGAAAGACGAAGCTAGTTGCCCATCCCAAAGCGTAGTACGTACCTATGGAGAAGAATGGACAAGAAACTCCATAGACATGACTCCCAACCTGCCTTTTTTTCTTTTTATTTTTTTTATTATACCGCGTATAACGGAAGGGGGGTATCAACCCTGAAGGAGGTGAATGTGCTCATGAAACTCAACAACTTTCCCCAGAGAACATAGGTCGAAATATGAAAAAAAAAAATTGGCCCTCCCTTACAAAACTGACTACCAGCTGATTGATTTACTATGGGAGTGCCAAATTTTTATTATTACCAAGTGAGAATAAAAATAATTTTGTAAGCAAAGTGTAATAGAACCTAATGACCCAAACCTCTCCGTTAACGCGCGGTGTTGCCAACTTAAAAATGAAATACACACGTACACAGGAACTTTTAATATTAATGACACATGAAAATATAGTTTACGTACTTCGTGAATTTACACAAACTTATTGAATGTCACGAAAAACATATTTTTGATCCTTATTTACAAGGGGTTAAGGTACAAAATTGAAGGTATTTGGGGGATAAATGGGGTTGTCGAGTGGAACGTTTATGGAAATAACTTTAAAATAAATCCGTAGAGTTTAAAATGCAGTTTAAAAGGACAGAAACGAATGGAGTGGAGTGTTGGATGTTTTTTTTTGTTTGTTTTACTTTAACTTGGGAAATAATCAATCGGCTTGGGGGAAATATGCGATTGTAGTTTAGTTTCGGTTAAACTGTCGGACGTGGCGATGAGTTTGTTTTGTACAGATTTAGGAGAAAATAGGATTTTAGCAAATCATCATGATCATCATCGTTCACAGCCCGACTTCGACCACTGCCGGTGATAAGGCTCTCTTTTCTTGTGCCAATCCTCACGCTCCTCTGCCAGCCTCATCCGGGTTCTACCCGCGATGGTGACCATGTTGTCCGGCTATCTGGCCGCCATATTTTAGTAAATAGGTACTGTAAAACAAAATAGTTAAACCACACTACTAACCCAGGTCTATACCTACACCTACACATCAACTCAGCCTGTCGCAGTCCACTGCTGGACATAGGCCTCTCACAGACTGCGCCACAACACCCTGTCGTCCGCCTTCCGCATCCAGTCTACCCCAGCTACTTTCTTTAGATCGTCCGTCCATCTAGCTGGGGGGCGTCCCACACTACGCTTGCCGATACGCGGTCTCCACTCTTGGACTCGTCTGCTCCACCGGCCATCGGCCCTTCGACAGACATGGCCAGCCCATTGCCACTTCAGTTTGCTTACTCTGCAAGCTATGTCGGTTACCCCGGATTTTTTCCGGATAATTTCATTCCTGATTTTATCCTTCAAAGAAACTCCGAGCATAGCTCGCTCCATAGCGCGCTGAGCGACCTTGAATTTGTGGATTAGCCCAACCGTCAGTGCCACGTTTCACCACCGTATGTCATGACGGGCAGGACACACTGGTTGAAGACTTTAAGTCTTCAAACACTGAGGGATAGGTGACGAGAAGACTTGACGAAGCATTCCAAATGCTGCCCAACCCAACTGGATCCTTCTGTCGGCCTCTTTCTCAGAGTTGTCACACCTACACAGCTAATATATATTTTTATATTTCTACTTGAAAAAAACCCTTTCTCGAAACCCAACACAATAAATATCTACCCGAACCCTTTTCTGTAACATCTCTATCACAAATTGCCTATTACAAATTTTACTACTACTAAAGCCGCTCCACCTCCTTTGTCCAATTGATTCATTACCACTGCTGGGACCAGAATTTATTATCATCTTCGCCTTAAGACTTCCTAGGGACAGTTCAAGTTATTTACTTTAACTTAATAACTGGCTTACATGCCCTTATTTATGTCAAAACTGGCGAGGGGCGGTTTTTTCCGGTGCAAACTGGATCTATTCGGTTTAGGGATGTCAATGTGAATTTGAATTTATGAATGGTTCTGTGTGTTTGGGTTTTAAGAGGTTCTTAAATTAGAAGTTTGTAAGTCGTCTGTAATGTAGGTGAAGTATGGGTTACTTGGTGTTTCGGTTTGCGGTTTTAGAGCCTATCTGGCTAAGACTGTAATGGGGTTTCCGCATTACGGAGGAGAGATATCTATGGACGTATTTTATCGTTTTATATTTTACTAGTATGCGACTTCATCCGCGTGAAATTTTTTATCCCACCTTCCCACCCCGTCGCATCGAATTGCCTGCCCGCGCTTTTACTTCAAGTTTCGCTTAGCATTTGCTGACTTTTTTCTAAGGGTCCTAGCGTGATGTTAACTATACAGGATGAAATTGAAAACATGCGACAAATCGAAATGGGAGATTGTACTCATCATTGCGAACAACTTTTACTATGAGATAAAACCTGAAATCGCGAAAAAAAAAATCAGCTGTTCCCTACATTTATGTTCGCATAACTCGTCAAAATGTAGGGAACAGCTGTTTTTTTTTTTTTTTCGCGATTTCAGGTTTGGTCCCATGGTAAAAGTTGTCTAGCCTATAATCTTCCTCAAGAATTAGGCTATCAAAAGCAAAAATAATTTTCCAAATATGACTGGCAGTTCCAGAGATTAGCGCGTTCACACAAACTCTTTAGCGATATTATTAGAATAGATCCAAAAGCACGCTGTGACTAAGCAGCACTGTTGCCATATTTAAAATTCATCTCAAAGAAATAAGTAAATAAAAATGACTAGTGAAGTTACGTCTGCTTTCGTAACAAAAAAAAAATACATTTTGCGATTTGTTACAAGCTAAAATTGTATTTTACTAATGCTGAAGATCGATTCAGCCTTTAGGGACGTGATGGATCTTAAATTCTTGTCAGTTATTTTTTTTTCACCCATTTCTCTAGAACTCAACTGAAATTTTCAGACACAATACACCCCAGAGGCGTTGCCTGAAATGGGTTTTATCTAATTTGTAAAACATAGCACGAGATTAATTTGTGAGTTGATATTTATTCCTAAGGGGTTATTGAGCTTCAGTTTACTCGAAGAACACATTTATTTATGAAGAATATAATGTACAGACGCCAGCACATCAAGCTACTACAATCTGTCAGATTTCTTTAATAGATTTTCACCTTTATCACTAAATCATAAGGTTCAAAGTTGATGGGGAAAATCTTACAGTTTCGGGTAGCTTGATGTGCTGGCGTCTCTACATAGCTGTTGCTAATTCATTCAATGTAAGTTAGTCTGGTCTGTGCTTACAATGAAGGAAATCATCGTGAGTAATCTTCAGCTAGCCTGTAAGTTCACTGCTCACCTCACTCAAGTGAGCGCACACAATTCGAAAGCGAACTCATTTGTTTTTTACACGTTCACGCCGGCGCAAATATCTACGTTTTTTCGCGTGAGGCGGGACTGTCATATCTCCTTACGCTTCGTGGGGCGGGGCAACACTGTTGCGGGTTCGAACGCGCTTAAATGCTGCGAAAAAAGGTAAAAAATAACGACATATTGTGGTCGACCCACTAGTGGGTCACGTCACGCCGCCCCACGAAACAGTCAAGCGTGACCCACCGGTGGGTCACGCCGCCCCACAGAACAGTCAAGCGTGACCCACCGGTGGGTCACGCCGCCCCACGGAACAGTCAAGTGTGACCCACCGGTGGGTCACGCCGCCCCACAGAACAGTCAAGTGTGACCCACCGGTGGGTCACGCCGGCGTGAACGTGTTAATGTAAATCATCGCGGACTCACAATGAGATGTTCGAATTTTGAAGTGATGTTTGGAGAACAACAAAATTAAGAACAAAATATTTTATTTCACATAAACCTACACGGGCGCTTATGAAACGTCAGAAGCTAGGTGCACGGTTCCAATTGGTTGTTTCCAATAGAGAAGAGCCGGCAAGAAACTCCACGGTTACTCTTTTAAAAATGATTCGCTTTTACAATGTTTTCAAGTTACAGTTTTAAGAGATATGGGAGGACAGTGTAGGTCTGTCAACAAGTACTAACAAAATAAAAAATGGTCTTCAAATATTTCAATAGTAATCTAATCTAGGTACTTAGTTAATCTTTTATATTTAAAAGATAAATAGAATAGTAAAAATAAAAACCTCAGTCGGTGTTGGGGTCGGCTTCCAGTCTAACCGGATGCAGCTGGATACAAGTATTTCACACGGAGCGCCTGCCTATCTGACCTCCACAACCCAGTTACTGGGTAATACGATACCCCTTAAAAATAATAACTTATTTAAACCAAATGACATGATTTTCATTACAATTACTATAACAGCTGGTCGATTCTGGAAAAATCTCACCGTGATAACTAAAGTGAAGTGAGCTTAGAGTGAGCTGTGAGTCATGCTGATGCTAGGGATTGACACTATTGACGAATCACTCCACGGTCACTTCACCCAAGTTTTCACGGTGAGATGGTTACAGAATCGCACGGCTGCACTACAATTAATGTTCTGAAATGACGGAGTGATCAATGCTCTCGCATTCTCTGTGTGACCCACACACCCCAGTCATTTTAGACACTTTTATACTCGGAATACAATTTTCCAATGTAATGGACACAGCTATTTAAATAATGTAATGAATCTGTCCAATCAGAGAAAAAAAAGTCAAACAGAAAAGTCTGCAGAGCGGAAATGTCCAGTGGCGTGTGAATTCATCTTAGGAAGTATATAGTTTTTTTGATGTTATATGTTCTTACTATCCTATAATCCGGTTTGATCAGAATAGGGATGACCGTTCGTCATATTGGGACGTTCTAGTAGCAAACTGTTATTGAGGCCAATTATTGAGTCCACTTCCCATTTGTCTTGCGCGGAACTGGAACCAGTAACACTTTGATAAAAAAGAAACCTCTCTGGAAAGTGGACGTTTTGAGAGTTGACGTTATGGGAAGTGGAGTTTTTGGGCATTGTAGGTTTGTGGTCGTTTTGGGACAGTAGACGAAGTGGGAAACAGACACGCAAACAATAATAATGGACTAACGAAAAGAAGTGGCGGCCAAGTAGTAACGGCTGCGACTTACGAATCGTAGGTCGTAGGTTCAAACCCAGACAGGCGCTTTATGTAAATTATTTCATCACTACTACTTTCAATACGGTGAAAGAAAACATCGTGAGGAAATCGAAATTTCCTAGAACCAAAAAAATTCGAAGACATGTGAAGTCTACCACCCCGCACTGAGCCCGTGTGGTGGATTACGGCCCACTCCCTCTTACCTAGAGGTGCCATGTTTCCTAGCAGTGGCAACATTATAGGCTGAATATGCTATGAAGTAATTACCGACACCCAAAGGAAAGAAAGAAAAACCCCAGTTTTATGTTCTTCATCGAGCATTGCTCTCATAGTACGACACAACTTCTCCAATCCCTAGTCCAGCGTCCAGACAACAAGAGATAACCTCGAACAAGCAACCATAAATAAAATGCCCGCCATAATTACAATGGAACCAATTTAGAACGCGCCACTCGAATCATTACAGACAAAAAAAATAAGGCAAAGGCAAGCGCGCCGACAGCCAACATAGTTGACATGGCGCACTTATTTCAGTGTTGCCATCAATTTCCAACCCGCCCGTTCTGGGTAATTTGCCGAGACGTACTCCCGCTGATTATTTATGCCGCGCTCATTGGTGGAGACATTCTTAGCTGTGGGGACTTTTAATTTTTATTTCCTCGAACGACGGGCGTTTGTTTTGACGTCAATAAATGACGGGAAGGTTTGGCGCGAATTAGCGGTGGATAGGACGTGACGGCGCGAAACGATGACTGATTATCGGTTCGGGAAGTTAATTTTTCAAAATGTTTTAGGTTAAGTGACTTGGCTCTTGTCATTTGGGTTTATGTTCGGACTCTGGGTCTTAAAAGGTTTTGACTGGGAACCAGAAAATTTCGTACCATCTTTAGTTGGTTGCTACATCTTAGCCTAGCAGGTTTTTCCTTGACTCTCTCAAACGAACCAACTCCTGTTGCCATGTTCTATACATCTGCACCAATCATATCCAGCAGAGGAATTGCGTAACACAATAATAGTAGCAGTAGCTTTTAATTTGACAGTTCAACAACATTGATTGCGTTATTTACGTTTTTGAGCAGACTTTTACGAATAAATGCCATCTTCATAAATATCTGAGTTTCTACCTCAAGATTCATTAAGCAGTAATAAATAAGTAATACAGGCAGTATTTAAATACCAAAATCCACAGGTATCGAAACTTAAATGCTTTTTCTGTGTAGGTCACAAAGTGAAAATTATTAAAATGTCGCGTGACGCAACCACAGACTAATTATGACAGCTCCCATAAATTATAGAGGGCAGTGTTGCCAAGCATTAAAGTGACATATCGGAAGTTTACTTCAACACTTTATTAATTAACGTTGTTCCGATTATGATCGAAAACGAATGTAAGTTTTTAAGGTTCGGAACCCAAAGGGTAAAACGGAACCCTATTACACCCGCTCCGCTGTCCGTACGTCCGTCCGTACGTCCGTCTGTCCGTCTGTCCGTCCGTCCGTCCGTCCGTCCGTCCGTCCGTCCGTCTGTCTGTCACCAGGCTTTATCTCATGAACCGTGATAGTTAGATAGTTGAAATTTTCACAGATGATGTATTTCTGTGGCCGCTATAACAACAAATACTAAAAAACAGAATAACATAAATATTTAAGGGGCTCCCATGCAACATACATGATTTTTTTGCCGTTTTTATAGATGGTACAGAACCCTTCGTGCGCGAATCCGACTCGCGCTTGGCCGGTTTTTTTTTGTGAAGGACAAGATTTTTTTTTGCCATGTTCTATAATAGGCTATTTATTTCGGATGAGTATAACTCCAATCATCAAAACACAGACATAACTGCCTGTAGTGTCACTTATGTAAAATTTCCATGCAGCAGCCGTGCGATTCTGTAACCATCTCACCGTGAAAACTTGGGTGAAGTGAGCGTGGAGTGAGCTGTCATTAGGGATTAACACTATTGACACTGCTCACTTCAAGCTCACTTCACTTATGATTTCACGGTAAGATTTTTACAGAATCGACCGGCAGTTATCTAAAACTTTTACTTTAGTGAAAAGTATTCCAAGTTGATTTTTGAGCAACCATTTGTAACAAAAAGGTCGTATTAAGGTTGCAATGAAATTTGAATTCTGTTGAGTATGAGATTCAGTTGGTTGTTCCATAACTCGAAAATGATCTCGAATTCCTGTACATTTATATTTCTAGTGGTGTAAATAATAAAGAGGATTTATTATGTCTACCTTCTATCTATCTAAAACATCACTCCTCTGATCCCCGAACGGTTAGGCAGAAGTGTAGGTACAGACGCCAGCTCATCAAGCTACCCGAAACTGTCAATTTTGGCCAATTAACTTTGAACCTTATGCTTTAGCGATAAAGTTTAAAATATATTAAAGAAATTTCACCAAGAATACACCCAAATAGCACCAGCTATGTTTAAGTCCCATGTAGCGTATTGACATCAATCGGGCACAAATCCAGACGCGGAATAGATCAAATAATCCACCCAAATCTCCTCTATGGTTTGTCTGAGCTTCGAATTCAGATTGCACCACAAAATCAGTATTCAGAGTACTGCCTACACCTCTCGATATATCAGTAATATATTATCAGCTTATCACTGGTAATGGCAGCGCCATGTACGCGTAAGTGCGTCTAATCTTAAGATAAAGATAACGCCGGATATCTCTTAAGAAAACACAGTTCATTTAATTAAAAACGGTATTTCTTGTTACTTTTTTTTTTTTTGAAGATCACTTGTTAGGGAATTCGAATGCGTTTATTTTACATACGACACTGCAATATTATACAGGCTGAAATTGAAAACATGCGACAAATCGAAATGGGAGATTGTACTCATCATTATGAACAACTTTTACTATGGGAACAAACCTGAAATCGCGAAAAAAAAAATCAGCTGTTCCCTACATTTATGTTCGCATAACTCGTCAAAATGTAGGGAACAGCTGATTTTTTGAGTACAATCTCATTTCGATTTGTCGCATGTTTTCAATTTCAACCTGCAATACATAGTTTCTAATTAGATAAAGAATTTTCGGAATCGGATCAGTATTTCCGAAGATTGTATTTTTCATGCTAACTCGAAACACCTCTTTGTACTTAATATTAGTATAGACAGAGCTATTTAGAAACCAGCCGGTCGATTCTGTAAAAATCTCACCGTGAAATCATAAGTGAAGTGAGCATTTAATAGTGTTAATCCCTAGCGAATGACAGCTCACTCCACGCTCACTTCACACAAGCTTTCACGGTTAGATGGTTACAGAATCGCACGGCAGTCATAATCTGATTATTCGTCTTTGATTCACAATAATTTTAAATCACCGCTCAAAGGTGTTGTTGGAATTATTTATTAATTTGTGTTATTTTTAGCCTATGTTGTGCCACTGCAGAGGGGCCCGTGGCTAAATAATGACAGCCGCCCTGATCGACTTGCCGCGGTTGGTCTGTGGATGGGTGACCATCTTTACATACGGCGACACCTCCGTGCCTCGGAATGCACGTTAAGCCGTTGGTCCCAGCTGTCATTCGTAGATCTTTGACAGTCGTTACGGGTAGTCAGAAGCCCGAAAGTCTGACAACCAGTCTTACCTATGGGTAAAGTATTACCCAGTAACTGGGTTGTGGAGGTCAGATAGGCAGTCGCTCCACGTAAAATACTGGTATTCAGCTGCATCCGGTTAGACTGGAAGCCGACCCTAACATAGTTGGGAAAAGGCTGGGCAGATGAAGATGTTGTGCCACTGCAGGGCAAGGCGTCCCGCCATCTTCTCCTGGGTCTGCCAAAATGTCGCCGGACATTTTCTGCTGGAAAGCAGTCATTAGACACAAGGACTGGGTTGGGAGTGCTACTAGCCATGTCCATTTTAATACCAAGCAGGGAAAAAACCTCCAAACCGGAGGGTCTTGCCCTTGTAAAACTATGGTTTACAAGTGGCATCGTCTACTCAAGCAAGGACGAGAACCACTTGAAGACGACCCCCGGCCTGGACGGCCCATTGAGGTGACCACATCTGAAATCATCGCTGAAGTCGAACAATTAGTATTGGAAGATGCTCGTCTTAAGAAAAAACAGCTTGCAGAAATGTTTGGAGTATCCAATGCAACCATTTTTAAAAGTCTTCATGACCATCTCGGTATCAACAACTCTTAGAGAGTGCACGTGCGTTTTTGGACCTCTGTAACGAAGATCAAGAGGGTATCTCGAGTCGAATTGTGACTGGAGATGAAACTTGGGTTCATTATTATGAACCGGAGTCTAAACAGGCACACCACCTCGTAAGAAGTTCAAGGCGTCGCAGTCGACTGAAAAACCTTTGGAAGAGGCATCTAAGGAAAGTTTTCTCAATCACATCATTATCACCAATGAAAACTAACACCTCATTCATTGTATTATTAAAAGGAAAAACTCTGAGAAGAATTTCCTAGAATGATCCAATGAATCACGAAGCGATTTAAAATTATAATGCTAGTATTAAGTAGGAAACTATTAATGTTTCATTCATGTTTCCTGAAACGTAGCCAGCTTTTTGAAGACATGTGCTCGCCATGTGTCGACAGGGAGGAACTGTGGAGTCGTGTTAGGGATAAAAATATTTTTATATTAAATTTATGTTTTTTTTTTTTCGATTGTGCAAAAGTCTTCATTTATTATAGTGTGTTTTTACTAAGCTTAATCTTACAGTATCGTTTTGCAGCTATATTTTCAAAATTAATTTATTATGACACTTCATGGTCGGAACGTTTATTTATTTATTATTATTTATCATTATTTCAGGCAACTAAGGCCCATCGAAAAAACTATACCTACATACTACTGCAAACAAAGAAACCGCACGGTTTTTAACACGCTTTTATTAGTTTCACCTGTATGTTTTTTAATTTGTTTGTATGTAACTGACTCGTTTGGGCTCGATTTTGCCCCAGTTTAAGCAATCAGATTTACTTTAAATGTTGTAGATTTGTGAACGACCGACGACAATACAATATTTTGATAAAAACAAGTTGAAAATAAAAAATAGTTTAAAGAACAAAAAAATAAAAATAAAATTTAGTTAAAAAAAACACGCTTTAATAGCAAATCGAACTAAAAATCAGAAAATAGCTTTTAATTTAAAATTCTAAAATAAAAATATAGTTATGAAAAGAAAATTAATTTCATTGTAAAAAAGCGTGGGGTGCTCGATATTGATTGTTGTACATATAATTAGTAGTTATTTGTAAACGTAGAGTTAGTATAGAAATATGATAAAAAGCACCCCACGCTTTTATACAATGAAATTAATTGTCTTTTCATAACTTTATTTTTATTTTAGAATTTTAAATTAAAAGTTATTTTCTGATTTTTAGTTTTATTTGCTATTAAAGCGTGTTTGTTTTATTTTTTTTAACCTATATTTTATTTTTTTAATATTTTCATTTAATCTCAATCTTATTAGAATAGCAATCACGGTTAAGAAACTCGCCTTGCATACCTCCACCTTATTCTAATCTACAAAGTAGCCAAGCCGCATAGGTTACCCGTTGTTAATTTCCCGAACTACCCACAAATGTAAGTACCCATTTGCTGGTAATTTTCTACCCGCAGACGCGAGTACTACGTCGATTTGCTAAGCTTGTGATCTTAGGCCGAAAGCACACTAGTAGGAGCTTCGTTCGGTTCTTAGAGCTAAAGGCGAGCTATTGGTGACTTGCTCTAGCGAACCAATGCTGGGTTTTTATTTTTTATAAGATTCTGACATTTTTATAATTTTTGACAATTTTAATAATTATTTTTTAATGAGTTTTTGAATATTTAAATTTAATTAATCACAATTTTAATCGCGAAAAAAATCAGCTGTTCCCTACATTTATGTTCGCATACCTCGTCAAAATATAGGGAATAGCTGATTTTTTTTCGCGATTCCAGGTTTGGTCCCGTAGTCAAAGTTGTTCATAATGATGACTACAATGACCCCTTATGAGGTTGTGCGTTATTTAAGTTACAGATTGTATAACCTTCGTCAAGAATTGGGCTGTCATATGCAAAAATATATTTTTAATTCCGACTGCGAGCTCCAGAGAATAGCGCGTTCAAACAAACTCTTTAAGGTTTATTATTAGTATATAGATTAGTATACATATATTCATATAGTCTAAATAATAAGGACAGTAATAATAATAATATAATAATAATAAAATAGTTTATTCATCCAAATAATACACAGACACAGTTCAACAAAACTAAGCGATAGGAATATAATAAGCATAAAAACATAGCTTGTGCACACAAGAATTTAGGTCTGCAAAAAGTCTATGCATACAAACAAATAATGAACCGGCCTGTCTCTTAAACTAGGAGACCCAGTTGTTACCATCGCGGGTAGAACCCGGATGAGGCTGGCAGAGGTGCGTGGGGATTGGCACAAGAATAGAGAGGCTTATCACCGGCAGTGGGTGTAGTCGTGCTGCGGATGATGACCAAATTATAAAGAGTATTCTATTCTAAGCAGATCACCTAGCACCTAATACGGCGTTCGCAATTTAGTTGACAAAATATAAACAAATATGAGTTATGGAAAAATTACTTTAATTCCTACAGTATAAAGTTCGGTTTACGTTACAACTACAAACATTTCTATAACTTTTTCAATTGTGCTGGACACACTGAAATCAACTTATTAACCATTAAAATAAGGTTTATATTTAGATTTTCGAATTGGAAATAGACCTTAGTGAAGCAAGTCATGCGGCGCGGGTCGAGCTACCCTTTTCAACAAGCGTAGTAGTGCGCGATCCTCCTGTCAGTGTATCTTCGGCCTTACTGAACAGAGCACCTCGATGCGTAGGACGTAGCGAAGATGATGCGAAAATTAGCTAGCAATGAGGTGCTGTGCTCAGAGAAATGCTTGCTGGTAGATAAGCTAATTATCTATTAAAGGTTATGTGCGGAACGTGGGGTTTGTACTTAAACGTCTGAGCATGCTCTGTCCATTTCGCGATAATTGGTTTAACATTTGTTGCACAAATGTTATGTAATGGAAGTAAATAGGAAATGACGCTGCTGACGAGTCGGCCAGAAGGGCATCCAGTACTTCAGTCTGTGGACCGGAACAAGTCGTGCCAATCCCCTTCAACCAACTACGTAGATGGCTACAGGAGCACACCCACACGTATGCAGAGTGCTGGTGGACGTCGTCACCGGTCTGTAGGCGCTCCAAGGAAGCCATGCCATCATTACATGGCAAACTAACCAGGCGCTTGCTACGCCTGGACAGGAAAGTCCTGCGCCTGGTGACGGGGACCATCACGGGATACTGCTCACTAAACAAAAACTTCCACACAATAGGCATAACGGACAGTCCCCTGTGCAGGGCTCGCATGGAGGCTGATGAAACCGTTGCGCATGTGCTCTTTGAATGCACAAGCGTCACCCAGATTAGATCAGAAACCCTCGGGACACCCATATCTTACACAGATGTTCTCAACAGACCAGGAGACTTAATCAGCTTCTGGAGGGAGGTGGGCTGGTTGGAATAACCACCGACAATGGTCCACTTGAAGGACTATGTGCGGAAACCAAACCCGTAACAGAACATAGAATGGAAGTAAAACTTAACTTATAAGTAAAAGTTTAACTTTCGTGTCGTAACACACATTTAGGCTGGCAAGGACCTCGACGCGCAAATTGTAACCATGAATTCACCACATGATTCTAGATATTAGCCCCCTAGTGTAGACATTTGTTTATTTATTTTATTATTTATGTACACACAGTAAAAAAAAATATGGATATGACATAATTATAATTTGAGTACAAAGGTACTGCTTATTTCTTAAGAAATTTCTTCTAGCAGACCTGCGAAAGGAGAAGTAAAAAAGAAATGTAGACAATATTGTGTGAGAACATGAAGAGAAAATCGTCGTTTATCGTCGGTTATCAAAAAAAAAAAATCTGCAGTTTCATAGAAAAGTGCAATACATACGCGGCAAAATGTATGGAACAAAAAATATATATTTTTTTATAATCGACGAAAAATTTCAAAACGTAGCAAATACTCAATGTACAGTTTTGACTTTGTTTCTATAATATTTTATTATATTGCATAGATTATGGAATTGTTTTTATATGTACTAAAATACAATTAAGAAAATAAAAATCAATTATTTAATATTGAGGCGACTCCATTAATTTCCATAACAAAATTCGATGACGTTTTTAACAGTCGAATAACTTATGTGTTGAGGATATGGACTTGGAATTTAGAAATGTGGATATGAGTTTAATGAAAACCTATTAGTATAGTATTTGGCTGAAAGTAGATGTTGTTCATTTGTAAACAATAATGACCCCTATTTTAACTAATCTAAATTTGTACGGTCATTGTCACTGGCATTTCCTGTTTCATAGATTACCGAGTAATTCTGAATAGATGCTACAGCAGTGCTATTCTGTAAAAATCTCACCGTGAGAACTTAGGTGAAGTGAGCGATAAGTGAGCTCTGTCATTCCCTAATGCTAGGGATTAACACTATTAAGTGCTCACTTCACTTATGATTTCACGGTGAGATTTTTACAGAATCGACCGGCTGTTTGGCCCTTTCCTTGTAATATTTCTACGCAATCACCTTATCAAGCGATAACAAGTCTTATACAAATATACTTAATCGAAATGTTTATAAACCAAAAACGAAATAATTTTCACGCTATTACTAATTCCATCAATTTCATGAAACTATAAAAGTTATTTGAAATACTATCTACTCTTATCCAAATTCAACAATCTTAGTTACGTTCATTCTATCAAAAGTCGTCGGCTTTCAAAGAAAAAGTGACAGATTTCTTTTTGTGAACTAAAATTAGCGTGTTCCTTTAGAAATGTGGACTGTATTTTCGGGGGTGTAAGATTCAAAATTGTGTATTTTGTTATCAAAGGCGGACTTTTCCCATAGATATGGATTTTTTCATGTCTCTTCAAAGGGACAGTCGTCCTTTTGGATTCCTTTAGGAAGTGCGTTATATTGGTGACAAATATAGTTATGAGAAGATTCCGGATATTATTCCCTTCTGAGGTTTTATATACTTGTTTGTCTTTAATTCTCTTACGAGTGATGTTTTCATTAAATTATGTGGTTCCTGTTAAGAGAGTGATTCTGCTAAGTAATAACAGCCGCACAGGTCGACCGATCAGGTTAAGCTACACTTGCCGCAGTTGGTCTGTGGATGGGTGACTATCTTTACATATCAAGACCCCTCCGTGCCTCGGAGAGCACGTAAGGGCTCTTTCCCACGGCATGATCCCGTTTTATGCAGGTACGGTTTTTGTAGGATCCCGTTTGGTGTACGTGTTTAGATATACATATTCACACATGCATCCTGTTAATATGTATATTTAAACACGTATCTACACTACTAAACGTGATCCTGCAAAAAACCGTAAGTGCAAAAAACGGGATCTTGCCGTGGGAAAGGGCCCTTCAGCCGTTGGTCCCGGCTGTCATTCTTGGATCTTATCTATCAATCAAAAGGATTATATTATAATCTTTTTGACTGATAACTTACGTAATAGTCATTCAGCAGGTTCATGTGAGCTTGGAGGGTTGTATTGATGATGTGGGTTTTCTTTAGGGTCTGTTCCAAAAGTAAACGAAGGAAGTAGTGCGCGAAGGGAGTAGTGTAGCGGGTAGTGTTGGAAACGTAAACTGGTTTCATTTTGACAGTTCAACAACATTCATTGCGTTATTTACGTTGTTGAGCACACTTTTCCAACATATGGAGCAATCGATTAGAAATATGCTTAACCCTTAACCACCTACCACCGCGGTCCCTGAGACCGCAACGTATTTTTGCATTCAAATATTTCGAAGTGCAAGTGTCGTAGGACAGTGCGCGTCTATATACCTTTTCTACACATCCTTTGTTTAGGAAAAAACAATAGTCACAAAATTAGAGTGTGTAATGAAAACAAACTGATCCCTTTATTTGCTGCTAGTTGCTGTTGCGGTCTCAGGGACCGGTGATAGGTGGTTAAGGGTTAAAAATGATTCAAATTGAGAATAATAGTGTTTTACGCAATTAGAGTACTGAACAGGGCTTGAGTACACATCTGATACTTTAGAAACAGACATTAGAATCATCCAGCGCGTTAACCCTTTACCGCATAGGAAACCATATATGGTTTGACATGTTTACAGTTTATTTTACTCTAAAAAAATAAAAAAAACTAGCGTATAAATCCTAATGGGGTTTGTTTTTCATATAATTAGCAATAATAAAACACAACTATTTTGTCTATCATCACATACCACTTGGAAATAAAAAAAAATAAATAAAAAAAAATAAAAATACACTAAAATTAATTCTGAAGCTTTAATAAAGACATTAACATAAGAAAATAAATAAATTGTCACTTATTTATATTATTATTATTATTATTATAATGTCTTTCGTTTTGTCGGTTCAACAGCATTCATTGAATTATTCACGTTCTTGAGTGGACAAACTTTTCGAACATATGGAGCAATGGATTGGCAGTATACTTCGGGATGGTTCAGTTGTGATTGATATTGTTTTATTTTGATATTGTGCAGCCGGTCGATTCTGTAAAAATCTCACCGTGAAATCATAAGTGAAGTGAGCACATAATAGTGTTAATCCCTAGCATTGGGGAATGACAGAGCTCACTTTCCGCTCACTTAAGTTCTCACGATGAGATTTTTACAGAATAGCACTGCAGATACCCAGAAATCAGGCTTAACTGATTCCTGTGAGCCTTTTGTAACACTGGGTGTCAGACTTATCTAACAACCAGTGTTACAAACTGGCTGTCAGATACGTACAAAGATTGCCCATCTAACTGATGTTTTTACTTGAAGCGACTGCTTCATGTAAAATACGAGTATTGGTTATTAGTTGGAAAGAGACTGGAATCACATCGTCTGCACGTCAGCACTGCAGATCTTCCGAGGAATGATTTGAATTCTCTAACCAATCTCGTAGCTTGTGTGCCATCCCAACGCAATTAGGGTGCAGTTAAAGGCAATCCTCCCAAGTTCCACCTTTTCCTCAAAAAGTAATTTAGCCTTTTTCATAATAGAACTCCTTGAGTAAATCGGTAACACTTGCGGCTGCCTGTTGGCTTGTCGCCCAGCCGTGGGCGTGGCCCTGTGATCGAGTGGGGAACCGCCTCAGACAATAACTCAGCCGGAGGCGTGGACTCTACAGTCTGAGCTGTAATTCAGGTGTCCATGCTTTCAAATTGTTGCGAATGCTTCGGCGGGGAATGTTGCGAGAATAGGTGTTCAGGAGTAAATGGACGCAGAACGATGGATGAATTGTGTGGAAGGTGATATTATGGCTAAGATGTAGGTTCTGAGATGAAGGCTAATATACTTAATACGTTCAGCGCCATGTCGGAGATTGCTGGGCGACAATTAACTTTCCCTATAAGCCACATAAAACATTTAACTTTTACAACTCGTAGTAACAAGTTATAGTAATATAACAAAATGGGTTATAAATGTTTTGCTTATAGGGAAAGTTAAGTGTCGCCCAGCATTGTCCGACATGGCGTTGAACGTGTTAAACTCAAAACATTTATTTCATTTAAAACATTTACACACATTTTTGAATCGTCAAGTATCGGTCAGTTAGTTAGAAAGTTCAAGCTAGTTGCCCATTCCTCAACGTAGATCTGTATGGAGAAGAACAGGCAAGAAACTCCAAGGACACTCTTTAATCATGATATTACAAAATCCTGGGTACATTATTCTTGTTGCTTCTCATGTGAGAACAATGTATAAAAACAAAATGAAGAAACAATTCAAAATATAAGATTAAAATAAACCCTGCCGGTCGATTCTGTAAAAAGCTCACCTTGAAATCATAAGTGAAGTGAACAGTGTCAATAGTGTTAATTCCTAATGACGGCTCACTTCACCTAAGTTCTCACGGTGAGATTTTTACAGAATAGCACTGCTGGCAGTTAAGAGATGACCAGTCTCAACAAACGGCGCCCGTTCACGAACATGGCGCGTGGATCACCAATTCACCATCCAGCTCAACCGTTTTAGAATAGAGATATACAACGTGTAATGTTAAATGCGCAAAACCTCAGACACCCCAACTGATTTTTAATTAAATTGACCTATTTCAGAGAGAAAATAAGTCATTTAAAAATCGTAAAGGTTTTATGTGCTGTTTTAGTTTTACTGGCCATTCTGATCGTTTCTTGCGTCTGCGACGACTCTTTACCGAGGGAGGAGTCGTCACCGGGCCGCTGCGCCGGGCTGACATTGGCTTCCTTGACCTATTAATAAATAGACATGGCAACGTTTTTAATGAAGATTTTTTGAAAAATGTGACCTATATTAAAAAGTGGTTCAATTAATTCTGCTCGTTATTCTGATCAAACTATTTTCAGGTTTTGCGCATTTAACGTTACACGTTGTATAAATCTGTGATATTTATGAAATAGTCGTCAGTCAGTTTGTTTATGCGTGATTGAGTAACAAACATCCCAACGTTTTCACAAGCTTTCAAATCCGTAGTACGCATTTTGCAACAATAAACAAAACGCAACATTTCTCTGATGTCTGGCTCTGTCGCCATATTGGTTAGAGCGGTGCGTTTGTAACTCAAGAACCACTTATCTGATTTACGTGTTTTTTGTTATAATTCCTAACTAGCATGTGCCCGCGACTTCGTTCGCGCGGAAGTCGTTAGTAAGGCCTCGGTCTCGAAGTCAGCGATTGCGGCGCGGCAACGCAGACCAGCCGTGCGATTCTGTAACCAACTCACCGTGAAAACTTGGGTGAAGTGAGCGTGGAGTGAGTAGCCAATAGCGTCAATCCCTAGGCATCAGCATGACTCACAGCTCACTCTAAGCTCACTTCACCTAAGTTATCACAGTGAGATTTTTCCAGAATCGACCGGCAGATCTCGAAGCCAGCGGGCAGATCGCGCGGCGCTAGAGCGGCTTATTGTTGTGTTATGAGAATTTAGTGTCTTTGTTCGCGAACGAAATGTCTAAATAGCGATGACAAACATCTTTTAGATACAAATTTCTTCGTAACGTTACGTTTATAGCAAAAAATAAAATGCACAACACTACGTCAATGCAGACGCGCGGGTACCGCTAGACTGGTGCGCATCGCTCGTGCGCATCGCTCGTGCGCCGCTGCCTTCGAGGCCAGTTCCATATAATAATAATAATATTCCACAACTTTCACACAACGCCATCTAGTCCCAAACTAAGCAGAGCGTGTGCTATGAGTACTAGACAAATGATAAAAAAAATTGGCCCTCCCTTACAAAACTGACTACCAGCTGATTGATTTACTATGGGAGGGCCAAATTTTTTTTTCATATTTCGACCTATGTTCTTTGGGGAAAGTTGTTGAGTTTCATGAGCACATTCACCTCCTTCAGGGTTGATACCCCCTTTCCGTTACACGCTGTATAGTTCTAAATACATACATATTATAGATAAATTACACCCAGACAAAGAGCAAATGATCGTGCTCATCACCCAAACATTTGTCCTAGATGGGCATCGAACCCACGACCTTGGGCATAGCAGTCAGGGCAACTGACCACTAGACCAACAGGCCTGTCATACCATGACATATAAATCTATGCATTGAAACGTGCCGCTCCCCGCGCCGCTACCGCCACCGCCCTGCGCCCACTGACTTCGTTTCCATAGCCTAATAAGGCTTTTTAACATAGTCTGCGCATAGCATAATCAGCGTATAAAGTTCCCACCGCTGGGACACAGGCCTCGTCTGTTCGAGAAGGAGTGGTTGTAATCTATGTACCACGCGGGCCCAGTGCGGGTTGGTAGATGTCTCATGTCTTCGAATTTTTAGTTCCTCACGATGTTTTCTTTCACCGTTTTGAGAGCAGTGGTGCTGGTGATGAAATTATTAACCTGTTAACCGAGCGGGACGTATAAATACGTCAAACGTAAACAGTAGCGTGTACGGGTAGGACATATGAA
Organism: Eremobia ochroleuca; assembly: GCA_949629135.1. NCBI lineage: Eukaryota > Metazoa > Arthropoda > Insecta > Lepidoptera > Noctuidae > Eremobia > Eremobia ochroleuca. The sequence continues at coordinate 4,454,059 of OX451412.1, read as the reverse complement.
TACGTCCTTGAAATACAACGTGTAACGTTAAATGCGCAAAACCTCTTAAGGGGTCATTGTACTCATCATTATGAACAACTTTTACTATGGGACCAAACCGGAAATCGCGAAAAAAAAATCAGCTGTTCCCTACATTTTGACGAGTTATGCGAACATAAATGTAGGGAACAGCTGATTTTTTTTTTCGCGATTTCAGGTTTGGTCCCATAGTAAAAGTTGTTCATAATGATGAGTACAATGACCCCTTAAGAGGTTTTGCGCATTTAACGTTACACGTTGTATATGTTGCGCCCTGGAACAGGTGGGACGTCTATTTTCGTACAACAAAGGTATTAGTCATCGATAGATATTTTCCTTTGTGCTATGTATATATAAATAAACGAAAACACATATTTCATATTCTTTTCATTAATTTTAAGCATAAATAAATTTAAAAAAGAATAATATGAAATTACGTTCTCCGAGCGTGACGTACTGACACGTCCTAGTGAAAGAGTTCGCGCCCGTTATATGCTGCGTAATTAAAAACGGAATTCCCCGGTTAACAGGTTAACACAAAGTAAAGCGCCTGTCTGTGTCGCAAGTCGGGGCCGTTACGACTGGGTCACGACTGTTTTACCAATAGTTATTATTTATGAATACTACATACTATGCTAATCTAGGGCTGTACTGTAATGTGTCAAAGCAATTAATTGTCCGTCATCGGAGAACCTGCTAATAGTACAGACGCCAGCACATCAAGCTACTACAATCTGTCAGATTTCTTTAATAGATTTTCAACTTTATCGCTACGTCGCTTTATCGCTATTGTTTTTTTACGCTTTAGCGTGGAGTGAGTCGTCAATAGTGTCAATCCCTAGCATCGGCATGACTCACAGCTCACTCTAAGCTCACTTCACCTTAGTTATCACGGTGACATTTCTCCAGAATCGACCGGCTGAAGTCTGTTTATTTTTTTGTTACTATTGAACCTTGCGCTACTGTTGTTATTTTCTCAACCGGTCAACCCCAAATAAGTCTGAGTATGTCAACGCGAAGCAATCAATACACTAATAAGTACAAATCGAGCTGAAACACACTTACTTGCGCGTCCCACTTGTGTCCCGACTTTAATCATCTGCAGGGCTGCCAACTACGAGCAATAATAAAAAATAAAAAAATCTTATAGTCTAAGTGGGTTTTAGACCTACACGGAGAGAAAATTCTTAGAAAAATTACCGTGCTTTAAAGTGATTGCAAGTGACATCTACAGAACATTTTCTAAGGGAGATTGGGAAAAATTCACTATCAGTCCAATGAATTTTACTGTGCAGCATTGACATTTTTACTGTGCTAGCATGATAATTTCTCCATTACCACTCAAATGCACTCAGATTATGAGACAGCACAGTAATTTTCCTAAGATTTTTCTCTCGTTGTACCAACCAATAATTGCGTAACACACTTTCATTCACAATCTGTATGATTTTGAAGGATATTGCTAATCCATTGCTTCATATGTTCGAAAATTTGTCTGCTCAAGAACGTCAATAACGCAATGAATGTGGTTGAACTGTCAAAATGAAACCCATTGCTACTGATAGTGTGTTACGCAATTACCCTGCCGATCGGATTCGGTTCGGACGTAGTGTGAAACCGCTTTCAGACCATGAATAAAATTAACTGAGAAAAACAAAAGAAAAATTACTTACATAGTCTTCACATTCACGATAATTAAAATAATGTAATACTTTACAAAGTAAAATATTCACGTCATTATACAACGTCTAACGTTAAATGCGCAAAACCTCAGACACCCCAACTGATTTTTAATTCAATTGACCTATTTCAGAGAGAAAATAAGTCATTAAAAAAATTGTAAAGGTTTTATGTGCTGTTTTAGTTTTACTGGCCGTTCTGATCGTTTCTTCCGTATGCGACGACGCTTTATCGAGGGAGGAGTCGTCACCGGGCCGCTGCGCCGCGCTGACATTGCCTTGCTTGACCTATTAATAAATAGACACGGCAACGTTTTTAATGAAGATTTTTTGAAAAATGTGACCTATATTAAAAAGTGGTTCAATTAATTCTGCTCGTTATTCTGATCAAACTATTTTCAGGTTTTGCGCATTTAACGTTACACGTTGTATACTGATGCCATCTAACATCTTGAAGTGATTCCTTACCGAGACAAAATATTCGGTCACTACGAGTATCTTAGTTCACTTGTAAGCTGCAGCCCTAACGACACGCACACACGCGACACTCCGTACACTTGGGGACAAGCTTTAATCGCGCACACATAAATCCCACCGAATCCAATTCCTAACGCTATCATTTACAAGGGAAAATGTTAGTTTGGGCGCGCACTTACGATTTGTTTACTGATGCGACAGTTTTTTTTTCGGTTGCGATTTTGTTACTGTTATTAATTAAATATACTTTATTTTTGTTTTGAGTACTTAATAGTTAATGATTGCTGTTCAGTGCTACTGCTTCACACTCTTGTGGAAAAGACCTGACAAAACATGACTTCTCTATTTAAGAAATAACTGTAGGTACCTACTGAACATTAAGCAACATCCTTTCTCTACAACAGTATCGCATCAATACCACCAAAGCCAATCTTACAGCACTGAATATTATGCAATGAATAGTCTGTAATTAATAAAGGGAATCTTACAAGTCATCACAATAAACATCACAACGTGGAGATATTACAAGTAAAAAAATAAAAAACATCAACTCAGCCTATCGCAGTCCACTGCTGGACAAAGGCCTCTGCCAGGCTGCGCCACAACACAGACCGTCCCAGTCACCTTTTAAAGGCTGTCAAAATAGCAAATAAACTAAAAATAATACAAATAAATAAAAGTCGTAGTTATATGTAGCTACGTAACTTAAAAAACAATCCACCCAGAATCCGATGCGATTCCACCAAAACTTCCTCTACCTATTCACTTATGTCACAGTCTGTTGGATGAGCCGTAACCGTGCGCCCACCCTTAACCGTTTAATGTGAACATCTACCCTTGATTATGGAGGGGACAACACATTGTTTCATTAGTTCGTGTTTGGTCAGCAAACGCCGGTAATCCGGAATGGCGTGATTGCGAATTTATTTTAAGACCGACGGCGCCTGCCCGCTGCGTCTCACGGAAAACAATGTCATTTTGTAGAAATAATCGGTGTTGGACTTTGGTTTGTTTGGAACATCGTTCAAGAGGTTACTTAGAAGTTTTACTTAACTGATCTAGGAGGAATTTAAAATGGATTTTAGGTTTACAACAGTAAAAATCCGTCGGTAAAAGTCTTAATTTACGCCAGTGTGTGTCTTAACTGGTTTTGTCTTTCCTTGCCTTGTTTTTATGGTCTTCAACTCAGCCTATCGCAGTCCACTGCTGGACATAGGCCTCTCCCAGGCTGTGCCACAACACCCTGTCCTCCGCTTTCCGCATCTAATCAGTCCCAGCCACCTTCCTAATGTCGTCGGTCCATCTAGCTGGGGAGGTTCCCACACTACGCTTGCCTCTAGGACTCGTCTGCTCCATCGGCCATCAGTCCTTTGACAAATATGGCCTGCCCACTTCCACTTCAGTCTTAGGTCACACACTAGCGGTCACACACTGGTGGTTAGCTATGTAAGTTATTCCGGCCGTACGATTCTGTAGTGATTCTGTGTGAAAGCTTGGGTGAAGTGAGCGTGTAGTGAGCTGTCATTCGCTAGGGATTAACACTATTAAGTGCTCACTTCACTTATGATTTCACGGTGAGTTTTTACAGAATCGACCGGCAGTTCTTTTCCGGATAACTTCATTCCTGATTTTATCCATCAAAGAAACAAAACAAACCTATGTTCTTCGCCATAGCAAAAACGACAAAAATATAACATAATTCAAAGTTCAAAGTTTAAATGAAAATTAATCTTTAATCGCGAAATCTCACCACAAAACAATCCTTTGTTTTGTTGCTCATTACTAGTTCATTATTATTCTTAAAAAAAAATGCCCAAAACAAACTTCTCAGTCCCCTACAGTTTTGAAATAGAAACCTGGATTAAACCACCTAACTCCCTGTCAGCGGCTGTCGGCGTGCGCCCAATCTTATTTTGTAAATCTTTTGCTAATTGCGTCAGGAATTTGGTAGTGGTGTGTGATAGCGGGAAAGGGTTGGTTTAGCTTTAAACCGGCATACGGTAGTTAAGATTTGAACCTTTAGAGGGTTAATTCTATGTATTTGTAGATTTAGTGGGTCAACAGACGTATGTGTCGGAACTATTAAACTCACACAGTATGAAATGCTGCCGTCAAATCGCATTTCCGTTCAGCACCTTTTGTCTGTCACAATCTGAATAATTTTGAAGGTTATTTCTAATCTATTGCTCTGTACAACGTGTAAAAAGACCCATCACATAGCCGTCAACAATGCATTCAGCATGTCGATTCTGTAAAAATCTCACCGTGAAAACTTGAGTGGAGTGAGCTGTCAGTGTCATCCCACTGATGCTAGGGATTGACTAAGCAAACATTTACAATCATAATCGAGATTTTAGTAATATTTTTTTATGCTAATTCTATTGATCATTTTATATAATTTCAAAGCTAATATTTTACTTGCCAAACATCGCTATACAACGTGTAACGTTAAATGCGCAAAACCTCAGACACCCCAACTGATTTTTAATTCAATTGACGTATTTCAGAGAGAAAATAAGTCACTAAAAAAAATTGTAAAGGTTTTATCTGCTGTTTTAGTTTTACTGGCAATTCTGATCGTTTCTTGCGTCTGCGACGACGCTTTATCGAGGGAGGAGTCGCCACCCCGGCCCGCTGCGCCGCGCTGACATTGGCTTGCTTGACCTATTCATAAATAGACACGGCAACGTTTTTAATGAAGATTATGTGAAAAATGTAACCTATGTTAAAAAGTGGTTTAATTAATTCTGCTCGTTATTCTGATCAAACTATTTTCAGGTTTTGCGCATTTAACGTTACACGTTGTATAAGGACTCGTATAGCAAAAAAAAAAGAAAAAAAATACAACATTCAGATTCTGACTAAGGTTATGTTTTGCTATTTTATTTTAAAACCCCACTAAATAGTAATGTTTTGGCAACTAAAATACTGGCTTTGAAATTATATAAAATTATCAATAGAATTAGCATAAAAATATTATTAAAATCTCGATTATGATTGTAAATTTATGCTTGGTCAATCCCTAGCATCAGGTGGGATGACACTGACAGCTCACTCCACGCTCACTTCACCTAAGTTTTCACGGTGAGATAGTTACAGAATCGTACTGCTGTACATCAAAGTAACATTGCACAAAAATAATTGCGGGAAACACGCAAAACTTTGTGCTTATGGGTGCATGCATAGGAATGTAAAAATATACTGGATGATTTTTTTACAGGGTGTTCTACTCATGAATATGAACAACTTTCACTATGGAACCAACTCTGAAATTACGAAAACAAAATCAGCTGTTTAATACAAAATTTCAATACTCTACTTGACCAAAATGTATGAAATAGCTGATTTTTTTCTTCATGATCTCAGATTTGGTTCCATAGTAAAAGTTGTTCATATTCATGGGTAGAACAGCCTGTAAAAATTTGTAGACGTTAAAAAAAAACATGCTGTATCTTATATCTATGAGTGCATGGCAATGGTACATGGGTGGTGGGGGTATTTAAAGTTGTGTTATAACATTAAACACTAGTTTTCATAAAAAAAAAACGCAATAAAAATTGGAACTTTCGCCTTGAATGTCTCCGTAACCAGAAGTTTCCCAGATATAGTCCAGAACAAAAAAAGCGATTACAATGACGGGGAGTAAACATTTATTATTATTATTAGCAATGGGTAGAGTCACTTGTACAGACGCCAGCACATCAAGCTACCCGAAACTGTCAAATGTTCCCAATCAACTTTGAATCTCATGCTTTGGCGATAAAGTTGTAAATCTATTAAAGAAAGGAGATGTTCCAGAAATGTATGGAGCCTGGGCTAGCACTATGTACACCATATGTAAATATTGCTGTATAATACTGTAACCGCTTTTTATTGTTAATTTTATTTAATTTCACTTCATTTCAATGTACCATTCAAATTAACTTTGTCAAGGAGAGCAACACAACATAAAATTAAACATGGTGGATCAGATCGTACCGGTAGCTATGCGAAAAATGTCATTTTGACATTGACATTTGATTGATGTGTATCACGTTATAAAAAGCAACACGAATTTCGAAAATCTTGGGTTTCGGTTTCGATAAAGTATGAATACAAGAATTCTACTAGACTGCGGCAGCACATCTTCTATATCACCTATTCTACCAGTTAGAGATTGGTTATATCGGTATCAAGAGAAGCAAGAAACGAAACAAAGGCTTGAACGTTATTTTGTTTATCAACACGGTCCTGCTGCTTCATTCTTTAGTGCCTATCAATATACTCTGAACTTGGATAATTCATAGGAGAGTGCTGTGCAGTTAAAGCAGCTGCAGGTTATTGTTAAAAGAGATACCGCTCGATGACCGAGATTATTTCGGGACCCATATCATCGGTAGCGTAGGACTGTTCATTTTCATCTATTACAGAGGTACACTGTAGGCAAGCCATTGTCAATAAACTGGAATAAGTATGAGTTAAAATCTTTTAGAATAAGGAACAAGGGAAGAAAAAATTACATAGAAATAGCATTTGAACAAAACTACAAGTAAATGCACGGTTATGGGACATACCTGAAACTGAACTTGTTATTGTAAATAACACACGACGGAACCCAAATCACAGGCGAATCAGAAACCATATAACAAAGCCGGGGTCAACAGAGAAGCAATCGATCAATGTCCGTAATAGTAAACTGGGTCGCAAAAAAAACAATCACTGAAAACTCCAAAACACGTCCAATTCAATCCTACAGCAAAGAAAGACTCCACAGACTCACAGACGTCACTTCTTAAAACTATCAAAGTCGTTAAACGCCATGTCAAACACAACTGTCATGGTTGCCCTAAAAATAGGGTTAACTTATTAAAAAACTTTTCAAATGATCATTTTTGTACGCCTGTACCCTTCTTCAAATTAATTTGTCATTATTTTTATAAAATTCCCCTATTTTTATCCTATTTATCTATGTAGTGTACATATTGGTAGCCCAAAATCAAACATCTCCTTTGACAGATTGTAGTACCTTGACATGCTGGCGACTGTACAAGTGACTCTCGGCTTTCTCCAACCGTTATGTTCGAAAATGTTTTCTGCTGAACGACGTAAATAACGCAATGAATGTTGTTGAACTGTCAAAATGAAAGCTATTGCTACTGATAGCACCGATTGGTGTGTTACGTAATTGCCCCGCTGTACTGCCTTTAACGACAACAGTTTATTAAAGTTAACCGCACATAAGTATGCATACATTAAACATAAAGTTATAACTATACTAAGCAAACAAAAGTCCTAACGACCCCCTCAAAATAGTTGGTTACTGACATAGGTTAGTTTTAACTTGATCATCCCGGTAACTGTGTGCCGAGTTCAAAGTTATGACGCCGCGGTTTTGTTAGCATTTGTGTTATCTTACCAGGCGCGCAGTCCGAGGTTAGAGGTATAATTGATTGTTTGAGGGGGGGGATTGTTATTTTAACTCTCGTTCGGAAGATGTTGTGAAAACAGCTGTATGTAGGTACAGACGCCAGCACATCAAGCTACTACAATCTGTCAGATTTCTTTAAAAGATTTTCAACTTTATCGCTAAAGCATAAGGTTCAAAGTTGATTGGGAAAATCTGACAGTTTCGGGTAAATTGATGTGCTGGCGTCTGTACCTACCTGCTTAAGTTTCCGTTTCTTCTCCACTGATAAAATGCTAAAGATACACGAAGAGAAAATTCTTAGAAAAATTACTGTGCTTGTCACTGTAAAGTGAGTGCAAGTGACATCTACAGAAATTTTTCTGAGTGAGATTGGGAAAATATCACTATTTGTCCGATAAATTTTACTGTGCTAGCATGGTAATTTTTCTATTAGCACTCAAATGCACTCATATTATGAGACAGCACAGTAATTTTTCTAAGATTTTACTCTCCGTGTAGTATACAACGTGTCCCAGAAATCAACGTCAAGCCGAAAACGGGCAATAGGCCAAGTCGTGACAGCTATTAGAAAAATATAAAAAAAAATCTTGGTCATGTACTTTTCGAATTATAAGCATTCAAAAATAAATCTCAAAAAGTGACACCCTGTAATGGTTTTTCAAGTCCTGTGACTACATTATTAACATTTCGGTAGTTTTTTTCTCTGTGATGTAACCATGAATAACCCTTCTGTAAATTACAGTTAAAAGTAAAACGTAACTGCCTCAGTTCTAAATTAAATGTTAGATTTTTGCCCAATATTGAATTCAAAATAATGACATCACCCAACTTTAACCGACTGTACTGAAAAAAAAATCTACTACACTATTTTGGCAAGTAACTTTAAAAGATGGCGCGTTTAGTCAGGATTCCAAAATGGTATAACACATACTAATTGCTACTTCTTAATTGAGAAAAAACATTTTTTTTTTTATGAAGCCGTATTTCATAAAAGTTCGATTGAGACGAAGAGTGACGTTATTTTGACTAGTGTGAGCGAGAAAGATTCATTTTAGCTAATGTGAGGTGACGCTACTTTGACAAGTGGGAGCGAGATAGATAGTGACGCTACTTTTATCTAACTAAGAGGGAGACGGATTGACACATCATTTCATATGTGTGAGTGAAACAGATAGAGACGCTACTCTGGCTAAACAGGGATGCGTCGGCAAATTGTGCAATACTGCAGTACGTTACGCTCTTTCGTTGACTGCACATCTTTTTGTATTCGTATTGACTTCGTACTTACAACTGTGGCTTTGTTTATTGGACTTGATTTGCATTGTAATTTGGATTTATCTGCACCGTTTCTGACAACCCCGGACTTGTTTTAATCGCAACCCCGTGTTTGTGTAGTGTTTTATCATGCCATCTCGATACACCGCACAGGAATACGCCAACATGCATCTCATTTATGGAGAATGCTTATGCAACGCCAATGTCGCAGCAAGAGTGTATCGTGAGAGATACTCGAATGCTGAGCGTCATCCCGATCATCGAGTATTTATTAATGTGCATCGGTCATTATCAGAGGGTCGATTTCCTAGCCAAATGGTTAGCGAGGGAAGACCCGTTATGCCCTACGAAGCCGAAGTCTTGCAAGCAGTTGAAGAAGACAGAAGTATCTCAGTACGTGGAATTGAACAGAGCATAGGAGTCCCCAAAAGTACTGCACATCGTATTTTAAAAAAGAACGAGTTTCACCCATACCATGTACGACGAGTACAAAGTCTGCTACCCCGAGACTACCCAGAGAGAGTACGATTTTGTCGAACGATGTTGCAGAGGCACCGAGAGGACCCGCGATTCTTTGAAAAAATTCTATGGTCCGATGAATCAACATTTAAAAAGGACGGTTACATGAACCTCCACAATTTGCACGAATGGCACGTGGAAAATCCAAATTTGATGCGGGAAGATAGATCTCAGTACCAGTTTAAAGTAAATATGTGGACGGGAATTTTGAATGGTAAAGTTATTGGTCCAATCGAGCTGCCGGAGAATTTAAATGCCCAGGGTTATTTGAACTTCTTACAGAACCAATTACCAGAATTATTGGAAGAAGTGCCACTGAACATTTACGGCAGCATGTGGTATCAACAAGATGGCTGCCCAGCGCATTATGCTCTCACTGTACGAGAGTTTCTCAATCGAGAATACCCCGATAGGTGGATTGGGCGGGGTGGTACAATTTCGTGGCCTGCCCGTTCACCCGATTTAAACCCCATAGATTTTTTTTACTGGGGTACGATAAAGGATAAAGTGTACTCTAAACCAATTCAAGATTTAGACGAGCTGCGCCAAAGAATTGCAGAAGCCGCTGAATACATCAACTCAAGAAGATACGCCCGTCTTATTACGCGATCATTTTTAAAGAGATGTAGAACTTGCATTGCAGCTGAAGGAAAACAGTTTGAACATTTGTTATAAAACTTCGTAAATCTGATTTAATAAAAATTATAATAAAAGAAATCCAACGACTGAATTTTATTTCAAATGCACCTAAAACCAACAATGTACTTTTTTTCCTCAATTAAGAAGTAGCAATTAGTATGTGTTATACCATTTTGGAATCCTGACTAAACGCGCCATCTTTTAAAGTTACTTGCCAAAATAGTGTAGTAGATTTTTTTTTCAGTACAGTCGGTTAAAGTTGGGTGATGTCATTATTTTGAATTCAATATTGGGCAAAAATCTAACATTTAATTTAAAACTGAGGCAGTTACGTTTTAACTTTTAACTGTAATTTACAGAAGGGTTATTCATGGTTAGATCACAGAGAAAAAAACTACCGAAATGTTAATAATGTAGTCACAGGACTTGAAAAACCATCACAGGGTGTCACTTTTTGAGATTTATTTTTGAATGCTTATAATTCGAAAAGTACATGACCAAGATTTTTTTTTATATTTTTCTAATAGCTGTCACGACTTGGCCTATTGCCCGTTTTCGGCTTGACGTTGATTTCTGGGACACGTTGTATATAAACATACAGTGTTACAGCTAAACTCCGCAGACGTGATGGGTTCAATATCTAAAGTTCTAAACACGATAATATAAAAGATCAGCCGGTCGATTCTGTAAAAATCTCACCGTGAAATCATAAGTGAAGTGAGCACTTACTAGTGTTAATCCCTAGCGAATGACAGCTCACTCCACGCTCACTTCACCCAAGTTTTCACCGTGAGATGGTTACAGAATCGCACAGCTGATGTTATTTTTTTTTTGGGAGGTCAGCGACCGCTGTTAGTGCTGTTAATTGAAGTGTGAGTTGAGAAAAACCTAATAGCACTTTGCCCGACCCGGGAGTCGAACCCAGAACCTCATGCTTAGTAGCGCTTGCGGCCAGTAGACCAACGAGGCGGTAAGTATCAAGAAAACATTAATCCCTTTTCAACATTACAAAAAACTTTTCATCATTTCCGCCGAAAGACGTCCCCTACTGGACACAGGCCTCCCCCAAACACCTCCACTTCGAACAGTTCTGTGCTTCTCGCATCCAACGGGTTCCTGCGGCCTTCACAAGGTCGTCGGTCCATCTTGTGGGAGGCCTTCCAACGCTATGTGTTCCGGTACGCGGTCGCCACTCCAGAACCTTTCGGCCCCATCGGCCATCTGTTCTGCGAGTAGTGTGCCCTGCTCACTGCCATTCGGGCTATATCGGTTACCTTGTTTCTCCTGCGCATCTCTTCGTTTCTGATTCGATCACGCAGGGAAACTCCAAGCATAGCCTTCTCCATTGCCCTTCTGGCACCATTTAATTACTTTAATATACAACGTGTAACGTTAAATGCGCAAAATCTGAAAATAGTTTGATCAGAATAACGAGCAGAATTAATTGAACCACTTTTTAATATAGGTCACATTTTCCAAAAAATCTTCATTAAAAACGTTGCCGTGTCTATTTATTAATTGGTCAAGCAAGCCAATGTCAGCGCGGCGCAGCGGCCCAGTGACGACTCCTCCCTCGATAAAGCGTCGTCGCAGACGCAAGAAACGATCAGAATGGCCAGTAAAACTAAAACAGCACATAAAACCTTTACAATATTTTTTAACCTTCAAGCGGGCGCGCGGACATTTGTAACGCCAGCGGTCGCGCGTAACCTAAAAGACCTATAGGATATTTCAGGGATTTAAAACACTAATTATTTAATATTTTTTGTATTTATCACATTATCATTATGTTAGGACATAAACAAAATTATAAAATCAAAATAATATTCTAATTTTCTTTGGATTTGTAAGCAATTTGGCATCATAAATGTATCGAGAATCGATCGCATCGCGGTCGATTCGACGCCGCGCGCCCGCTTGAAGGTTAATGACTTATTTTCTCTCTGAAATAGGTGTATTGAATTAAAAATCAGTTGGGGTGTTTGAGGTTTTGCGCATTTAACGTTACACGTTGTATATCCCACAAGGGCTTATTCCTAAGTAATAACAGACGCACGGGTCGATCGATCAGGTCAAGCTATGCTTGCCGCGGTTGGTCCGTGGATGGGTGACCATCTTTACATATCAAAACCGGACGTGTCGCGGAAAGCACGTTAAGCAGTTGGTTCCGGCTGTCATTCGGAATCTTTGGCAGTCGTTACGGGTCGTCAGAAGTCCGAAAGTCTGCAGTCTAACCAAAGGTATTCTAACCCCAGGGTTGTGATGGTCAGATAGGCAGTCGCTCCATGTAAAATACTGGTATTCAGCTGCATCCGAATGAACTGGAAGTCGACCCCAACATAGTTGGGAAAAGGCTAGACCATTTTTTGATATCCCACTTCTGATACCAGGAATCGAATCTCGACACGGCTTCCCGATGGATTTTTCTCGAATTAATATTCCAGTGCCATCGCGACGTACAAGCTGAATTTAAAGTGATGGCTGTTCCTATAATGGATGGGGATTACCGTGATGACGTCACACCACCCCGACTTATGAGAAGTATCCGTCAAGGTTTTGAAAAGAAGTGACATGTACAGTCAGCCTTGTAGCGTCATCTACATTAGTACATAAACTTGTGTCCGGAGATGGTTCAGGGACTTCCAAGTGGACCAAGGAAGGTTAGACCTTGCAAGGAGATGCTTCTTTGGTGGTAGATAAAGGGAAAGTAAGACTTAGGTCTGCATGAGGCCTGCAAGCACCACAAATACAAAAACTTTTAACAAATACTATACTTTATTTTTTTTTTACAAATACTTTTAGCGCTAAACGAATTTATATCTTACTAACAGCGCCCCGCGGCTTCACCCGCATATAAGTTTCGATCCCGTGGGAATAACGGCATACAAAGTATTCTATGTGTTAATCCTGGTTATAACCTATACGTCTGCCAATTTTCATCCGAATCCGTGCAGTAGTTTTTACGTGCAAGAGTGACAGACATCCATCCGTCGATCTATCCACACAAACTTTCGCGTTTATAATATTAGTATGATGTCTGTCAATCGTTAAAGATTACAGAGACAGATTATGTTTTAAATACGCTTAACGTGGTTTGTAGTGCATACGGTGCTTAGTCCTGCACCCTAACTGCAAAACACACTGTTATGGTCAGCGGCACGTAACTTGGCAAGGTTTTGCCGTAATGGGAATAAGTTTGCGCATGTACACTTAGTGCAACAAAAAAATTATCACTTTGATTGCTTGTAATTATTCTACGGTTATTTCCATAATTTATTTTAAACACGTCTGTTTAGAAGAAAGTTAAAGAAAGGAGAGGAAAAGGGGAGGACTCTTGCCAAGTTATGTGCCGGCTACTGTACTCTCAATTTGAATCATTTTGAAGTATATTGCTAATCCATTGCTCCATATGTTCGTAAAATGTGTCTGCTCAACAACGTAAATAACGCAATGAATGTTATTGAACTGTCAAAATAAAACCCATTGCTACTGATAGTGTGTTACGCAATTAACCTCCAGGCTCAGGATCGAACTCGGTGACACTAGTCGTGCTTACTACCTAAACCAAAAACACGTTGTAATAGAATAATAATAAAAATAAACAGCGTCCTAAAAATCAACATTAAACTGGCATAGCAACTGTTACCATCTCGAGTTACCCTAAATACAGCTTCTTGTTCATCCACTTAATAATTAAAAACACATCCACGTTTAAGCCGGAGCACACTCAAGGAGCTGTCATAAGTATAAGGCCGGGTATACAAAGGAGTGCCCCGTCATAGTAATATTATAAGGAAGATAGTACAAGGGTATTTGAACAACATTAAAAATTCACTGGGGTATTTCGTAGCGTAGTAATAATGTATGAAATGTTAAATACTCCCTGATTATGTGTGTGGAGATTAGTGTTATCATGTATTCATGGGTTTAGTTGTAGTTTACTTATTTAAGGTGATGAATTCGACTAATAGTAAGGGCTCTTTCCCACGGCAAAATCCCGTATTTTGCAGGTACGGTTTTTTGCAGGATCCATTTTAGTAGTGTACGTGTTTAAATATACATATTCACACAAGCATATTGTTTGCCGGATACTGCAAACGGGATACTTGTGTGCATACACAAGTATAAACAAGACCAAGACCAAGACCAAGACTGTCCCAGTCTTGGTCTTGGTCTTGCTTGGCTCATCACTAATAAAAAAAATGTTAAGTAAGTAGTGACTATTAACATTAACAAATAACTACCTATACTTGCAATTAAAAATGACCCAGCGAAGTGGGTTCACAGCTAGTTTATTAAATAAAATTCGTGAGTAGTTCATTAAATTACTCAAACATTGGCGTTTCTTAACTTTCATGGCAATACATTCTTGCTTGTCTGACTGAAGTTTATAATAATATGATAATCAGTATACCTATTTATTTCCCTGCTGCGTTGGGATACGTACAGACGCCAGCACATCAAGCTACTACAATCTGTCAAATTTCTTTAATTTTTATTTTTTATTTATTTATTTACTTCGAACACAGATGACTCATATTGTCGTTAGTAACTCTTTATAAAACTACGTTAGTAACATCCTGAGCAATAAACAAAACAAAACAAAACTAAAATGAAATATACAAACACTAATTCATAAACCTATAACTATAACTATGCCCCCTTCCCGCAGCACCAGAACCGCAGCTGTGCATACGGGTCCAGTGCCCCAGGAACGGGCAATCTGGCTTATTCGATCTGATCGAAACTCTATTAGGTGATAATAGAGTTTCGACTTATCGCTAAGGCATAAGGTTCAAAGTTGATTGGAAAAATTTGACAGTTTCGGGTACGGCGTGCTGGCGTCTGTACAAGGATGCCGGTTAAATTGAGGGAATAAACTAGATACCAGCCAGACACCTCTTCTTATTGCGTTACACACAACAGTCACAATCTGAATCATTTTGAAGGATATTGCTAATCCATTGCTTCATATGCTCGAAAAATATTTGTCTGCTCAACAACGTAAATAACGCAATGAATGTTGTTCAACTGCCAAAATCAACGCCATTGGTACTGTGTGTATTATGCAATTACCCCGCAGTTTAGATAATTATTGTAAATGTGCAAAGTTAATTACGCGATCAAAAATAATGCAAATAAATTCCAATTGAAAAAAAAAAAAAACTTGTTTTCAATGTTTTGAGGAAAATTTTACTAAAATGACCTATTAATTACTTTTGTAAGTGTAATTTATTTTAATTGGATTAATTTCAAGTGTTCTTCCAAAGTCAGGCCCGTCGTCTTTGCCCGTACTAAGCCGTCCAGTTACTAACTCAAATGACCAATGTCTGGCCACTCATTCGTGATTTAACATTCTCTCACTTCCTTCATTGTATACAACGTGTAACGTTAAATGCGCCAAACCTCTTAAGGGGTCATTGTATCATCATTATGAACAACTTTTACTATGGGACAAAACGTGAAATCGCGAAAAAAAAATCAGCTGTTCCCTACATTTATGTTCGCATAACTCGTCAAAATGTAGGGAACAGCTGATTTTTTTTTCGCGATTTCCGGAACGCGACTTACAAATAAAAATTACTTACTTACTTACTTACTACTTACTTACGAGTTTTAGGTCGTAGGTTCGAACCCAGACAGGCACTTTACTCCGTGTTAATTATTTCATCACCTCTGCTCTCAAAACGGTGAAGGAAAACATCGTGAGGAAACCGGCATGTCCTAGAACCAAACATTCGAAGACATGTGACATCTACAAACCCGCACTGGGATCGCGTGGTGGGTTATAGCCCACTCCCTCTCACAGAGAGGAGGCATTTGTCCCAACAGTGGGAACATTATGGGCTGATTATGATGACACGACTCGGAGGGGCTTGTGGCTAAGTAATAACAGCTATACAGGTCGATTGATCAGGTTAAGCTACGCTTGCCGCGGTTGGTCCGTGGATGGGTGACCATCTTCACACACCAAGACCCCTCCGTGCCTCGGAAAGCACGTTAAGCCGTTGGTCCCGGCTCTCATTCGTGGATCTTTGACAGTCGTTACGGGTTGTCAGTAGCCCGAAATTCTGACAACCAGTCTTACCAAGGGGTATCGTATTACCCACTGGGTTGTGGAGGTCAGATAGTCAGCCGCTCCATGTAAAATACTGGTATTCAGCTGCATCCGGTTAGACTGGAAGCCGACCCCAACATAGTTGGGAAAAGGCTATGCAGATGATGATGATGATATGATGACACGACAATAGCCGTCATAACAATACAACTTCTATTGTGTCTCGTTTACCGCGCTGGGAGTGCTGGGACCCGTTAACCCGTGAGAAGGCGCGCCTAATTTTCTTACACGAGTAGGCGCGTGCGAGCAAATTGCTCACACTATCATAAAATGTTTATATTTTTAGTGTTTCTATATTTATTGGCTTATAATGTATTTAAATAAATAACACACGGTTTAGTAAGTAAGAAAACAAGTATTTTAATGAAAACTATTGAACATAATAGCAACTTCTAACGCAAATAACAAAACAACCTAGTATTAATTAATTTTTTTGGCACGTTTCATAAAAATCACAATAAAAACTGTTCCATAACAAAAACTAAAAAGTGTTATTCATCCATTAAATCTACACTAATGTGCCTCTCGAAACACACTGAACACATGTATTTTACATGTTCGGTGCAAAGTAATTGCTGGGCGCGTGATGAGCAAATTGCCGCACGTTGGTACACGGCCTCCACAAACGCCTTGCTGCGCGGTCGCAACGCCACTGAGCGGATCGAGAATTGCGTCAGGGGAGAGGGGGTGAATATTTAGGAAGGTACTTAAGTGCTTGAATTGGTGTGGCATGGGAAAGACAAAAAATTTTTGAATTAGATTTTTGTGTGAGCAAATTGCTCATAGCGCGCCTTCTCACGGGTTAAGTTTGTAAAGCTACCGTTGCCTAGAAGAGCGGTGGTTGCCACATAACGGCCGCAGTGACGACTGTCACGCAAATTATGGCCGCAGGGTTTGACTTTATGGAGTCAGAAAACGCTCACTAGGAAAACACCAACTTAGGGTGCGTTTCCACAGAAGCGGAGCTGGGCGGAGCGGCGCAGAGACGTGTAGGAATCAGGGCTCTGAACCGGTTTAAAAAGAGCGGTTAATTTCGATGAAATACCGGTAAATATATCGTTCCCTCATTAACCGGTTAAACAAGTGAACTGTTCATATGTAACCCAAATGACAAAGGTTACCGGTTACATAAGCACAAACGGTTTTGACACCCAAATTAACCGGTTAATTCCGTAAGTCGTAAATATTTTTCGTCTACTTTTTTAACACTTCCAACAAGTTGTAGTGAGATTAGTACATTTAGTACCCCAGAAAACATTAGGAAAATAATGTTTGATCTGAGGACGTCAAATACAACCGGAGAACTTAAATGGTGCGGGTAGATTCATGTTGCGACTTGCTTAGTTAGGGGGCGGGGGGTGTTTAACCGGTTAATTTTCACTTTCAAAACCAAAATTCATGAAAAACCGGTTTACCGCAAAAACCGGTAAAAACCGGTAAAGTGCAAACCTTAACCTAAATCGATTTCGGTTTGGGGTCAATGACCGTAACCGGTTAAGAATTTCAACCGGTTTCCGAGCCCTGGTAGGAATCGTCCAATCACAGACGAGACGAGTGACGCGATGAGGATTTCAACCATTTTGATTACTCGATTCCTGCACGTCTCTGCTCCGCTTCGCCCAGCTCCGCTTCTGTGGAAACGCACCCTTACTTTCATAAGTAACGTTTCAGTGACGTCATTCGCCGGTTAATTCGGCCACCGGTCTTCTAGAAAAGCGTAACATTAGGATTAATTCTCAAAACGCTTGTGAGTGCACGAAACAGGAGGTCAGTCTCCCTGCTCAGTGAGCGGTTGCAAAAATAAATCATAATATTCATTATTTACTTACTAGCGTAACAAAGCAACGTCCAATTCCCGAGGTTTTCGCCTCACAAACAGACAAACACTCTTCCATAAATTGACAAAGACTGCACCGTCGTGATGCTAAATATTTAAATCAGAAGGTTCACTTCTATATATAGGGGCTTGTGGCTTAGTAATAACAGCCGCACGGGTCGATCGATCAGGCTAATGCCCTGGCCCTGACACCAAGCAATGGGAAAAATTGTCAACATTTAATGTTGAAGTACGAGGCTTTTGTCTACGTTGTATGTGTAAATTTTATATATATATTTTTTTTATATTTAATGTGCGTTTTGTTATGTAATGTACATTTATGTTCGTACGAGTCGTCAAAATGTAGGGAACAGCTGATTTTTTTTCGCGATTTCAGGTTTGGTCCCACAGCAAAAGTTGTTTGTTGTCATGAGTAGAATCATGTGTTTAAGTATCGATCACTAATTACCAGTCACCCTATATAGATCGTATGGTGCCTGCTACCCAATAGCGTACCTAAACAAAACGCCAGAAAGTGCTTTTTCCATTGGTTACTTCGCATTTCGCGAACCTTCTAAACATTTCTTCTCAATGACCAAACAGCAGCCATTTTGAATTATTTTACTTTTTTTCGTTCTGAACCATCAGCCCTGTTGACACTGTACCTTTAATGAAATGTTAACTTTACGTTCAGAAATTGTAATTAGTTCACAAATATTTGGTTTTCCGTCCTTCCCGTCTTCGTTGGTGAGGCGTGATGTTTTTTTTTTATGTTGAATTTTCTTATTGTTTAACATTCGTTGGGCAAAAGAATTCATATTTTACTTGAATTTGGTATTCGAAAAAAAAAAACGGCTTTTCAGTGTTTTGTCATTTTTGCAAGGTGCCAGTAATATAATAAGCGCATGAGAACATAACTCATTTATTTTAGAACTTCTCGTTATTTATTTTTGGTAATTGCGTAACGCACACAAAATGGCAATCGATTGCATTTTGACAGTTCAGCCACGTTTCTTGCGTTATTAACGTAGTTGAGCAGACGAATTTTTCAATCCCATGAATCAATGGATGAAAAAACGAAAGTCATTGCGATTGGCTGCCATTTTATACAGGAAAAAAAAAATCACCAGTGCGCAAACTGTAACCATGAATTCAGCACATTATTCTAGACCAAAAAAAAAATATAATGCTGTTTCATAGAAAAGTGCAATACCTACGCGGTCAAAATGTATGATAGAGCTATTTTTTTTAAGAGCCGACGATAAATTTCAACTTTGGGACATTCAGAATCATGTACTGAATTCATGGCCACAGTTTTCACACTGGTTAAAAACTTATCTTATATATGTTACGCAGCAACCCCGTTGTTTGCTAAGAAAAATAAAAAAGACTACCATAGACAATACTACAAGTAGACAATAAATCAATTTTATGTACCCAAATCGATTGTGTACACACAGCACGATGCTTACCCCCAACAAAAGTGTAAACATTATTGAAAAACCGTGGTCACTTGAGCATCAACAAGCAGTCCGTATAATATATAGATCGTGTGGACACCGCACTGCATGTTTCCCAGGATTATTTGGCGAAACAGAGCGTTAACCGATTGTGGGCAGTGCGGGGGAGAAGTCGATAGATTATGTATCGATATTATATGAGTGTTGGTTCGCCCCTATGATATCGAAAGCTAATATTGGCACTGTTTATACAGTGTGTAATATATTTGGTATATTAAACACTTCGGGTGTTACAGCAATCTAGTTTCACTAAATGTTTACATCTGTTTGTAAACTTCGGTTATTAATGGTTTGGCCATAAGAATAATGTCTTGTGTTGTACCGTTGGACGTATAGTGAATGGTGACTTAATCATGCATGTTAGTCTAGTAGGGATACAATTTATACCTATATATGTATGTCTGCGGTCATGTCGTCGGCCTACTGACCTTGTTATGAAGGATTGGTTATCCTTCAACGCCTGATGGTTTTATGTGAAGTAGCTTATAAATATACAACAACACAGCAACAATACAGCTTATAATTTTTAGTATATTGCAAACCTGAATACAGTTTGTTCAGAATAAGTAACTGAATCGATTGCAATAATTTTTACATCATGTTATATTTTATACTAAAAATATTTGAAAAAGGTTACAAGTTGGACACCGACCTACACTAAGTACGTATCCGCAGTCATATGCGCACAGCACAGGTCACGGCTGGTCGGCCGGCGGCGCGTGGTACAAGCAGGTAACATAACAAACTTAGAACTTTGTGATTTTTCATGATACAGTTTTGAAATTTTGTACATAGATTCGTTGCATAAAAATACTAGACACGTGTTTCGGGTTTCGCATATACTAAAACTAATTTTGTATATGTGTTGGTTTTGATGTTATGACGTAACAGCGTCGCCATATTAAGAATGTATTACTTAATTTGGATTAGCACACATACCCTTTAGCCTCGCAGTCTTTTTAGGTAACGAATACATTGTATCGCGTTGCTGGAGTGAGCTTACTACATTTATTTATTTATAAGTAATGTATTTTTTACTATGTATGCTCTATGCTGCTCTCGTATGCGTTTTTGTTGTCAAATCCATTTTCGCTCAAACGTTTACGTCTCTTTAAGTTTCCATTTTCCATTTCGATAAATTTACGATTAAAAGTCGAAAATCAAACACAACACCATAGGAAAACATCAATATATCGATACCGCCGTCCGTCCCTACCCTTAGCCCCAAGGCGGTATTACTTGGCGCTGTGCACGCCGCCTTACGCCCTTTGTTCTGAACACGCCCTAACGGTGCACTGATGGCGTACCATGGCAAATAAACGGGTATTGCCATGTTAACCCCGAGCGACGGGTTCAATCATACGTGAATACTATTTTAGAACAGACGCCAGCACATAAAGCTACCCGAAATTGTCAAATTTTCCCAATCAATTTGAACCTAATGCTTTAGCGATAAAGTTGAAAAGCTATTAAAAAAATTTGACAGATTGTAGAAGCTTCATGTGCTGGCGTCTGTACATATTTATTTAACCTCCAAGCAGTCGCGCGGCGTCGAATCGACCGCGATTCGATCGATTCTCGATACATTTATGATGCCAAATTGCTTACAAATCCATAGAAAATTTGAATATTATTTTGATTTTATAGATTTTGTTTATGTCCTAACGTTAATGATAATGTGATAAATACGAAATAATTAGTGTTTTAAATCCCTGAAATATTCTATAGTCTTTTAGGTTACGCGCGACCGCTGGCGTTACAAATGACCGCGCGTCCGCTTGAAGGTTAAAAACAAAAGACTGTCGATATAAGTTCACGCACTCTCTTGGCGATGGTGCGTAGGACTCGTCTGTCTAGCCTTTACACAAGTATGTTTGGGTCGGCTTCCAGTCTGACCGGATGAAGCTGAATACCGACTATTATTTTACTTGGAGCGACAGCCTATCAGCATAGCTATTGACAGCCACTCGATACGCTTCCGTACCGTATCGAACATCAATCAGTGTTCTCGTAGGATTCCTCTAAACTCTGTTCACAAATCCAAAACACGAAAAATTTTGTCCAGGCAAATCAGGTTATCGAAATGTGGTTATAAATAGCTATGCTGGTATAACTGGCATAATAGAACTGAAAAAACCAAAGTTAATACGTTCAACGCAATGTCGGACATTGCTGGGCGACACTTAACTTTCCCTATATGCCACACAAAACATTTAAAATTGACAAAAAAATCGATTATTAAATATGCATTGTTAAATTACAAAACACTGACATAACCTCGGAAATCTTTATAAATGTGAAGATAACTCATTTCGCCCAACATTGTCCCCCATGGCCTGCTGCGTATGATTATAACTTTCTAGCATATATCGTCGTAGGTTCAATTGCTGTAAGGGACAAAATACCCAAAATGAGTTAAGTATACAGTTTTGTTCAGAATTTTTCGCTCTATCGAATGGTGAATATAAAAAAATTCTAGCTTAAAAAAAATGTCCCTTACTCTAATGATTTTTGGATCCAAATTTAGAATCAGCCCCATAATAACAATGTATCTGAAAAACTATGCAATATAGGAACTTGAAATGGTGTAATTATCGCCGCCAATCCACTTCAAATAAGGTAAGGGTCTTCCCAATCAACGAATTACCATTACATGGTTTATTTTTTAAGAAACAATAATAAAACTGGCCTTACACTAATGTCTTTGTTGTCTCAAAAAATAAATATCATCCATACTTTAAATGGATTGCACGAGTTTTGACATAGTTGTCCCTTACCCCAATTTGCATTGTCATACTTTTAGCAGTGTCAACGTTACACCTATTTGAATCGAATTATTGCACTATTATCATCCTTTTCTATCTCACAACGTCTTTCTGTGTGCAAAAGAGAGGATAGTACCAATGCGAAAGCAGCGCGCGGGCATAAAAAAGTGGTACCAGTGCGAGTTCATCTGTCGTTAAAAACAACAAAAATAATGGCTTTTTGGGAAAACGAAGTGCTCTGGCCCCTTGAAACTTTGTAGTAGGGTAGTAGGTTTCAAGGAGCCAGTGTATTTAATTTAGCTAAAAAACCAATATTTTTATAAATAAATGATAAAAGGGTTAATTTCCGGACGATAAATATTTTCGAAATTCATTCGGCACTTTTTAGTTGATTTATCAGAAATTTTTTACAAAGTTTCAAGGGGCCAGAGCACCAAAAAGCCATTACTTTTGTTATATTTTATAAATAAACAATAGAAGGGGTAGTTTCCGGATGATAAATGTTTTCGAAAATTATTTGGCACTCTGTAGTTGATTTTCCAGAAAATGTTTACAAAGTTTCAAGGGGCCAGAGAACTTAATTTTGCCAAAAAGCCATTATTTTTGTTGTTTTTATTATAAATAAGCAATAGAAGGGGTAGTTTCCGGATGATAAATGTTTTCGAAAATCATTCGACACTCTTTAGTTGATTTATCAGATTTTTTTTACAAAGTTTCAAGGGACCAGAGCACTTAGTTTTGCCAAAAAGCCGTTATTTTTTATAAATAAACAATAGAAGGGGTGGTTTCAGCATGAAAAATTTTTTCGAAAATTGTTCGGCTCTATGTAGTTGATTTTCCAGAATTTTTTCACATGGTTTCAAGGGGCCAGAGCACTTAATTTTGCTAAAACCATTATTTTTGTTGTTTTTTTATAAAATAAGCAATAGAAGTGGTAGTTTCCGGATGATAAATGTTTTCGAAAATCATTCGGTACTCTTTGGTTGATTTATCAGAAATTTTTTACAAAGTTTCAAGGGGCCAGAGAACTTAATTTTGCTAAAAAACCATTATTTTTGTTGTTTTTTATAAATAAACAATAGAAGGGGTAGTTGCCGGATGATAAATATTTTCGAAAATCATTCGGCACTCTTTAGTTGATTTTCCAGAAATTTTTCAAAAAGTTTCAAGGGGCCAGACAACTTAAATTTGCCAAAAAGCCATTATTTTTGTTGTTTTTTTTTTTATAAATGTAATCTGATTAAATTGTTCCCTTTTTATTATTTAGATAATCACTATTTTTTTTTTCTAATGCATATGTTACAATGATATGTCTTATTAATATATTAATATAATAACAATATGTTACAATGATATGTCTTATTAATCGTAATTAAGGTTTATTATTCAATATATCTTTCATTATTTCGATTTTTTGCATATAAGAAAGTAGTAGAGCAGCCTTTTCTACTTTTGGAATTCAAACGTTTGGAACTTCAGCTACATGTTTGGTCGGGATTGTGCGCGGTTTTTGCAGCTACTCTTTTATTTGAATAAGAATTCAAAGTAAGTATAGGTAAAATTGTTACCATTTTTTTAATAATTTGATTTTAATAAGATGTTTATTAAAATCAAATTATTAAAAAAATGGTAACATAAATAAAACAATTATTAATAAAACAATTTTTATACAATAAAATAAAAATTGTTTTATTCAAACTAATACAAATTTGCTATTACAATGTACAAACATTGCATGTAAGCGACATACAAAAAAGCACACACACGGTTCTAATACATTTTCATGTCTTTTAAATGATTTCTTATAACGATTTCCAAATTTAAGATATCCGTACGTCAAAAGTGTGTACTTCATTTTCTGTCAAAAATCTCTTTACATTGTATTTTTTTCATAAATTTGTTCAACATGTCCTTTACACTATTTTTTCATTAATAGATTGGATCCAACGTAGAGGTCAATTTAATGTAAGGGACGGGACTACAAGATACTTGGGCAGTAAGGGACATTACTAACAAAATACGTTGTTGTAAGGGACATCTATTTTCTTAAATAGCTAACTCATTTAAATAAATGTTACACATGTAGATAGAGCACTAAAATACAAGTTTATGTGTGAAATCAGACCCGAAAAAGGTTAATAACAAAAAAAGTTATGGGCGATTTAGTCCGAAAAAAAACTTTGTCGGCCTCTCCTGAAAAATCGTATTTTGTCCCTTACAGCAATTGAACCTACGGTCGACGATATATTTTTAGAGTGCTGATGTGATTACACTGTTCTAGGAGGTCGCGCAGGTCATGCTGCGTACAATATTGCCTTGTATTCTTGACCGACGGCTCAGAAGAGACGTTTAGACATAGGTCTGACTGTCGGACAACATTGTCCCCCACGGCCCGAACGGAACGTACTGGTGTCGCCCAACATTGTTCGACATGGGCTGAATGGAAATTTATCATTTTATTCCGTGGCGTTGAACGTGTTAAAAATCAAAGGGTCTTCATACAAGAAACGTACTTTTTTCGGCGTTTTTGTGTGCGAGTCCGACTCGCACTTGGTGTTTTTTCGTTAATGTCCGTTGTAAATTTAAGCATTTTTTAAAACTCTTATTATTATCCTTATTTCTTGTACACGTGTAACTAATTGCTATTTTTCTTTTTTTTCAGGTAAGTCCTTGACCACTCTAACAAAGGGATCAACCAAAATACAACTTTAGGTATAAGGTAATTTCTTTAGAATATGAGTCATAATAATCTTGTGAAAAGCTTAAATTTACCTCTTTTTTTCATTGTTGCTACTGAAAATAGGTTAATTTTTCACGACGAGAAAATGCTGACAAAATAAATAAAAGAAGTTATTTCACATGTCATAAATCAATCAACCCTATATATAAAATAAATAATTTAGTGAGAATACTTTAAAAGGGGAAAAGAAAGAAAGTACATTTATTTAGTACTACTAAAAGGCACATAGTATCTGATGTACTGTGCCAGCACATCAAGCTACCCGAAACTGTGAAATTTTCCCAATTAACTTTGAACCTTATGCTTCAGCGATAAAGTTGAAAATCTATTAAATAAATTTGACAGATTGTAGTAGCTTGATGTGCTGGCGCATCTGTACACACATAGCGTGATATTGGATAACATTGCAAAACAAAACAAAAAAAAAACGATAAATAAGTATAAATGAGATGGACGTATGATAGACATTCGTTAGTATGTAAAACTAGCTTCAGAATTTTGGCCCCCGACCCACCGCGTCGCATCCATCTATACAACGTGTAACGTTAAATGCGCAAAACCTCAGACACCCCAACTGATTTCTAATTCAATTGACCTATTTCAGAGAGAATATAAATCATTAAAAAAAAAAATTGTAAAGGTTTTATGTGCTGTTTTAGTTTGACTGGCAATTCTGATCTTTTCTTGCGTCTGCGACGACGCTCTATCGAGGGAGGAGTCGTCACCGGGCCGCTGCACCGCGCTGACATTGGCGTGCTTGACCTATTAATAAATAGACACGGCAACGTTTTTAATGAAGATTTTTTGAAAAATGTGACCCTATATTAAAAAGTGGTTCAATTAATTCTGCTCGTTATTCTGATCAAACTATTTTCAGGTTTTGCGCATTTAACGTTACACTTTGTATATCATCGCCCGCTCGCCCGCGCTATTACCTTGTTTTCTCTTGGCATTCTATCTGACTTTTTTCTTTTTGCTCGGCTCCTAATGGTCCTAGCGTGATGTTAATATAGTCTATAACCTTCCTCAAGAATTGGGCTATCGAATGCAAAAATAATTTTTCAAATCCGACTGGTAGTTCCTGAGATTACCCCCTACATACAAACAAACAAACATATCATCATCTGCCTAGCCTTTTCCCACCTATGTTGGGGTCGGCTTCCAGTCTAACCGGATGCAGCTGAATACCAGTATTTTACATGGAGCGACTGCCTATCTGACCTCCACAACCCAGTTACTGGGTAATACGATACCCCTTGGTAAGACTGGTTGTCAGACTTTCGGGCTACTGACGACCCGTAATGACTGTCAAAGATCCACGAATGACTGCCGGGACCAACGGCTTAACGTGCTTTCCGAGGCACGGAGGGGTCTCGGTATGTGAAGATGGTCACCCATCCACGGACCAGCCGCGGCAAGCGTAGCTTAACCTGATCGATCGACCCGTGCGGCTGTTATTACTTAGCCACAAGCCCCTCGGAAACAAACAAACATACCTCTTTACAATATTAGTAAAGATAATAAAAAAGTAAGAAAGTGAACTTAGTCCTGTCAAATAAGTTGACATATGAAACCTCGTGAGTATTAAGCTTACAATTTTAATAAGCATCTCTTGAGATATCCACCGCTAAAGTTTTGTGGCAGTTTTAATTTGACAGCCCTACAGTATTCAAAATGTCTTCCAACACAGTGTTTTACGATAAATGAAGCTACTGAGGGATAAAAATACTTTCATTCTGTCTATCAAGTGTCAAAAAAAAAATTCTCCCACATATTATACACGAGCTGAATTAGTGATTGGAGCCTCCCTTTAAGCAAATAAGGCCTGTATTGGGAGACTCCGCTCTTCCATACCAAATATAAAAATAAAAAAAAAACATAACAGTGTGAAGAGTGCACATCTATGTAGTTGAAATTGTTTTTTTTTTTTTGTTTTGTAGTGTTCTAGATTAAGATCTACTAGATACACTTTTTATTGTTCTCTTTTGTCTCTAATATTTGTAAGTTTAATGTCATGCATACCTGTTATTTGCATGATTACTGAAATAGCAATTTTTATTATGTTTTTTTTTTTTTTTTGAGTTGTAAGTGGCTGTGCTGTTGGTGTGCTTATTATAAATAAATAAATAAATAATAATATAAGATATACATACAATATTTGTGTGAGTGGGTGAGTATATATTATGTGTGCGTGTGTGTGTATATTTGTGAGTGTGTGAGCAGGTTTGTGTGTGTGTATAATAAGTGTGCCAACATGTGATGTGAGGTGAGGACGTGCCACCGCACTTCCACTATCCATACAACACTTAAACTGTTGCACTCCAAGCGTATCGCCTTTCTTGTATCTAAATTGCGATTTGGACGTTCAAAAGTGCCTTTATATGTGCCTACTTATCTACTTTATATAAATAATCATTAGAAAGTTCTTATTAACCGCCCGGAGTTTGGAAGTTGGCATTTTGATACCCCCGTGCCTCAGTGCGCACGTGGCGCCGTTAGTCCTGCGCCTGATCTCTCTCCGGTCGTGACGGATTGCCGTCCCATCGGACTATGAGAGTGGGGGAAGAGTGAGTGCACCTGTCTGCGCAGACACGCCTGCACTATGATATCTTCGAAAGGCTAGTCTCTGTTGAGATTGGCCGTGATAGCCGATATACGTTCTGGAGGACTATGCAGGGTGTTTGGAGTGATACTTGACACCATTTACAGGATTTTGAGCCATACATGTCTTAGACGAAGTATGTTTTTAATTTTTAACTGCAAACTCTTAGTCAAAAATAACATACAAACTCTAACTGGAAAAAAAATAAAAAAATACTGGATGTTTTTTTTTTACAAGCTCCAATTTTTTTCAGGGTGTTCTACTCATGACTATGCACAACTTTCACTATGGAACTAACTCTGAAATCACGAAATCAAAATCAGCTGTTTAAATGATAAATGATTTTATTTCTGTAAGTAGGTTTGTACAAACACTTTTACATGTAAATCATATATTTTTAAAACTAGATGAGGGCGGCGAAACAAACTCATAGGTTTAATACAAAAGTTCCATACCTACTTAACCAAAATGTATGAAACAGCTAATTTTTTTTCGTGATCTCAGAGTTTGTTCCATAGTAAAAGTTGTTCATATTCATGGGTAGAACATCCTGTAAAAATTTGGAGACAGTAATAAAAACATGCTGTATATAAAATAGATAGTTTATTTAAAACTAAAAACAAAACCTGACGTTAGTCCTTGTAGGCTTTCATAGACAAGACCTATTCTGTAACTAGATATTTCTGGAGCGGCCAAATGAAATATTATATCGAAGCCTATCAACCTGGTTTTGCCTCTTTAGAACGGACTATCGATGGCTCTAACGTGGGTAGAATAATAGCGGAACAATATTTTAGAATGTTACACAAATTACTCTCAATATTTGATACTACGGATTGAATTTGGCAGTTTTAACATCAAAAACGTGTGTATTCAAATTAGACATCAAATCTGCTCATATGAAACGTAAGAAAACTATATCATCATCATTTTAGCCGAAAGATGTCCACTTCTGGACATAGGCCTTCCACAAGCACCTCCATTCTCTGCTTCCCGCATCCAGCGGATTCCTGCGGCCTACACAAGGTCATCAGTCCATCTTGTGGGAAGCCTTTCAACGCTATTACGCTACGTCTATCCTTTATATTGCATGCGGTATCCACCCTAGAACGTTTCGGCCCCATCAGCCGTCTGTTCTGCGAGCAATGTGCCCTGCCCGCTGCCACTTAATTAAGAACATATATCAAGATGTCATAAAGCGCCATTCAAAGCTTGGCCCAGACAGGCACACAATCTTACGCTGTAATCCGCACACATTCCACATCTACAGAAAACCCCAGTCCCGCCAGTCGAAATGGCATCATTAAGTAATAAACATCAATCCAAAACTAAAGATTCCCACGAATCCCACATCAGAATTCGAATGATTCACTTTAAACCGCTCATTAAAAGTTTTTAACATCAAACAACTAAACAATATATCTTAAACAACTCCCGCCATCTTGTCTCGCCGCCATTACTAAAATAACGGCTATATCTCTCCAACTGTCAAATCAACTTCTTTTTACAAATCGTTCGGATACATTTCCACAGAATTAGACATTTTCTTCACAAATCGCTCGAATAAGTAACAAATTAAAAAGATTAGTAAGAATTTTTATCGTTTCCGAAAGCAGTTAGCGCTTGTGTGGTATTTCCGGAGGGTGGCAGCACCAGCTATTCGTTGAGTAAATAAAATTGGACTTAAGTATCAATTGTTATTCGAGTAAAAAGATTTATCTTGACACCTTTTCCGCTTTTGAGTGAACGGCCGACCGGTGATTGGTAGGAGTTCCAACGATGCGTGAACTTCGGTTTCGTGGTTCCGAGCTTTCGGTTTCAGGTGGTCTTATAATGGACTGCGTTCGACTAAATAAGACTCATTGCTAATAACATGAGCCTGATACTCAATACAATACCTTAGTATATCTGTGGACTCCAGTAATGCAAGGTGAATCAAAAAAACAAAACAAAGTCTAGAAAAAAAACACTCTTTCTCTCGCTTCGGCACGAGCTTTATAAGAGAAGCTCATCTTCTTCTTCTTCGTCAATATCGATCGACCAGAATTCGCCCACTCCGACAGCGTTATCGTTGTCGCAACGGTCTTCCAGAGTGCTGGTGATATTGCACAGACAGCACGGCAAGAGCTGACGCACCGTTTGTAATGTGGCTTCACAATTGCAAGGTGACTTATCTGACTTAGTTGAACCTGCACCTGGTAATAGTACATTGTTCACCGAGAGGAGAAAGTGACCGATTACCGTCGAGGGTGTCGGCTTTAAAACACCCGAGATCGGGAATCGCACTTTCTCTCGAGTGATACATAGTGGTTTATACTACACCTACGAGGAAAATAAAAAACGAAATCTTTATTTTACTTTCTACGAAAACTGAATCCTCAAACAACACACAAATTGGAAATGGCGCCAATGGCGTCTGCAAATGTTCTTTTTCAAATTGTTTATCCTGGCGCCGCAGGGTCGCACTGCCAGCCCGACACCATCCAACACACAGCTAGTGGCCAGTGTCATTTTGCGAACTTGGAGATAAAAACTCACTGTAAAAACTTTTTGGCTTTTGATATTTAGGTTACCGGCGCATAGTCTTACCCAAAATTAAAAAAGAAAAACCACGTAAGAAATGGATTTTCATACACTTTTCTCTCCCGCTCAGATGCGTTTTCTCCCCGCATATTTGTTCGATATGCAATGATGTACTTTCTACCGTAAATTTGATAAAGTATCAAGGTACTTTCCAAGCAGGTGTAGTATAAAACTATTAACCAGTAAGCAAAGTAGGAGACTACCATCGCTACCCGTGGTGAGACAGCAGTGGTGGCCCAGTAATAAGGGCCGCGATTTACGAGTTGCAGTTCGTAGGTTTGAACCCAGACAGGCCCTTTACTTTGTGTAAATTACTTCATCAGCACTGCTCTCAAAACGGTGAATGAAAACAACGGAGGAAACCGGCTTGTCCTAGAACCAAAAATTGGAAGACATGTGACATGTACAGACGCCAGCACATCAAGCTACCCGAAACTGTCAGATTTTCCCAATCAACTTTGAACCTTACGCTTTAGCGATAAAGTTGAAAATCTATTAAAGAAATCTGACAGATTGTAGTAGCTTGATGTGCTGGCGTCTGTACCAACCCGCACTGGGTCCGCGTGGTGGATTACAGCCCACTCACCGAGTGGAGGCCTGTATCCCAGCAGTGGGAACATTATAGGCGGATTGTGCTACCCGTGGAGACTTAGTACAGACGCCAGCACATCAAGATACTACAATCTGTCAATTTTTTAAAATATATTTTCAACTTTATCGTTAAAGCATAAGGCTCAAAGTTGATTGGGAAAAGGACACTGTCCAGGGTCGCCCTGTGCAACACAAGTATTGGACATACACGATAATTAATTGTCTTTTTTATTATATTAGTTACAAATAGTTTTGTAACACGGACTAGCTGCATGTCAAAACGAACATTATAATGTATTTTAGGCGACTAATAACATTAATCGCCGCCATCTTTGCCAAACGTCATGTCGTGCCGAAAAAGGTTAGGGATTAGGCTTTAGAAGAAAATTGCATAGGTACCTAATTATCTAGGTAGGTAGGTACTAAAAATAGCTAAATGTATTATGATATTGCTTTTCAGTTTCTTAAAAATCACTCGGAGCGATGAAAAATCATACTTTCTGGTTCGATTATAACCTCAAAATCTGATACTTTTTTTTTCTTTTAATATGTCTATTCTGCAGCTAGTCCGCTATAAAAATAAGATCTTATAGGAGTTTACTAATGATCGACAATACAACACATAATTTTCCGACGCTCTTGGTTCCAGGGCGAACAATGTATGGGCGCAGAGCAATGCCCTTTGACAGTTTCGGGTAGCTTGATGTGCTGGAGCCTGTACATTAGCACATCCCTATTCAGCCTAACACGTAACACCCATGAAGATGCACAACACTATCGGATATAACACATCGGATGGTGGTTTTTTATCACCGCCCATAAAAAATGTCTTAACTATTGATTTACTGGCGTGAGTTTACGCGACGAATAAAATGGAGTCGCGAAACGTGTCGTCAGGATCGATAATGGAGCTGGTGACAGATGCTAGATAATGGCTGCATCATCAGCCTTTATTGTCTTCGCCGTTTAATAACAAAGTCAATGCATTTATTTCAAATAGGCACATAAAGGGTACTTTTGATCTACGTACAATATGTACATAAACTGTAGATAAACCATTTATTTGGCGCACACAAAAGACAGCAGAACACACAAAAGTACAAATAGATGATAACCTATTACCTACATGAACATAATACAGCATGCTTTTTTTACCGGTTGCAAATTTTTACAGGGTGTTCCACCCATGAATATGAATAACTCACTATGGAACCAAGTCTGAGATATGAAAAAAAAATCTGCTGCTTCATACGTTTTGGTCAAGTAGGTATTAAACTTTTGTATTAAACAGCTGAGTTTGTTTTCGTGATTTCATAGTTGGTCCCATAGTGAAAGTTGTTCACATTCATGAGTAGAACACCCTGTAAAAATTTGGAGCCTGAAAAAAAAATCAGCCAGTATAAAAACAACATGCCGATATAAAAACCAATAGAAAAACACTCATATGAAAGTAACAGTGACACTGTGACAAATACTTAATAACGTAAATACACAGTGCGGTGTGCGTCTCAAGGTTATACCAAATGGGAGTCCAGCTCAGCATGTGTCAGGCAAATATACCTGACGCTGATATTCTACTGGATCCCTGCATTGGTAAGCAAATCGATTCGTTTTTGTTTATAGGGATCGAGCATTAGTCGCATATATCGCTGCCGAGAGTTCATCTGAAGACCGAAGAAAGGCATTAGTGTATTAATTTCCATGATATTGAGAGGTAAACAAGCCGGTAAGCAGATTATCATTGTGTCTGTGCTGCTAACGCCGCTGTAATTACGTTATTGGTAACATTCACTATTAATATGGGCGGTGTTAAGTAGTAAACTTCCAGCGTTTTAGTTCTTCCTCTTATGATAACGTTCTGACCTCAATTTCTGTCAATCAATCAATCAACTCAGCCTATCGCAGTTCTGCTAGACATAGGCCTCTCCCAGGCTGCGCCACAACACCCTGTCCTCTGCCTTCAGCATCCATTCTGTCCCAGCCACATTCTTAAGCTTATTCTTTATTCTTAAGGTCGTCGGTTCATCTATCTGGTGGGCGTCCCACACTACGCTTGCCGATACGCGGTCTCCACTCTAGGATCGTCTGCTCCACGGACCATCGGTCCTTCAACAAACATGGCCAGCCCACTGCCACTTCAGTTTGCTTACTCTGCCAGCTATGTCGGTTACTCCAGTTCTTTTCCGGATAACTTCATTCCTGGTCATTAAGGTCACTGCAGCCAATCTAGACGAAGCCAGGTGTCCAGGAAATATTATTGAGCTCAAGTGTGTGCGCAAACACAGGTGAACTCACTTCTCTTCAATTATGGGACAGCAATCCAACACGGTCGGGGAGGGATCAGACGCAGGGCCAATGCTTTATGTGCTATCCGAAGCTCGGAGGTGTGACACCGCAAACAGGGCAGTTCTGACGAATTCCTAACGGATAAACTAGTGTCCGTCCGAAACACGATATTCATCTTAAACCGAAATCGTAACCGAATCCCCGGATCCTCTTCTAGTTTCGAAGATTCGGCTAGTTTTTTGCCGAAACTGAAACTAACTGATTTTATGGCCTAAACTGGCCGAAACCGAAACCGAACATTTAGTCGGACACTAGTAAAAACCCTGGACCCCACACTCAGTAGTCACGGTGGCAACCCTTGGACCAATTTCTTTCGATATACAGATCACTCTCGTTAATTCAAACCTGCGATAATTTGAACCTCTACATAATTCAAAGTTATCACAAGTTCCCTACAAAATCTCTTTATATTTCGAACTAAATCAATACATTTTTATGCACTTGTTAATTCGTACGAAAAAATCATTGCTACGTAACAAAACGACGCGTTAATTCGAACTTATCGGCGCAACACTTAATAATTCGAAGTTTTATTTATTTTCTCTCAAAAATTTCGTACCATTTGACATTTCAAACTAATTCGTAATATTTTAAGAGTCCCTCGAATTTCGAATTAACGAGAGCCGACTGTACTTAATAAACAGAAAGATGAGTTCTCTTTATTATCAGCCTACAATGTTCCCACTGCTGG
Organism: Eremobia ochroleuca; assembly: GCA_949629135.1. Taxonomy (NCBI): domain Eukaryota; kingdom Metazoa; phylum Arthropoda; class Insecta; order Lepidoptera; family Noctuidae; genus Eremobia; species Eremobia ochroleuca. The sequence goes on along the minus strand of OX451412.1, from coordinate 4,420,273 downwards.
TACACACTCTCTGTGAGAGTGTAAAGTTCTCCTAATTCGTAATAAACTATTTAAACTCGTAAGCTTACGCCTTGGAACACAATCCAATCGTCCAGTATGTCATATTCATTGACGCGTCGTAAATTGGTTGTAGACCATTTAGAGCGAGTGCGCCGATGAATAAATGCATTCAATTCATTCCTGATTACATCGGGAAATGGTATTTACTGTATTTGTAATGGGTCATAACATCACGCCTGTACTCCTCGAAGGGTAGGACAGAGGTGTCCCTATAGTACACCGACTTTTCGCCAGTTATTTAGTTACTATTTCGTGGAGTTTTAAAATTAAATATCAAAACAGAAATATAGAATATCATTTATTTTTTCCTAGATTAAAAACCCAACAAACTAGTAATGTTTTGACGGTTAAAATACTAGCTTTGAAATTATATAAAATGATAAATAGAATTATCATAAAAAATATTATTAAAATCTCGATTATGATTGTAAATGTTTGCTTAGTCAATCCCTAGCATCACTAGGATGATACTGACAGCTCTCTCCACGCAAGTTTTCACGGTAAGATTTTTACAGAATCGATATGCAGTTACACGATTGTATGCGTTTGTACCAATCGTTTGTCTCTTAGCGAATGTTCTGTTGACACTGACAGCTCACTCCACGCAAGTTTTCACGGTGAGATGCTTACAGAGTCTCACTGCTGCAAGCCGAAGCATTTTGATCGATACCGTCTCCGATACGATGCCGTAGATTCGAAAGTCCGTGCCAAAACACGGTACACTTGACTATTTCCAAGATCCTTGTGTATTTGCGAGCATCCCTTATTCCTGAGCCTTTAAGCCTGAAGGCGGTGCTGTAGTCACGAACCCTCCTTGTGCCTCCTGTTTACTATTTAAAATAGGTTTAACGCCTAACTAAGATAAGTTGAAGTGTATAATTATGTTTTCGTAGCAGTAAAGTAGCAGGCGCATTTCCGCCGTCAATGGATCTTTTTATGTATTTAATCGGCAGTTTGCTCCAACACTTTTTTAAACCCTTCTCGAGATCTTGCTTGTTGTTATATTGTTTGCCATTCTTATAAAGTTCACGTGACAGCCATCCCCACACATTTTCTATGATGTTTAAGTCAGGGGAAAGCGATGGCCAGTCAAGAACATCATCGTCGTCTTGTTCATGTGACGCGGTGTGTATGTTACATCTACCAACCCGCATTTGGTTCCATTGGCTCCGTTAAGGTACAGACGCCAGCACATCAAGCTACCCGAAACTGTCAGATTTTCCCAATCAACTTTGAACCTTATGCTTTAGCGCTAAAGTTGAAAATCTATTAAAGAAATCTGACAGATTGTAGTAGCTTGATGTGCTGGCGTCTGTACCGATGAGGATGTGAGGTGATCAGGGGCCCGTGGCTAAATAATAACAGCCGCACAGGTCGATCGATCAGGTTAAGCTACGCTAACCGCGGTTGGTCTGTGGATAGGTGACCATCATTACGTACCGAGACCCCTCCGTGCCTCGGAAAGCACGTTAAGCCGTTGGTACCGGCTGTCATTGGTGGATCTTTGACAGTCGTTACGGGTAGTCAGTAGCCCGAAAGTCTGACAACCAGTCTTACCAAGGGGTATCGTATTACCCAGTGACTGGGTTGTGGAGGTCAGATAGGCAGCCGCTCCATGTAAAATACTGGTATTCAGCTGCATCCGGTTAGACTGGAAGCCGCTCCCAACGAGCCGATCCCAAAAAGTTGGGAAAAGGCTAGGCAGAATGATGATATTAGGAGGTAGTGTATGCAGATATACAGGGGGTAGCCAAAAAGTCGTGGATCATACGAAATAGGGAGATAAAGGAGGTCATTCCAACAAAAAATCTTTCTTGCAGCATGGCCATAATTCAATTACCCTAAAAGTTATGTAAAATTTTGAAAGATATTTCTAATCCATTGCTTCGTAGGGATGAAAAAATCGAAAATCGTCCGCTCAATAACGTAAATGACGCAGTGAACGTGGCTGAACTGTCAAATTGAAAGGAATCGCGATCAATTGTCATTTTATGTGTGTTACGAAAATAGCCCACTGTCGGCATTAGGAGACACTTCTGCAATCTATCTATACAAATAAATAAAATTTAAGTGTCTGTTGTAATAACAAAGTATGTCAAAATAACAGCTTTACTAAATTAATATGAAAGTATATACGTTACTTATAAAAAAAATATTTAAAAAAAAAATTAAAAGGTTTTGTCAGTCTGTTTGTTCCGGCTAATCTCCCCTAAGGCTGAATTGTGACGGGACTTTCACGGGCAGATACCTGATGTTAAAAGGAGTAACTTGCTTTATTTTATAAAAAGAATTAGGGTTCCGCTCAAAAAAATTAAGACACATGAAATCCAATTTGTTTTCCGACATCCACGCGAACGAAATAGCAGGCTTAGCTAGTTCCAAATATAATTACCGAAGTTCAAAGTCAAATCTCACTTTCACCGACTGTAACTGACTCCTTTTAGGACCAATGAAATGTAGTCTCTTGTCTTTTGAACAATTATCCCAAACTGACAGACGCGAAAGGAAAATTCCGTTTGTAGTTTAGTTTCTGTACCAAAAATCATAGTATTTATCAACCCTAAGGTATTATTAACCCCTTCTGTCTCACTAGACAACACCCGACGGAGAAGTTCAAAGCACAAAGGCCCGTCAGTTACCCGACTTACGCAGAAAAGTGGGGTGTGCCTTAGATGTGTGTGCGTCTTGTTGACGTGTTGATCTAATGACCTGACGGTTATGAGTGAAATGGTTCATGAATATTCTTAGTTGTAAGTTTTGCCGACGGCTGTGGAAACTGCCTCTTCTAACAACTGAGGGCTGGATAAATGATATTTGTGTAAGTAGGTTTGTACAAACATTATTTTAAAAGTCAATCCTATTTTAAAAACTAGATGAGGTCGGCGTTTCCTATCTTTAATCTGAGAAGAAAGGCCGAAACAAACTACGAGAGGGGCGGGGGGGGGGGGGGGGAGGACTACACTTTAATAAAAATGATCACTTTAAAGCATTATTTATTTACAGTGAAATGACTTAGGCTTGTGTATACACAAATTATTGTAATAGTAAAATCAGATTATTATATTTAAAGACAATGTTTTCTACATTTTCCTTTGTGGGATTCATCATCTACCTAGCCTTTACCTAACTATGTTGGGGTCGGCTTCTAGTCTAACCGGATGCAGCTGAATACCAGTATTTAACATGGAGCGACTGCCTATCTGACCTCCACAACCCAGTTACTGGGTAATACGATACCCCTTGGTAAGACTGGTTGTAAGACTTTCGGGCTTCTGGCTACCCGTAACGACTGTCAAAGATCTACGAATGACAGCCGGGACCAACGGCTTAACGTGCTTTCCGAGGCACGGAGGGGTCTCGGTATGTAAAGATGGTCACCCATCCACAGACCAACCGGGGCAAGCGTAGCTTAACCTGATCGATCGAACTGTGCGGCTGTTAATATTTAGCCAAGGGCCCCTCATTGTGGGATTCATTTAGTTATTATTGTAAATTTAAACTATATTCTTGTAGTATCAACCGATAACATTCCCACTGCTGGGACACAGGTCTCCTCTCGGTATGAGGGATTGGTGGATGTATTCTTATATAATAACAACATACAAAATTAGTTTCAGTATATGCGAAACCCGAAATACGTGTTTAGTATTTTTATGTAAAGAACCTATGTACAAAATTTCAAAACTGTATCATGAAAAATCACAAAGCTATAAGCTTGTTATGTTACTTGGATGTCCTTACAAAAAATATGCTAACACCACGCGGCGCCCCCGCGCCCCCCGCGCCTCCAGCCCGCTGTGCGCCCGCGCTTAGTGCCGCTATGACCGACCGTGACCTGTGTTGTGCGCCAGCACATCAAGCTACCCGAAACTGTCAGATTTTCCCAATCAACTTTAAACCTTATAGTTTAGCGATAAAGTTGAAAATCTATTAAAGAAATCTGACAGATTGTAGTAGCTTGATGTGCTGGCGTCTGTACTTAGTGTCGCTTGTCAAAAATGTCCAATTTAATTTTCCTTCTCATGCAACTTTACCATATTATGTCCTAGAATTCATATATTCCTTAACTCTCTCAGCGCCATGTGGTCCGCCGGCAGCCCACATGGCCCGCTTCTCTAGAAAATCGCGGCGCTGAGAGTGTTAATAGTATAACTATTGCCTGTATCAAGCAACCCTTCTCCAATTTGGTCATCCTGCCTATTTTATTTCGTCTTCCCGCCTTGTGTGTTGTCTTCATCGTCTCTTTTTACCGTCCCGTCCCTGACAAATACTTGGAACTGCCTAAATTCTTTAACGGTGTATGTCATAAGCCTGAATTGTTATCGTAATATAAACATGCGTCATGATTACTGAAGCAATCTATATTAGCCTTATGAGTGAGCCAAACTGTTTCCTTACCCTTATCAGTTATTATTCATTCTTAGTGTATCTCTTGGAAAAACTACCTGGCAACAAAGTTACTCACATCAATGTACAGACACCAGCACATCAACATATTACCTATTTTGTAAGTGAGGACCCTGTCGATCTACCCACAATGGAACAATTATCAGTAAATGGTAATGATTAGTAAAATTGAATAAAATTAAATAATGTACTTAATTCTAGTGAGTGTGTATGTGTGAACTTTACAGAACCGCACCACAGTTTATTAATACGGGCCACGAGCTCTCTGAAACCGATTGAGATTGACTACAAAGTTCAAAATAATATTGCTTCTAACTAAAGCTATTACCCGAGTTACCTCCGGTCGGGAAGGTCACGCTATCGATCTGCCGACCCCCAAAGGATTATAAAGTGTAATGCTCATCTCCCCCTGAAGTTGAGCGCCGGTAGTAGAGTATAATTGATTTTAAACTTGCATGATGCCTGCGAAATGGAAATTTTTCGAATATGGCGCTCCTGAAACTAGTTTGAACCGGTTCGAGCTGGATGCTTTGCTGGTTCGAAGCGGATATTTTAATTTGGGTGGGTGGGGATGGGGTGAACTTTGTTTTTATTCGACTATGGGGGGCAAGGGTATTGATGCGGGTGTACTATGCCAAATAATCGAATATCAATTTGATCGACCACTACAACGTGTAACGTTAAATGCGCAAAACCTCAGACACCCCAACTGATTTTTAATTCAATTGACTTATTTCACAGAGAAAATAAGTCATAAAAAAAATTATAAAGGTTTTATGTGCTGTTTTAGTTGTACTGGCCATTCTGATCGTTTCTTGCGTCTGTGACGACGCTTTATCGAGGGAGGAGTCGTCACCGGGCCGCTGCGCCGCGCTGACTTGTGTTGCTTGACCTATTAATAAATAGACACGGCAACGTTTTTAATGAAGATTTTTTTAAAAATGTGACCTATATTAAAAAGTGGTTCAATTAATTCTGCTCGTTATTCTGATCAAACTATTTTCAGGTTTTGCACATTTAACGTTACACGTTGTATAAATCGAACGTCTAAATACTCGGACGTTCATAATATCGAATGGTATACATCTAGAAACGCGATGCGAAATGTAAAATCCCCATTTACAGCCTAAACGGAACTAAAGGACCCCATTCCTTATGATATGATAATATGTCCTATTTAAAAACCTGTTGAAATTATAGTTGCGAATTGATTTATCTATACCTAAGTCTTTGATACACCAACAGCAGTAGATATATACAAAAGATTAATAGAAAACAATCATAAAAGTGGCGCCTGTTACAGGTGCCATTAATATCAATCTTTCTTCTTTGCACGTCTCTCTTATTGGCCATATACATTTTCTCAGTTTATCCAAATATAATACAAAAATTGACACACACCAACAAAATCTTATGCCCTAAAATCGCCAACACTTCGCCAGAAAATGCCTAAATAGGAGTTAATTTAGGCATTTTCTGGCAACGTGTTGAATACCTAATATTGTTTGATTTTCAACTCTCGGCGCACAACCAAGCGTTGAAAACACAACAGTGCACTTTTATTTAGTTGTCGTTTAGTGTTAGTGAAAACGGGCATTAATGAGCTCCTACGAGAGCTTCTACGAGCTCTTTCAGAAAAACCTTCACCCTGCAGCGACAATTAAAAATAACATTCCAAAACTCCCTTTTCTAAGAAAAGAAACGCTAATTAAACGCTGAAACAAAATGGCGTGGAATAAATGTAAAGTATGACAAGACAACGATGTTGATTCTAGTCAGTTTGGAGAGATGTCTCCGGGATGAATATGAAATGGAAAGCATACTTTATCAAGTAAGAACGTTCCGGAGGTAACGCAAATACACGGTGCGAGTTCTGAGGAGATGGCGGAATATCCCGGTGTGCTGAGCGAAAATTAAAAGAAAACTCTGAATTACAATGGAAAATATATAGCTGCACCCCGCAGTCTCACCCGCATAAGTCTCGATCCCGTGGGAATATCGGGTTAAAAGTATCCTATGTCCTAATCCAGGTCATGGTATACCCATGTGCCAAATTTCATCCAAATCCGTTCCGCCGTTTAGTGTGAAAGCGTAACAAACAAACATACAAAAAATCGAATCTTTTTACCTGACTACAGAGGGTATACGATTTTAACCTGAATGTACAGTCGCCAGCACATCAAGCTACTACAATCTGTCAAATTTCTTTAATAGGTTTTCAACTTTATCACTAAATCACAAGGTTCACTGTTGATTGGGAGAATTTGACAGTTTCGGGTAGCTTGATGTGCTGGCGTCTGTACTTCTGTTCCCTCAAAACTTCAAAAGTCGTTATAATAATTTGACAAATGAGGTATCATGAGAAGCGTCTTGAGTGTCCGCTGGTTATAGGCTATGTGACGTCACACTGAATTCAATATGGCGTCCTCTAGAGGACATAAATTAATGCATTTAAAAATAAATATTTTGGGATGGCTCCATGTTCGGTATCAAATGAAAGGACTTAATTAGCACATTTCAAAAATATAAATATTACTGAAATAAGCCCCTAAATAACAAATAAGTTAAAAAACTAAAACCCGTCTACTCAAAAGGATGAAACAAGAAAGTACCTTCCCGTGGTTGCATGCTACCATAAATGATAAATGACAAATGATTTATTTTCTGTAAGTAGGTTTGTACAAACACTTTTACATGTCAATCATATTTTTTTAAACTAGATGAGGTCGGCGTTTCCTATCTGACTACTCTGAGAAGAAAGGCCGAAACAAACTCAGAGGTCACAGTCTCTTTTAAAGTCCAGACATAATCTTGGTCAGATAATGTGTAATAAGTATAACATAAGTTATAAGTATGTTAGTACAGCGGCACATACATACTGTAGATACTGTACATATTGTTGACCTACTGTTAGCGTGTTACGCAGGTCTACCTGATTCAGGGTAATCCATTCATAGATTAGATTTTTTGGTTTCTCCGTTGCCATCTCTCAACCACGCTACATCCCAACACAAGGAACAGTCTACCAAAACTGGAGTGGGAGAGGATTGTATTTTTTTCATCAAATTTGCGCATAGAATACTAAATGAAGCCGCATGATGAGCACCTCGGCACAAAATGAATAGATACAGAAGGTTAGTTCCATTATCCATACAACGAACAAATACGCACGCACACAGACACGCTTCACGTACAGCGAGTGCAAGAACCATAGTCAAGGGAAATATTTGAATGATCCTCTAAAAACTCATTGGTCTGTTAATTATTATTATTATTACTATCCATTTATTTCGGACAGAATCTATGTGTATTAGTAACAATTTTCTTACGGTCTATGTTAGTAGGTAGTTACATATATAAAAAAAAATTCTCTTCTACAATCTTCCCGTAACTATTCCCACCCAGTGAGCCTGTATGGGACAGTTATGGTGGGATGCAATCATTTTCAAAATGCTGTTGGTGCTACCTCGCAGTCTTTGAAATAAAGATGCTACTTTCTTACGCACTATAGCGTAATGTTGTAGGCTTTTTTTTTAAATTAAATGTGCATATTTCAAATTAATTATTTGAGGATCACAAAAAAAGGCACATTTTATTGTACGAGTGTCCTTTAATATTTTTTAGGAAATCAAAATGGGGATTATTTGGGGTTCGATTCGACTCGTACAGCCCGATTCAAACTTTATGACAGCTTTGAAGTGCGCTTTTCGCTGCGCAGTACCTCACCCCTCACCCCCGCTGACAGGTGAATTTGTTATTGCGCAGCGACTCGCCTCATGTTCCGAGCCGCCATAAAGTTTGAATCGGGCTGTACGTAGGCAAGCACACTCGCGGCTGGCATTTGTTTCAGATCGCCGTACGTATAGTGTAATTATTAATTCACTGGAGTAAACTGACAGATGCTAATGTCACTTTGTAAAATAACGTTGCCGTAATTATTGTAATAGTGATGCGTTCCGTTCGTTGTGATTCAGGTCATTCACACAAAGTCAATAGGAACATCTATACATATTATAAAACAAAGTCACTGTCTTACGCCTGCCCCCTTACCACTGCGAGCTCAATTGTATTGAGCTGGTTTGGGCGCAGGCGAAAGGATACGTTGCCAGAAAAAACACAACATTTAAAATGACAGAAGTTAAAAAATTGTTTGAAGAAGGACTTAAAAACGTGAATGCCGAAAGATGGAGCAGCGGTGTGGGTCATGTAATAAAAGCCAAAAATAAAATGTGCAATCTCAACCATATGCATTTTTATTTCATTTTATATAATTCGCTTTTTGAAAATCATTATCAGTCGGCCTATAAAGGTATATTACTACAAATATTTTTATATCGATTAAACAAAACTAGGCTGGAAGATTTCTTATTAATATAAATAAAATAATGTGATTTGATTTAGAACGTAACGAGAATAAATGAGCGAGTGATTGATGTCAATCTTCTTGTCAAAACACTATTTTCTTTTCATCAGAAAATGCTAACATCATAAACGTCAGATTACTCCAGTGAATTAATAATTAGGACTATAGTCGTCTGTGTGCATACGCCTGTTTTCACTTGTTGTATGTAGCCGGCCTTCTGAACGTTTTCTTTTGTGACCCGGGGTTGTCTTGTGCCTCTTGAGGGGTGAACAGTCACTGCGATTAAATGATAACATGTCCGGGTGTAAGACTTGATAATTTTGATGATTGCAAAGTCATAACATAACAAATTTACACATGACATGACGATATCACGCATGTAATTCCTGAAGGGTAAGGCATTGGTATAGCTACATAGTGTACCCTTTTTTTTTTTGGGTGTGAAATTATAATAATATAATATAATAATATAATATAATAATATATAATATAATATAATATTCCACAACTTTCACACAACGCCATCTAGTCCCAAACTAAGCAGAGCTTGTGCTAGGAGTACTAGACAACTGATAAACATACATATATATTTCTAAATACATACATATTATAGATAAATTACACCCAGACAAAGAACAAATGATCGTGCTCAAAAAAAAATTATCATATAAATTATATAAATTATCATATAACTTCTCCCGCTCTGGGCGGAGCGGGAGGGCGTGTCAGACTTTTACTGACTAAAACCCAACCGTGTTCCTTCAGTTGCCTGTGCCAAGGGCCACGGTACCTCTTTCGAAAAACCCGCGAACATAGTGTACCCTCATTTCGCCAGTTATCATGATTGTTTTCCAGCAATTTATTGGCAGAGGTGTAGTAAAATTTGATTTTAAGTTTTATGACAATCAACTAAATTAAATAAATGAATAAATTAAAATTAAAATTTCTATATTTATGTCTGTAATCTATGGTAGTCTAGGTATCGTATTACCCAGTAACTGCAGGCTAATTGCGTAACACACTATTAGTAGCAATGGGTTTCATTTTGACAGTTCAACAACATTTATTGCGACTCAACAACGTAAATAACGTTGTTGAGTAGACACGTTTTTCGAACATATGGATCAATGGATTAGCAATATGCTTCAAAATGATTCAAATTGAGAGTAATAGTGTGTTACGCAATTAGGGTGCAGGGTTGTGGTGGTCAGATAGGCAGTCGCTCCATGTAAAATACTGGTATTCAGCTGCATCCGGTTAGACTGGAAGCCGACCCCAACGTAGTTGGGAAAAGGCTAGGCAGATGATGATGATGTCTGTAATTTATATGGTGTACATAATAAAGAGTATTCTATTCTATTCTATAGTGTGCAAGCTTATTACCGTTATGTTATAGTAAATTATCTGGTATATCCAATCCTTAACGGTGCACCACTATTTACGCTACACCCTGTATGTCAAACTGTGTCTCCTGTTAGTAAACAAAGACCACTTACAATCAGATGGTTCGACACCTTATGTAGTGTTATCTTTCTCTATAAAATTTCTTTGAACCAACTCTCACTTGATGCATCTACAAACAGTCTAAAACGGATGTGTTTAAATAAAACTGTTTATAATAACGGAGAGTAAACGGTCAGTGTTTACATAACTTGAGTGCTTGCGCCGGGAATCGAACCCTGTACTCGACTAGTTTAGACGATTACTTCGTGGTAAACATTGTTTCTCAGGAGAGTGGTTCAGCAGACATTGTATGGTGGTTCTCCCCGTACGCGCTTAGTGCTAAATATATGCTTAGTTATTACTTTTCAGTTCCGTGGCTAAATACAAACTTGCGGAAATATCGATCAGAGGGGCAATGCTCGCAATTTTAAGAAGTTCACAGTCTTATCTTCTAATCTTTCAAAAATACCTCTAATTTAGGCATCCTGTTTGCCGGATACTGCAAACAGGATGCTTGTGTGAATATGTATATTTAAACACGTACACTACTAAACGGGATCCTACAAATAACCGTATCTGCAAAAAACGGGATCTTGCCGTGGGAAAGAGCCCTAAGCCGTTGGTCCCGGCTGTCATTCGTAGATCTTTGACAGTCCTTAGAGGTGGGTAGTCCTAGAAGTCCAAAAGTCTGTCAACCATTCTTGTCAAGGGGTATCGAGTTACCCAGTAACTTTAGTTATTTATTTATTTCCCACCATACCTTTCTATCTTTACAGTTACAAACTAATCATTTTCGATGTACTTATTGTTACCACAAACACCATATCTATGTCCCAGTAACAACTTATTTCAAAGAGGGCTGTCACTGTGAACTCACACAGAGTCCAACAAAATCAAAATCAAAAGTAATTTATTCAAACTAGGCTGAGAATCAGCACTTTTCGAACGTCAAAATTACAAAAGACAGTCCCCCAAAACGCCCGTCCTTCACCACTTCCTAGTGCTTTCGCTGGGAAGAAGAAGTGGCGCAACAAACTCCCCAGCAGCACAGCTGTCTGTTCAGTTAGAAAATACTTGACTGAATACAATACAAGGTATGCAAAGTAATTAACATTACAAGACACAGGACACTAAATTAAGTTATTTGCCATATATCAGCTAGCAACGCCAATATACCAATATACCAACAAAATATCGCAGTCGCTCCATGAAAAATACTGGTATTCAGCTGCATCCGGTTAGACTGGAAGCCGACCCCAACATAGTTGGGAAAAGGCCAGGCAGATTGATTTGAGCCTACTGGTCATTGACTTCGTAGTGGTTTTACGTTTACATGTAAATGAGAGTAATTTATGTTTAGAAAGCTGATACACTGCCTCGTTGGTCTAGTATTCTAAAGAGGGAATGCTAAGTATGTGATCCTAGGCTCGATTCCCGGGTCGGGAAAAGTGTTATTAGGTTTTTCCATCTGGGATTTCTCAGTAGCAGCAAGGAATTTGGATTTGTGCCCGGTTGTTAGCAAACGGATCGAGGGATCGAGGATAGAGGGGCCCGCGGCTAAATAATAACAGCCGCACAGGTCGATCGATCAAGTTAAGTTACGGTTGCCGCGGTTGGTCTATGGATGGGTGACCATCTTTACATACCGAGACCCCTCCGTGCATCGGAAAGCACGTTAAGCTGTTGGTCCCGGCTGTCATTCGTAGATCTTTGACAGTCTTACCTAGGGGTATCGTATTGCCCAGTAACTGGGTTGTGGAGGTCAGATAGGCAGTCGCTCCATGTAAAATACTGGTATTCAGCTGCATCCGGTTAGACGAAGGAAGCCGACCCCAACATAGTTGGGAAAAGGCTAGGCAGATTATGTTAGCAAACGGATCGCCATCTATTACATAACTGGTGAATACGTTCTTTAGAGAATACGTGTACTACTCCATAATTATGCAACGTTTGATACTGGATAATCAGCCTATAATACTCCCACTGCTGGGACACAGGTCTCCTTTGTGTGAGAGGGAGCACGCCGAAATCCACCACGCGTGCCCATTGTAGGGAATGCAATCTCGTTCTCGCGCGATCTCGGCCTTTTTTAGCGAGATTGATCTCGGACGAAAAAAGGGCGAGATCTCGCGTCATCAGCGTGCATTTGTTTTGTTTACTAATAGTTCTTGCTAGCTAGCTAATTATATTCCTAATTTATTCAAATATTATGATTATTTGCAAAAAAAAAAAAACACAAAACAGCCAATCTCGCGAGATCTCGAAATTGGCGAGATCTCGCGAGATTGTTATTCATAAACTCGCGGGATCTTGCTTGAGCCCCAATCTCGCGAGATTGGCATTCATTGTTAAACTCCCGAGATTTCGTCCGAGATCATTCTCGCTAAAAAAGTCCGAGATCTCGCGAGAACGAGATTGCGTTCCCTAGCCTAGTGCGAGTTGCTTCGAATTTCTGGTTCTAGGACATGCCGGTTTCCTCACGATGTTTTCCTATATCTTTTTGAGATGGGACGGGATGGGAGTTTGACATTAGACCAGCCCGTCGATTCTGTTAGAATCTCACCGTGAGAAGTTAAGTGAAGTGAGCTGTCATTCCATCTGATGCTAGGGATTAACACTAACGACAGCTCACTTTAACATCACTTCACCCGAGTTATCACGGTGAGATTTTTACAGAATAGCACTACCCGTATAAACCTTGTCGAAAGTATCCAAGGCATTTCAAAACTTAAAACGCATGATATACAACACGCATTAATTAAAAAATACGCAAACGTGTTTTAAACTAGACTAAACGTGAGTTAGATATAAAACCTCTGTACTCTGACACGTAGGTAGTTCGACGCTACCTAACCTACCCAGTGCTCCCGATCCCAAGTAATATATTCAGTCGGCACACATCACGTTTATAACGGCATGTCAAAATAAATAAACTTGTCTCATACACCGCACTACGGATAGGGATGATAATGAACTGAAATGGAGGTTTTAGAAAATAGGAATTTATTATTGCACATTTTCTTCTCTTTCCTCTTTCCCTCAATGCTGAAGATCGCGACCACATACGACGCGTCTCAAAGTTATGCGGTCTTCTGCAGTGTGGACGGCTTGGAAAATGCTGCCCTCCTACTTGCAAGTGGTCTGCCTTGAGCGCGTTTCCCTTCCACCCGACCCGGGATCATAAGCAGTATAAAATGCACACGGGCAATTGCAATTGCAGATGGCCGATGGGGTCACGACCGCCAAAAGTATGTATTTACAGAATTATCGCACTAATATTATAAAGGCGAAAGTGTATGTGTGTGTGTTTGTTACTTCTTCACGCTCAGACGGCTGGACCAATTTTGATGAAATTTGGCACACAGATAGTTTATAACCAGGATTAACACATAGAGTACTTTTTATCCCGATATTCCTACGGGATCAAGACTTATGCGGGTGAAACCACGGGGCGCAGCTAGTGTCTGCGCCGCGTCGCTTCAGTATAATTCAAAAAGGGGATAAATATAATGACCACCATAAAAAGCTTTGATACCCTTAGTTTTGTAACCAAAAATATCTACTTAACACCAGAAAAATAAAGTCTAAAAATACAATAGTACCAGCTATTTTAGTCACGACTCCACTTTAAATTGTATTCGACCACCAAATTTAGTAAATGATCACCAAATATTAAAACGCTGATATAATTTTGGTGATCGTTTACTACTTTTGGGATAACAATGATTTATTTGAACTCATTTTGCTTAAATAGGATAGCAGAATTTAAAAACTTTGGTTATAATTTTACTTTAAAATGTTGGTTTAATTTTGGTGATCATTTACTATTTTTGGGTTACTCATGATTTACTTGGAGTCATTTTACTTAAATAGGATAGCAAAGTGTTAAAACTTTGGTTATAATTTTACATTAAAATGCGAGTTTCATTTTGGTGATCATTTACTACTTTTGTCTGCTATTTGTTACTATATCTGGTGGTATGTTAAACATAAGCCATTCAAAAACGTCGCCTGCATACATTTTGTATGAAATCGTTTTGAAGCGGCGCACGGCTGCGCCACGCCTGTTCCACGCCTGCTGCCTTACGTCGCTTGTGTATGTTTTAGGCCTAAGACAATTTTAATGAAATGCAGTACCAACCGGCGAATATCCCTGTATGCACTGTGCAAAGGCACCCAAGGACAATCCCTGGTTGGTGTATCCTCGTTCAGGATATAGAAAAAAGAATACTGTTATAACCTTTCTTCCCTTTTGTCTAGTTTAGTTGATAGCAGCCCTAGCACAAAACAGATCGGTACAGTACATAAGTTATTTCATCACCCGTACGTGCACACTGCGTACAATATTGATGCCTCACTAAATATCTTTGAAGGTATATGGATGTCCTGTGTTACGTACTTCGGCTTTTTTATTATCTGTGTGAGATCCCTAGGTAGACTTAGTACCCATTTATCTGACATACTGCCATCGTACGAGTCTTTACTTGTTGTATAACAGCTGTAAGGTACCTATTTAATAGTATGGAAACACTGTAGTCCGTTCGCATTTATTTTACTTGTGACAGTAGCAACCAAACAGTAACCTCGTAACAAATCACAGTGATTTTGACAGAACTGTCCTTGGGTTTCTACATATTTAAGTAAGTAATTCATGCAGGGGAATACACTGGTATTCAGCTGCACGAATTACCTTCCTACCTACCCTTCCTTCCTACCTCATTTTATTGAAGTCGGTTAAAATACTGATTTTTAACCGACTTCGAAAAAAGGGAGGAGGTTCTCAATTCAACAATTGTGATTAGTCGATTCCTGCACGTCTCTGCTCCGCTTCTGTGGAAACGCACCCTCACACGTAATACCCCGCACTGATTTTTTTGGCAACCCTGCAGTATCACAGTCAGAACGTTGGCCATCCCTACCGACGCCTGCTTCTAAACATAAAAACATACACGCAGGCCCATTCGAAGTTCACACATACATCTCTGTCGCACAAAAAACTTGTGCTACACAACTTCTAACGGTCCTGAAGTTCGCAATAATAGGGTAGTTTTGCTGCCTCGAATTCTTAAAGGGTTGGTGGGAATTATAGGTTAGTTTGGTGGAGGGTCCGTGGGTGTAGGGTGTATCGACATAAAGGCTGTGTTAGTAAAATTACAGGAACACGAGACATTCCATCTTCATTCTCTTAGGTTGGCAACGTAATTGTGATCCCCTTGGCGTTATATTATGTATCTTTCTGTGTTTCGGCTGCATTGATATAGCCTCCAGAGGCGCTGGGGCCGATGCTTGCCAGGGTCGCGGGTTGTTCGAAAGAGTTACCGTGGCCCCTGGCACAGGCAACTGAAGGAACACGGGTGGGTTTTAGTCAGTAAAAGTCTGACACACCCTCCCGCTCCGACCAGAGCGGGAGAAGTTATTTGATAATTTACCAGCCAAAAAAAAAAATGGGCTTAGACATGTGACAATCGCTTTCAAAGCGTTTCGTATTTGCACGATGACTTTCCACAGGATTGACATAAGCTTTTCGGTAGCTTTAAATGTCAATCCAATTTATTTTTAACCGACTTCAAAAAAAGGAGGAGGTTATCAATTCGACTGTATTTTTTTTTTTTTTATTTTTTTTTTTTATGTTTGTTACCTCATAATAACCGACTGGGTGAACCGATTTTCATGATTCTTTTTTTATTTGAAAGCTGGTGCTTCCCGTGTGGTCCCATTGTCACCATTTCAATATCTGATGGTGGGATCTTGTAGAAATCGGGGGAACTCTTCAATAAATAACAGCAGATTAACCGCGATTGTTGCTATAGCATATCCAAGCATTGTTTACACCATCACACAACATAATATCACGCCTGTACTCACTACAAAGGTTATAATTTTTTTTATGATAATAATAATTACGCAGTCGCACAACATAACATCACGTCTGTACCCTATAAACGCAGATGCAGCTTCCTGTCACTGATATTTACATAGCAAGTAGTGTTTATATGAATTTGATTGGGGTAGATATAACTAAAAAGTGAAAAATAAAACATTTTATATGTAAAAAAAACAACCGACTTCCAAAAAAACACTACAAAGTGAAAAATAATTTTAATTTCGGAAGTCGGTGTCAAAAAACCAAAATGCGGAACCAACGAAATTTAAAATTATTTTTCACTTTGTAGTGTTTTTTTGGAAGTCGGTTGTTTTTTTTACATATAAAATTTTTTTTAACTTTCCATTTTCGTTACCGCAGATAGAACATCATTATGTCTAGGCTCTCGTCTAATAGTACAGACACCAGAACATCAAGCTACCCGATACTGTCAAATTTTCATAATCAACATTGAACCTTATGCTTTAGTGATAAAGTTGAAAATATATTAAAGAAATTTGACAGATTGTAGTAGTAGCTTGATGTGCTGGCGTCTGTACATCCGTCTCACCCTGTGCAATCAGCCTCGGTACCAACTTACTGACTAGATAGTCTTTTTAGGAATGCATGAGCTGTTCTTCAGTTGCATTCGGTTAGACTGGAAGCCGACCCCAACATAGTTGGGAAAAGGCTAGATGATAATGAGCTGTTCTTCAGCAGCTCGTGATGATACGACAGAAGAAGCTTACAGAATGAGGAAGTGCATTCCTCATTCATAACAATATAATATCTAAGCTTCCAGACCACCTATTTACCAGCAGGTAGGCCATTCCCAAACATCTTCATCTGCCTAGCCTTTTCCCAACTATGTTGGGGTCGGCTTCCAGTCTAATCGGATGCAGCTGAATACCAGTATTTTACATGGAGCGACTGCCTATCTGACCTCCGTAACCCAGTTACTGGGTAATACGATACCCCTAGGTAAGACTGGTTGTCAGACTTTCGGGCTTCTGACTACCCGTAACGACCGTCAAAGATCTACGAATGACAGCCGGGACCAACGGCTTAACGTGCTTTCCGAGGCACAGAGGGGTCTCGGTGTGTAAAGATGGTCACCCATCCACAGACCAACCGCGGCAAGCGTAGCTTAACCTGATCAACAACTCTCCCCAACAACTTTCCCCAAAGAACATAAGTCGAAATATGAAAAAAAAATTTGGCCCTCCCATAGTAAATCAATCAGCTGGTAGTCAGTTTTGTAAGGGAGGGCCAAATTTTTTTTTCATATTTCGACTTATGTTCTTTGGGGAAAGTTGTTGAGTTTCATGAGCACATTCACCTCCTTCAGGGTTGATACCCCCTTTCCGTTACACCCTGTATATCAGTAGAACAATTTCTATGGAAACGCGCGCGACGATTCACACAGGGGCGAACTGTCGCGCCGCAACATGGTTGCGCCGCGAGTCCAATAGGAACATTTTGTATGGCGACGCGGCGATAACGCGGCGATATTCGCGCAGCGGTTGCGACTCCATACAAAATGTTCCTTTTGTATGGCGACGCGGCGATATCGCGGTAGCGGCCGCGATTCGCGTCGCTTTAGTGTGAAAGGTATTGCGGCGCGATAATATCGCAGAATCGCCGCGCGATAAGTCGCGCCAGTCTGTTCGAGCCTTTAAATGCTGCGGACACGCGACGATTTTGTTGTGGTTCGACCAAAAATACTTGTCAGATCACTATCGGTATATTATGTTGAAGGGTTTTTCCTGTTGCAGTTTGGCAAATAAGCATTGGTACGAAGTTATTGGTTCAAATTAGTCACCGTTGCCTATTGGCACTTCTAAAATTCAAAGACATGTGACATCTACCGACCCGCACTGGGCTCGCGTGGTGCATTATGGCCCACTCTCTCTCACCAAGAGGTTGATAATTGGCACTTGCTGTCAAAGTTAAAAGTGCCAATATTCCTGCCATAGCCTTTCAAATCACATCAAGCTAATTTGCTACAAGAATAGGTTTCCCTCGGATTTAACAGAATAAAGCAGCCGTGCGATTATGTCACCATCTCACCGTGAAAGCTTGGGTGAAGTGAGCGTGGAGTGAGCTATTCGCTAGAGATTAACACTATTAAGTGCTCACTTCACTTATGATTTCACGGTGAGATTTTTACAGAATCGACCGGCAGATCTACTATTGTGTATAGTGTGCATACTGTGGCTTCAGTAGCAATAGAAAATTTTACTCAAACATTCCTTTATTTTTTAATAGAAAGATTTATAAAGTTTGTTAGAGAAATTCATCCTTATTATTTTATTGGTCCTATTATTATTGGTCCTAACGATCAATGAAATAAAAGTACAGGGTGTAATTTTTACAGATTTTAGTCGGTTCGATTCCCGGGAGTGGCAAGCGAATTTTCGAAATCTTTGAATTCAGTTTTCTTTCTATTTAAAAATAAAGGAACGTTTTCTTTGAGTAAATTTTTTTTATCTACAGGTGACATTACAAAATTCCAGCCTGTAGACATTAGGTACATACAACTGTCCGCTAAAGGGTCGTCGTGATTTGAATATTCGGACAGTTTAAGTTGGTAGGCAATTTGTTTATTAATTAATTTATATGTTTTTATATCCTGATATTATAAATGCGAAAGTTAGTTTTTTTGTTTGTTAGGTACCTTGTCACGACTAATCCACTGAACCGATCATCATGAAATTTTGCATATACGTTGTCAGGGGTATGGAAAAGGTCAAATTCAAATTAAAATTCATTTATTTGCCAGAATGTAGGTTTACAAATGTATGATCTTAAAGTATAATGAAAACTATAATGGCCCCTTTACATTCTACCATTACTTATGGTGTGCAAATCTTTAATTTTACCCTATACAATTACATTCCTTTAGTTATAAGGTCCCATAAAAACAGAAAAGAAAATAAAATTATAGACAGTAACAACAGATAACAAATAATGTCTCATGCATAATAAGTATTTAAGGAACAAATTAATTAATAGATGTCAAATTATCCCTATAATCTATATTAGTTCAGCAGATCTATAAAGTTTAATAAAAATGTCAGATAATAAATATAAATGTCACTATAAATAAATTGTAATTGATAATGTCATAAATAGTATAATGTACATGTCATAGGGAGATGTCATTTAATGCATAAAAAAACTGTTCCCGAGAAAAAGAACAATAACTTTGGACGGTCACAATTGCTTTAGGATGCTAGATGGCGCTACGTGTCTTTCGAATCATCATTGAAATATGACCCGACATTCTGAGCAGTATTCCAACAAAAAGTACTAGGCTTGCATGAATTCACGATATTATTATATTTTTAATAGGATTTGGATGAAATTTTACACACAGATGGTATATTATAACCCGGATCAACACAAAGGGTACCTACTTTTATCCCGGTAATACGTTTCTTAGGGATTATTTCCGATCTCTACGCGTGCGAAGCCCCGTGCAAAAGCTAGTAGAGTATATAGTGCCAAACGTAACAGTCAAAAGAAAGGAAGAAAGTTCACTTGGGAGTCTTGGGACCTCATCACCTCACTCAAGTGAGCGCACACGAAAGCGAACTCATTTGTTTTTAAAGTAAATCATCGCGGATTCACAACGAGACACCGTTCGAATTTCGAAGTGATGTTTAGAGAAGAACATTTTCAAGTGCCCTGCTAAGTACTTGTCATTCTGGCAATTCCATATTTCCTTGTATTCAGTCATATCATATCATGGAGTAGGGAATTAACTTGGGAGTCCAAGTTGAGCGGCTCTGAGAGTTCTAAGTTTTCTCTTTGAGGTGAAAACATAAGTTTTGAAGTATGTAGCGGGTACGCTACTGTTATTTAGGTTGGGATTTGTGTGACATGCAATAGGTGAGTGAGAAAGGATACAGTTAGACATTGTTTTCCCGTGAATTTTTTTATTATAAAGAGGTAAAAGGAGAATAGGCAAAAATGTAAGGAAGGTGATCCTGGCACCAGTAACAACTACACATATGTCAATAGATAAGTATTTTAATATTATACGAGTACAATAACTACAAGGGCGACTCATTTCAAATCGCTGTGTGAATAAAGTATGGCGATGTTTCGTAGGACTGACCTGAAACGCTAGATAACGCAATCTTTTGTTCAATTCTTGTCGTCGGTCTTAGTTTGAATATTCGCAAATGGATGCATTCCAATGATAATACTGCATGATTTTTTTACCGTCTCCAAATTTTTTAAGGGTGTTCTACCCATGAATATGAACAACTTTCACTATGGGACCAACTCTGAAATCACGAAAAAAAATCTGCTGTTTCATACATTTTGGTCAAGTAGGTATTGAACTTTTGTATTAAACAGCTGAATTTTTTCAAAAATCACCCTGTATAATGGCATGATACCATCAAGCTCGGCTGATGAAGGACCTGAACGCTCGAAACGGAAACCTTGAAAAGTTACTAGTAAATCCATAGAGTGTGGGCTCATTAGATGGATCTCAACGATTCCTGTTCATTTTACCTGATAACGAGGACCTGATAACTGACCTGGACCCTTGATTACGGAACCCTTGAGTGCTTTTACTATTATTACTGTTATTGCTGTGCTATTACCTACTATTACACCCATCGGGTCTGGGCTCATTAGATGTATCGTAACGAGGTCTGTTGTCTCTGTTCTGTTCTGTTATGTAATAAATATCTCGAAAACTAATGAATTTCGGCCATACATATGAGGGTTCAATTTGTTGCATTTTCAAAATCAACATCAAGTCATTTATTCAAACTAGGCTGAGAATCAGCACTTTTCGAAAGTCAAAATTAGAAAAGACGGTCCCCCAAAACGCCCGCCCTTCACCACTTCTTAATGCTTTCGCATTTTGGCCCCCCCTGTCAGCTCCTGACGGATATACGTCGAATTACAAATACGTCGAGTTACTATACAACGTGTAACGTTAAATGCGCAAAACCTGAAAATAGTTTGATCAGAATAACGAGCAGAATTAATTGAACCACTTTTTAATATAGGTCACATTTTTCAAAAAATCTTCATTAAAAACGTTGCCGTGTCTATTTATTAATAGGTCAAGCAAGCCAATGTCAGCGCGGGGCGCAGCGGCCCGGTGACGACTCCTCCGTCGATAAAGCGTCGTCGCAGACGCAAGAAACGATCAGAATGACCAGTAAAACTAAAACAGCACATAAAACCTTTACAATTTTTTTAATGACTTATTTTCTCTCTGAAATATGTCAATTGACTTAAAAATCAGTTGGGGTGTGTGAGGTTTTGCGCATTTAACGTTACACGTTGTATACTTACAGTTTACTTATCATATCAGATACCAGATAACGCACATTTCGCCAGATAACGTAGAGATAATATGGATTACTACACGTTTATTTACAGAATCATGGACATAATTATATTATTAAAAACTAAGGAAGATCTTTGAAATTTCAATATTTTTGTGATTGACACAACCAGTTCAGGTATTTTTATTATGGCCTTCGAAGACAAAATTAAATTAAACATTTTCATCTGCCGAGCCTTTTCCCAACTATGTTGAGGTCGGCTTCCAGTCTAACCGAATGCAGCTGAATTTATTTATTTATCCGTATTTTACATGGAGCGACTGCCTATCTGACCTCCACAACCCAGTTACTGGGTAATACAATACCCCTTGGTAAGACTGGTTGTCAGACTTTCGGGCTTCTGACAACCCGTAACGACTGTCAAAGATCCACGATTGACAGCCGGGGCCAATGGCTTAACGTGCTTTCCGAGGCACAGAGGGGTCTCGGTATGTAAAGATGGTCACCCATCCACAGACCAACCGCAGCAAGCGTAGCTTAACCTGATCGATCGACCTGTACGGCTGTTATTTTACTAAGTTTATAAAACAATATCCACACAAAGACCATAATTATATAAAAAACTCGGCCCCTCCCAAACCACCGTCCCTTATATCCCAAAGTTATCCCAAGACTAAATCCTGGTATCAAATTAGACATGCAAATAACGTTTTGATGAACATAGTAAGCGATATACTATTGAGTTGTGCTAAGTGATTGTGGACTTAAGACCTCCCTTCCCTCCCTCCCTGAGGCCCTGAGGGACCTGTGATTAGAGGTAGTTTGGAGGAAGTGCCTTAGAAGATTCGGCTTAAGTCGGCAGTGTTTTGAGTTTCTCAAACATATTTTTGCAGATTTTCTTATTGTTTTTGGGTGTACTAAAAGGGCGCATAGAAGGGGTGCCTCCAGCTTGGCTATTCACAACCATCCGACAAGTTATCGTATCAAAAATGATAATTTTCGATTCTGTAAAAATCTCACCGTGAAATCATAAGTGAAGTGAGCACTTAATAGTGTTAATCCCTAGCATTAGGGAATGACAGAGCTAACTTCCCGCTCACTTCACCTAAGTTCTCACTGTGAGATTTTTTTACAGAATAGCACTGCTGATTTGCCTTGCCCCCGACATCAAACAGCTGTCGGAAGAATTGCGGTAATTTATTTATTTAAATTGTCAAAAATTACGGGTTTTTGACTTATGAACAGCGTTAAGAGAATTCTTCCGATAACATTGATTGATGTTCGGTACGGTACGGAAGCGTATCGATGGTTGTGAATAGTTAGTAAGTAAGTAAGTATTTATTTGCATAAAACATGGTATACATGGTGTTACAATAATTTACAATAAAGATCTTACATGTTTTGCCAGAATTGTACTTAGCATGCATATTATGTTCACTTAATACTAACATGAGAATTTGTTATCCATAAATTCTTTAAGACTAGAATTTTTTCAAGTTTAACCAGTCAAACAATTTTCCCCTAAATAATCTGGAGTTTAAGTTTTTTTATGCTACTCGGTATGTTATTATATATACTAACACAATTATATAAGCAGCTTTTATTATATTTAGCAAGCTTGGGAAGATCATGCAGAACGAGTCTCTGAGGATCACGCCGGCTCCTTGGATTAATATCATTGGCTGATATAAACAGGTCTTTATGTTTATTAACGAACATACATATTTCAAATATATAAAGCGACGGCAGCGGTAACAAACCTGATTTCTTAAATATGGGTTTACAAGATTCCTGTTATGCGGTCAATCTCGCTACCATCCTGCTGCTTGTTTAATATTTTACCATAAAGTACCACAATACGAGCTACTTTTACAGTACTTTTCAACCTTTATGCTTAATTGCTGCAATCGCGGACGATTTGCTGTTCACCATTTTTATGTTCTGATTTCTACCTGCGATGGTCTCAAATCATCACATTAATTTATTTTCAGGTAACAAAGACCCATAGATAAATACCTTAACTTAAGTATTCAGCATTGCCATACAACGTGGTAATGCTGCCAGCCTTTTGGGCACGTTTCCTATTGACAGCGATACGGACGAATTTTTTGATGCCCTTTGATTATTTGCCCTCCTTTTTATATACTTGTACATATTATTATTATTATTTTATGTATGCATATAACAATATAAAATATGTGTTAGTAAATAAAACTTAAAAACTATGTTAATACGAGTATCACTTAGTTGCACTAAGTGTTTGGGCCTTCCGCGGTGGCACTTGTCCGCGAATGCGGAAAGCGGCGGAATACAACATCCTGTGGCCAAAAGCTTTCTTCCATCACCTGATGCAGGTAGCAAGTTGGTATGCGCAACACAAACGCCTTAATAATATATGTATTATACTCGTAGAACTCATAATAATTGCTGTCACTAAGCTAAAACTCTTCCGAATTAAAAACAACAATCATCGTTATCGGTTTTTTAAACTCTAAAACGTCACTGCAAAAACCCACCACTAGTTTTAAAGTAATCTCTCAGATCGATCAATCTTAAATAGTACCCGTTTAACCATAAACCTACATTATTCCTACGATTCTACGTCTAATTCTAAATAGTCCTACTTCGGGTGCACGCATTAGCTCCGTGGCAGGAAGGATTAGTAATCGAACATGAAAGTAGGCCCTGTTTCTTGCGTCAGGCAAGAATATTAACTAACACACTGGGTTTTGATTTCGTAGTGGTTCTAAGTTTACTTGTAAATCAAACTTATACATATACTTATACATATGCTTAGAAAGCCGATACACTGCCTCGTTGGTCTAGTGCAATAAGAGGGACAGCTGAGCATGAGATGCTGGCTTCGATTCCCGGGGCGGGCTTTTGCCCGCCCCGGGAATCGAAGCCAGCATCTTTTCATCTGGAATTTCTCAGAAGCAGCCCGTACTCTCGATTGGTGCCCAGTTGAGATTGATTTATCCCGTTTAGTAGTGTACGCGTATTTTACATGGAGCCAATACCAGTATTTTACATGGAGCGACTGCCTATCTGACTACCACAACCCAGTTACTGGGTAATACGATACCCCTAGGTAAGACTGGTTGTCAGACTTTCAGGCTTCTGACTACCCGTAACGACTGTCAAAGATCTACGAATGACAGCCGGGACCAACGGCTTAACGTGCTTTCCGAGGCACGGAGGGGTCTCGGTATGTAAAGATGGTCACCCATCCACAGAACAACCGCGGCAAGCGTAGCTTAACCTGATCGATCGACCTGTGTGGCTGTTATTATTTAGCCACGAGCCCCTCTAACACCCACAAGATTCAAGATGACTATTTTTAGCCTCAACAAACAAATATAGTTTCCATTAAGCATATATTAAAACACACAGTACCGTTAATCTAACAGATGAGTAAGACGGACGTGTTTGAGTACATTTTAGCAACTCTTTTATAAAGCTTCACATAGCTATACAAAGCATGGAGATGTGGGACGAAATGCAGAAGGGTCACCGCTTGATATCTTTTTCCATAGAATCACGAGAGAAGTTAGGTGTTACCCTGGGTTTTGAAGGTCAGATAGGCAGTACATAAACAGCCTACAATGTTCCCACTGCTGGGACACAGGCCTCCTCTACGATAGAGGGAGTGGGCCGTAATCCACCACGCGGGCCCAGTGCGCGTTGGTAGCAGATGTCACATTTCTTCGAATTTTTGGTTCTAGGATATGCCGGTTTCCTCGCGATGTTTTCATTCACATATCAAAAAAAAAAAAATCAGCTGTTCCCTACATTTATGTTCGTACGAGTCGTCAAAATGTAAGGAACAGCTGATTTTTTTTCGCGATTTCGGATTTGGTCCGATAGTAAAAGTTGTTTGTAATGATGAGTAGAATCATGTGTTTAAGTATCGGTCACTAATTACCAGTCACCCTATAGATAGGCAGTCGCTCCATGTAAAATGCTGGTATTCAGCTGCATCTGGAAGCCGACCACAGCATAGTTGTGAATACGCAAAGGCTAGGCTAATGATATTTAGAGAGAGACAGACGGAAAAGAACTAAGCTCGACCAGGGCTCTGAACCGGTTTAAAAAGAGCGGTTAATTTCGATGAAATACCGGTAAATATATCGTTCCCTCATTAACCGGTTAAACAAGTGAACTGTTCATATGTAACCCAAATGACAAAGGTTACCGGTTACATAAGCACAAACGGTTTTGACACCCAAATTAACCGGTTAATTCCGTAAGTCGTAAATATTTTTCGTCTACTTTTTTAACACTTCCAACAACTTATAGTGACATTAGTACATTTAGTACCCCAGAAAACATTAGGAAAAAAAATGTTTGATCTGAGGACGTCAAATACAACCGGAGAACTTAAATGGTGCGGGTAGATTCATGTTGCGACTTGCTTAGTTAGGGGGCGGGGGGTGTTTAACCGGTTAATTTTCACTTTCAAAACCAAAATTCATGAAAAACCGGTTTCCCGCAAAAACCGGTAAAAACCGGTAAAGTGCAAACCTTAACCTAAATCGATTTCGGTTTGGGGTCAATGACCGTAACCGGTTAAGAATTTCAACCGGTTTCCGAGCCCTGCTCTTGACATTATGACAGACTGACTACGCAATTCCAACACCACTGAATATATGTATGTATAAAAATGTTTGGAGGATTACATAGAGATGCAAACCTAATTTCCTAAATATCTTTGCGTAGTACTCAAACAAAGTCGCCGAAATGTCTGTACGCGCGTATCTTCCGAATGTCTGCACCAAATTGGATCATTCTTTTTTTTTGTGTTCGGTATTGCCCGGACAAGCAGGGTAATTGCGTAATACACTATCAGTTGCAATGGGTTTCATTTTTACAGTTCAATAAGGGATTGAATTAATTAATTGATTCTTCATTGTGTTATTTACGTTCTTGAGCAGACACATTTTTCGAACATAATTATGGAGCAATGGATTAGCAATATGCTTCAAAATGATTCAAATTGAGAGTAATAGTGTGTTACGCAATTAGTATGAAGGTTTGTATGAAAGAAAATTTCGGAAATTCGAAAAAAAAATTGCACCCGTGCGAAGCTGAGGCGGGCCGCTAGTAATTATTATAAATGGGAAAGTTTGCTCTGCACTGCCACCGATAACGCCTTGGATGTGGCGAAGTTTTGGGCAAAAAACAAAATTTAATAACTGTCGTGCCAGCGACACGAAGTTGAAGATTGGAGTAATATATTTTCTCTTTCCCACAATATAATACAGCATGCTTTGTTTACCGACTGCCAAATTTTTACAGGGTGTTCCACCCATGAATATGAATAACTTTCACTTTTTCTGAGATCATGAAAAAAAAAAATCTGCTGTTTCATACATTTTGGTCAAGTAGGTATTGAACTTTTATATTAAACAGCTGATTTTGTTTTCGTCATTTCAGAGTTGGTCCCATAGTGAAAGTTGTTCATATTCATGAGTAGAACATCCTGTAAAAATTAGGAGCC
Source organism: Eremobia ochroleuca (assembly GCA_949629135.1). Classification (NCBI taxonomy): domain Eukaryota; kingdom Metazoa; phylum Arthropoda; class Insecta; order Lepidoptera; family Noctuidae; genus Eremobia; species Eremobia ochroleuca. The sequence goes on along the minus strand of OX451412.1, from coordinate 4,393,319 downwards.
TGAAAAAAAAATCATCCACTATAAGATAATGTCAGGAGTTGTGAACCTTCTCTTCTCATCTCTGCAGTGGTCTCTACAAGTACTTATACTGAAAGTAAAAATAATACAACATGCGAGTGTTAATGAGTGTTATCCGTTGCCTTATAAACTGTTATTAGTGGTTTTAATTCACTGTTAGGGCTCTGTTTGCTTTACGCCGAACGTGAGTGATGTTTGCTTGTAGCAGACGTGTGACGCATGTGTTAGGAAAAGTTTTTAGTCATCGTTCAGATCTTGTATTGTAAAAATAAAATCCAAAATTGGCTTTAATCACACGAATATGAAGCCACAGAGAAACTTAGAAGTCGTCTCATAAACAGCAAGTCGACATGCATGGCTAATTTACGATTTGTTATTTTTTTTTCGTCTCACGTTGTTTTTTTTTTATTCTTCCATTCCAACAATATTATATCCCTGATCTATTAGTAGATGTTTGTACAACTATGAGTTGTCCGGGTAGTTTGGAGACCTCAGCACAGGTATTCCTAGTACACGCTCCAGTCTCCACAACATCAATGTATTTTGTATACACAATTATTATTTATTGTACAAATTTTACGCACATATTAAAATACTAGCCGCGCCCCCTGGTTTCACCCGCATAAGTGTCGATTCCGAGGGAATATCGGTATAAAAAGTGTTAATCCTTGTTATAAACTATCTGTGTGCCATTTGTTCTGAAAATTCTGTGAAGCCAAATTTTTTAAGTGTCAAAAACTTTGACTTCAAATAACTTTTCAGAAGTTATTTCTTAAAAAAAAATACGGTATTTCACCTGTTCCGTGGCAAACTTTAAACTAAGTATCTGTATAAACCAGGAATCGAATCCGTGACCTGTAAGTAACATAGAAGCGATGCTCTCAGCAACTTTTCCATGTTTCCACATGGAAAAGTTGCTGAGAGCATCGCTTGAAATTGACCATTCAAGCAATTTTTTGCTCATAACCGAACAGCCATAAGGAATTTTTAAAATAAGTTTCTAGAATGATCGTTTACCCACTAAACGAGCATTCTAGAAACTTATTTTAAAAATTCCTTATGACTGCTCCGTACACCGATGACAAGACATGTACACACGAGGGCTCATAAAGCTATAATATTCCAGTATAAGCTGACCTCTCATTGTACGGAAAACCTTTACATCATGTATCAGAAAACAGTGGCGGTATCTACAATGCCATTGATTTCTGGCAACAACAGACGCATGCATTGACAGGTCTGTGTGGTTCTTTCCTCAAAATACCATCTCAGACGCTTATCTGCGTGGTGGTTATTTGGCCTGACCAAAATTATGTCTGGACTATAGAAGAGGCTGTGACCTCTTAAGTTTGTTGCGGTCTTTCTTCAAGCAGCGTCAGGTGGTACACCTTGTGTTGTCATCTGACATTATGCTGAGCTGAGGCCCTTTTGGCATTATAATCTTTGTTTTCTGTTTTTATAGCTATCAACTAAGCCTATCGCAGTCCACTGCTGGACATAGGCCTCTTACAGACTGCGCCACAACACCCTGTCCTCCGCCTTCCGCATCCAGTCTACCCCAGCTACCTTCTTTAGGTCGTCCGTCCATCTAGCTGGGGGCGTCCCGCTTATAGTTATAAAGTGTTTTTATTTCGCTGTAATTCCAATAAACGCATTTTCTTTCTTTCTTGCTTCTCAGAGTAGTCAAATAGGCAAAACAACCAACCTCATCTAGTTAAAAAAAAATAAAAATTGTTACGTGTTGAAGTGTTATTTTGAATCAATAACAGAAATAAATATAAGTTAATGCGAGGTCAACTTAAACTGGAGATGAATAGCTTGATTTGTCGTCGAGTGTACGTCTAAGACAGATTTTACGAGTAAAAAGACGTTAAGAGAGTTATAATAAAAAGTCTTTGTATTCGCGAACGATGCATAAAATTGAGTATAAGAAAATATTAAAGTTCGGGTGATCGCATAAAGGAATTACTGCCTTTATGGTCAGTCATAACTGTTCAACCAAGTATGGGATGTGAAGGGGATAAAAATAAACAATAGCGTTTATTTCTATGGTTTATGAGGAAATATAATGGTATAATAGGTATGTCATGTTTTAGCGCTCATGGGGACAGTGGATATTTGAAGATGCGCGTATTTTCAGAAACCACATAACCCGGCCACCGGCTGTCATTCGTAAAACTGACAGTTGTTTCGGGTAGTTAGAAGCTCAGAAGCCTGACAGTCAATGTTTTTCTTCATCGTTTCGAGAGCAGTTGTGGTGAAATAAATTATACTAAATAAAACGCTTACTTACCATACCTTAATGACTACTTAGGGCGAATTTCACTAATGAAACTTAATAATAATTTAATTGGTGAAATTCGTCCTTAATATTTTTACCACGACTTGATCTTTAGATCGACTCTCCTAGTAGCGAAATACAGAACAATTATAATAAAAAGTACTCTATGGCAGTGTTTTTCAAGTATCACTACACAGCCTGTATATTGACAAAGTTTCTTGTCAGACTATATTCCAATACCGGGTTAGTTTCCAAAGACCAGCCAAATCTAAGGATGTGGTACAGACCATCAAACTGAACAACTTTCTCCATGGGACCAATATCGTATTCGCGAAGAATTTATCAACTGTCCCTTAGAAAACTTCAATACCTACTCGACCTAAACGTATGGCGCGGCTGAATTTTTATTCGCGAATACGATGTTGGTCCCATGGACAAAATTGTTCAGTTTGATGGTCCGTACCACATCCTTAAATTTGGCTGGTCTTTGAAAAATAACCCGGTATATTTTGTGCCCAAAAAGTCTGCAACTTAAACTGTACATACCTTTCAAATGACATAATAACATACACTCTTCGACGTCTCTCAACCAGTTTTGCAACATTTTATGAGAAGACATGATTCATCTCGCTTCACTATTGTATCTTCACCGATGTGACTGTTTCCCTGACTCATCGCTCACAATATAACCAACTTTGTCCTAGTTTCCGAGGTATTAACGGTTTAGTCACAAAACACTGGCATAATCTGTGGTTATTAATTATTGCATCTTCTGTAAAGTTCACTGCTCACCTCATTCAAGTGAGCGCACACAGTTCGAAAGTGAACACATTTGTTTTTCAAGTAGGTAAATCATCGCGGATTCACAACGAGACAACGTTCGAATTTCGAAGTGATGCCGATGTTACGAGGTATCGTATTACCCAGTAACTGAGTTGTGGAGGTCAGATAGGCAGTCGCTCCATGTAAAATATTGGCATTCAGCAACATCTGGTTAGACTGGAAGCCGACCCGAACATAGTTGGGAAAGGCTGGGCAGAACTCGGCAGAAGAAGATGATGTTGTTTAGGGAGTAATATTAACACAAATATTGGCCAGTCAACAAGGTTGGTAACTGCACCGGGCACCCCCTACATTCAGTCACAATCCGCAAGACATTGTAGAAATCCATAGCTTCATATGCTTACAAAATCCTCTGCACAACAGCGTAAATAACGCAATCAGTGTTGTTAAACTGTCAAAAAGAATGACATTGTAAGTTTGTTACTCAATTACCCCGCTGGCTGGTTTAATTGATGAAGTTTCGTTTGGTGTGTTCCAGAATTTATTGTAGTTCTTCGCATAGTGACTGTCCGAAGTACGAAGGTCTCTCGATATGGAAGATCGAGCACCCACCTTAACAAGATCAATGGGATAGTCATAATCATATCCCATAGTTCTACAAACAGAATGTAAAGAAAGTCCTCCAGACCGCCATGGCGACCAGTTTCAACGGAGACTAGGTATCAGCGCGGGAGATATTATAGTGCAGGCGTGTGTACGCAGACACAGGTGCACTCCCTCTTCTACTATTTGTTTATTATTATTATTACTATTTTTTTTGCAATATTACTTTTGTTGTTTATATTTTGTTATATCGCACTATTTATACATACTCATTATTGTTTTTTATCTGACACAATTTTTTATTTTTTTATTTATTTAAGTATGCATACACACGTCACGTTCCAGTATAAAACTGATATACATCCGTTACCTCACAAATCTGGTCCAGTTGAAAACCAGCGTCAGGCACCAGTTGTCTGGCATTTTTGCTGAACTGGGCCTTTTTGGCGCAGCCGTGAGGCACACCTTCCTGTTTAATTTCTTACATCGGACTTTACACTTTGTTATTTGATTTTTATTTGTTCTTATCTGATGTATGTCTCAAGTGTACTGTGTGTCTTACAGTCTGTGCTAAATAAATGTATTTTCTTTCTTTCTTTTTTTCTTTCTTTCTTCCCTCACTCTCATAGTCCGATGGGACGGCAATCCGACTCGACTGGAGGGAGATCAGGCGGTCGATTCTGTTAAAATCTCACCGTGAAATCATAAGTGAAGTCAGCTTACAACGTGTGAGTAAAGTCAGCGTATAAAAAAAAAAAATATTTTACTAGTAACCCTAGCGATTATTATTTTCACTGTATAGCTTATCGATAATCTGTGAACAGCGTTGTGGGCTGCAATATCGTCTACATGTTTTGTGTATTTCTTATTTCGAAGTTTTATATTGTGGCTGTTTGTTGTTCCTCTTGAATAAAAATAAAGCTTGAAGTGAGCAGTGTCAATAGTGTTAATCCCTAATGACAGCTCACTCCACGCTCACTTCACCCAAGTTTTCACGGTGAGATGGTTACAGAATCGCACGGCAGGCGCAAGACGAACGACTTACGTGCTTTCAGAGGTACAGGGCTATCACATCGACAACTTCCAAACTCGGAAAGAAACCACGGACCCAGAAAGTACACAATCATTCAAATTACTATTGACAAAAGTTACTATGAATACATCATTACCAATTACTGCTTGCAATTCAAATTGGACCCTTACAAAAACCGGCAAAACGAATGACATATAATTTTTATTGTAAATATAATTGCGTATGATATATCGCTGGCAACCCCATTCCAATCTTATAATGGTTCATAATGCAAGGATAGGGTTACAAGACTAAAAAATTAGGGGACCATGTGACAACATTGAAAGTTGAAACCGCTACTTGTTATTTATTTATGTTCTAGGTTTTTTAGGGTTCCGTACCTCAAAAGGTTTTTCCTTTTAAAAAAAATGAAAAAACTGAACGCTTATATGATCACTTCGCTATTTGTCCGTCCGTCCGTCCGTCCGTCTGTCTGACAAGATCCTATTTCGCAGAAACGCGTGTAGGTATCAAGTTGTCAACGCAATGAAATAATACGGCCAAATGTATGTGACTTTTGATACTCCGAAATAAATCAACGTATTGAGTACGACCCGTTGGCCTAGAATTATGATATTTGGCAATTTTTAAATTTTTAACTAAGAATTTTTCATTTGCTACTAGAAACTTACATTTGTACTCGTCGTTGGAGAATTGACCGTGACTTTTATCGATGTATTAGCGCACGTTTTCTACTACAAAATTAGGTAGTTCTTGGGATAAATTCATCCCAACTACGGAACCTTTCATTGTGCGTGGTCCGACTCGCACTAGGCCGATTATATATATATTTTTTTCTTTTAATTAATGTGTGTGTTGTGCAAGTGGCATACGATTAAGGTACAGACGCCAGCACATCAAGCTACCCGAAACTGTCAGATTTTCCCAATCAACTTTGAACCTTATGCTTTAGCGCTAAAGTTGAAAATCTATTAAAGAAATCTGACAGATTGTAGTAGCTTGATGTGCTGGCGTGTGTACCACTTACAATCAATCTTCTCCTCTAGTATAGTCACGAAACAGTTACAAACAGAAACGGCAAAAAGTTTAAATTGACGTAAGCTGTCAAATGTCAAACCGTATGTCATCTCTCTAAATGAATGCATTCGACTTTGTAATTACGACATGGCCAAAGGTGCTTTTAATGAAAAGTAAGTGGACCAAAATATAATTAATAAAAGGGCTGTTTTTTCCAACGCAAGATAATTTTTTTATCCGAGGAAAAATTTTGAATTTTTGACAGTTCTTCCATACAAAAACTGTCAGACGTCAATTTTATTCGGCGAATAAAAAATATCTGTCGATTGAAAAATCAGCCCAATGTCATCATCATCTGCCTAGCCTTTTCCCAACTATGTTGGGGTCGGCTTCTCGTCTAACCGGATACAGCTGAATACAAGTATTTTACATGGAGCGACTGCCTATCTGACTTCCACAACTCAGTTACTGGGTAATACGATACCCCTTGGTAAGACTGGTTGTCAGACTTTCGGGCTTCTGACGATAAGTAACGACTGCCAAAGATCCACGAATGACAGCCGGGACCAACGGCTTCACGTGCTTTCCGAGGCACGGAGGGGTGTCGGTATGTAAATATGGTCACCCATCCACAGGCCAACCGCGGCAAGCGTACCTTAACCCAATAGAGATAGCCCAATTCTTGAAGAAGGCTTTAGGCTATTCAACATCATGCTAGAGCCCTTAGGAGCCGAGCAAAAAAAAAAAAAAAGCTAGCTCGGGCAGGCGATGCGATGCAACGGGCCTCCCCGGAGCAAGAATTTTATGGTGGGTTCACACGATACAGACTTCATACAGACTTCTATAGAATTTTGTCTATGCAACAAATCAGTACAGACAAATGTCGGTGCGTTAAAAAAGAAAATTCTGTAGAAGTCTGTATCGTGTGGACCCACCATTACGCGTACGGAGTTGCGGACAGAAGCTACTAATGAGCCTTTTATTTTATAAATGGAATGTGCTCAAACTAAAATGAAGCACATGCGATTTATATTACACAGTATTCAATTAGCAAAACGAATTAGTGATGCGAAAAATATTAATTTGAAATGATCCCAGCCCTAAGCTAGTGACGTGAAAAATTTAATTACAAATCGATTAGCCTATCTAGTGATGCGAAATCAATTTTTTTTTATTGCTTTTACACGATGAAAAGTGATAAATTTGATTGGAATTTGGATAAGTGCTGTGCCTAAATTGATTGCGTTGATACGTGATCGGTAGAATTACTGAGGGCGTGTGACAAACATCATACATTCATACGTCATAGTCGATAGCCTAACCTAGCGGTTCGGATTACACAATTCCGTTTATTAGTGTTGGGATTGATGTCGATAAAAAAACAACATTTTGTATAATTGATTGGTTTTTGTTGAGTTGAATAATTTATGTCTTTTAATTTTCTTGGTCTGTTGTGGCAAATTTAAAGCAGTGTAAGTAATGAATAAAGTGTACAGGCCTAAAAATTATATGGGTAGATAGTATTCCAGAAGCTATAGAGTAGTCTGGAAAAAGATACAAAAAGTTTTAAATAACAATCAATATTTTTAGATATTCCTTGTCAGGATTATTTTTGTTTTGCCGTTTGTCCCAATTCATTTGTGGTCGACGCAAAATGTCTTTTCTACACTAATATTATAAAGAGGAAAGATTTGATTGTTTGTTTGTATTGAATATGCTCCGAAACTAATGGACCGATTTGAAAAATTGTTTTACCATTAGAAGCCGACATTATCCCTGATGAACATAGGCTACTTTTTACTGTGGGAAAATGCTTCATTCCTACGGGAAAACGGGTAATAGGATTTAAACGACGGGAGTTCCGAATTCTACGCAAACGAAGTTGCGGGCGGATGCTAGTCTTCCATATGTCTCTATTAGTTGTCATCTTGGTAGTCACTCCCTTTAATATTTTGGGTACACTGGCGGACAAAATAGATGGGCCGTTTATTAGAGTCTGGGCTGGGAGACATGTGCGTACGGCCGTACATGTGCAAAATTAATTGTGTTGTCACTTTTGTTTTTATTTATTTTTAATTTTCACTAACAACAGGTTAAGGCACACATTATGGATCCTGTAATCTGAAATAAAGAGTTATTATTATATCATCTTTCACTCGGTCCTTCCATCGTTTCTTAGGTGGTCCTTGAAGGTACATATGTTATTAATTATTATGATTCTTCTCTTATATCGGCAGTGGAGTTAATATGGTTATTTCGTGCTCTGGTGGAAGATTGAGTTACTGACATGAAGAATCCTCTAAAAGTTCAGCCCTTTTGTGACTTTTATTTTTTACTAGCCATTAATATCTCACTGCTGGGCAAAGACCTCCCTACTGTCTTTCTACCTCTCTCTGTCTTTTTGTGACTGGCTAGAAATAAAATATTCCATTTTATTCTCTCAAACTTTTTTTTTTAATATTAGTATGTAAAAAAAAATTGCCATACGGCTCCCAGGACTCGTACTTGGTGACCTACGTATACGTCATGTCCACATACAAACTAAGTAATTTAATTCAATTTAACTCCATAGACCAGAACAAATAATGTTAAATAAATAATACCGAACGAGTTTCATAGAAACCTCACCCAAGTCAAATATACGTTTGTAAATTAATTAAGTGAGAAACTTTTTTATTGTTCCAGAAGTGTGTCAAAATACTGAAAATTTCTCGTCGAAGTTAGCGTATTATTATTTTGTTTGACTCGAAGCAAATATGGAAGTTTAATTATAGAAATGTTTATCTTTATACATATTTAAGGGTATTTCTGTTTTGTTAAAAAAAGGTATTTTTCTTTTGGGCTTTTATTTATTGAAAGTAATACATAGAAAACGGCTGTACTCGTAAGTTTCACAAGTGGAGTTGAACTTTTTTGTTCATAATGAAAGAGAAAGAAGTACTTACTACTGTAATACAGCGTGACAGAGAACTGAAACCATGAATTCAGGTCATGATTTTAGACCCCCTAGCGTAGAATTTTTTCGTCGATCATAGAAAAAAAAAATCTTGAAAGCATAGCATACACATTTAACCCGTCTGTCTTCAAAGCGCATCTTCTGGGCATGCTCGTTCCATCATAGACATCATCCATCGCTTTTCAATAAAAAAATAAAAAAAAAACATTTATTTGCACAAATAAGGTAAGTACAGAAGGTTGGTAAAATATTCAAAATTGTTCTCTTATTCTGCCTTTGATTTCGGCTTGTTAATATAAAATAAAGTTACATATTTTATTTAAATTAATTATTGACCATAATCATGCATCAATTAAACAGATGATCCCGTTAAAATTGTCTTATTGAATTAAATAAATGTCAATATAATAATGAGAAAATAATATAAATAATAATCATAGATGTCAATAATGGGAGAGATTCGCCACACAATAATAATTAAAAATGACCGTGCAATTTACAAAACTTACTTACAATTTATAACTAACTCATGTACACTATAAAAGTATTTTTCAATTAAAACGCTCGTCAATTTTTTTTTTAATCTAGAAAATGGTACCGTTTTTATGGAATTTGGTATTATAGAATTTGATGCCCATAATATAGCTGTTGTTACCTGTCAATGTGTGCGTGTATGGCAGAGTAATCACACTAATATTATAAAGGCGAAAGTTTGTGTGTGTGTGTTTGTATGTTTGTTACTTCTTCGCGCTCAAACGGCTTGACCAATTTTGATGAAATTTGGCACACAGATAGTTTAAAACCAGGCTAAACACATAGAGTACTTTTTATCCCGATATTCCTACGGTATCGCAACTTATGCGCGTGAAACCGCGAGGCGCAGCTAGTTTATTTTTTTATAAATAACCAACCCGAAGAATTTCAACGTTTTAGGATCATGTACCGAATCCATGGTAACAGGCTATATGCATCGAGGTCCCTGTGTATTTAAGCCAAACTAAATTACATAATTGTATCTGTTGTGTTACAACTATACCATATTTTCCATTTCCCTGAAAAACATAAAAATTAAAAACTTTCTACCGCTTACATTATTTATTCGACCCTTAAAAACCTGTCTGATTACAGTATGACGTCAAATATCAATCAGTCACCGCACTATCGCACCATCTCAATTTATCGATAAGAGCACCACACTACGCTGTCCATTATAATAGGCGTTTTGTTTACAATGCCAACTGAAGGGGAATCCGGACCCCGACTCAATAACACAATGACTTAAATCACACCGCAACACTCACACAAAATGTACTTTAACCCCATCAAAACAAAGCGGAATTTCCTTTGAAATAGAAAGGAATAAACTTGGATTGATGTCAAATGCAAATAGGAATAAGTGACATTGTGTATCAATGTAAAAGGAACTGTATTACAAGAGTGTTAAAGTTGTTCTTGGAATGTAGTTTGCGGTGTAGATAAATGGGTTATGTCGTAGCGCTGTCGGCAGAAGAAATCGATAACACAAAATTGCGTTTCCGTCACCTATTCCCTGTAGTAAGTTGTGTTTTTCAGTATGCTACGATGTTTTGTAGCGACATATTGCTGTTATTCTACATTAGGGCAATATGTTTTATATATTTGAAGAGGTTCAACTTATGACCATTCAAACAGCTGTAATTTTCTCTTTTCTTTGTTTCTCGAAATGTCAAAAGCTTATTACTTTATTGGATTTCAAACGGACAAAGGCTTTAATTCGAGGATAATAAGTTTCAACCCGAAGTAAGTTTTATTTTTGAAGAGACTACTAGGCCACTCCACCTAAGCTACGCTTTCTGCGGTTGGTCTGTGGATGGGCGACCATCTTTACATACCGAGACCCCTCCGTGCCTCGGAAAGCACGTTAAGCCGTTGGCCCCGGCTGTCATTCGTGGATCTTTGACAGTCGTTACGGGTTGTCAGAAGCCCGAAAGTCTGACAACCAGTCTTACCAAGGGGTATCGTATTACCCAGTAACTGGGTTGTGGAGGTCAGATAGGCAGTCGCTCCATGTAAAATACTGGTATTCAGCTGCATCCGGTTAGACTGGAAGCTGACCCCAACATAGTTGGGAAATGAAGTTTCAATCCGAAGTAAGTTTTATTTTTGAAGAGAGGAGGGATGTATCCCAGCAGTGTGAAAATTATAGGCTAATTGTGCTAAGTTTTAACGCCAGAAATGCACAAGAAAACCACAGCTGTTGTTTCACCCAAAATTCATTCTCGTATCGAAGCTGATATTCAGTTTTCAGTTGAGTAGTCTTTCAGAAACCGGGGGTAGTCACTCAATTCAGATCGGACTAAAGTGCAGTCTTTCTGTAAAGTTCATTTGCAACCTCACTCAAGTGAGCGCACACAATTCGAAAGCGAACTCATTTGTTTTAAAAGTAAATTATCGCGGATTCTTCGATCCTGTTCGACCTTCAAAATTATGTTAGAGAACAACACTGATAAAAATGATTTTATGTCTTTGTGAGGTTTGTACACTAACACGTCAAACACTTTTACACGTCAATCATATCGCTACGTTGGGGTACAAAGGTAGTAAAGGCCATAAAGGGTTTATGGTTTTTACTACCTTTGTACCCCAAGGTAGCGATATTCTTAAAACTAGATGAGGTCGGCGTTTTCTATCTGACTACTCTGAGAAGAAAGGCCGAAACAAACTCGGATGTCACAGTCTCTTTTAAAGTCCAGACATAATCTTGGTCAAATTATGCTTTACATGATCTGACCAAGATTATGTCTGGACTGTATCAGAATCAGATACAATATATTACACTTTGAGTCATAAAAACCGGCCCATACCCTGTACCGTAAAGAAAGCAGCTGCCATTTGAATGACCATGTATGAAATTAAACAGCTGTTGCACATTTTGCAAGGTATGTCCACTGACCGTCTGCCGGTAGTCTGAACAATACACTCCGAAACAATGGGGTCATTAACCGAGCCCGCATGTTGTTTTTTTTTTTTTTTTTGTAATAATTAAACCAACTCTTTTATGTTGTGGGTCGACTCGTAGAGCAGTGAAAGGGGTAGAGGGTTTTTTTTTTTGCTGTGACTGTTCAAGAGCTTTGTATTCTTTTGTAGGTGGTCAAAGAAATTCCTAAGTTAGAAGCATTTTCAGCAAGGCAGGCATTTAACTGTGGCACAAATGTATGGACGCTGGTCCTGGACCCAATAGATTTAAATAGTATATCGTTGGAAAGGTATATGCTCATAGAGTTCGAATAGGTATGGCGCTTGTCCTGATATATTGTCGGATCGGAGTACGCGTAGGTACCTTGAATATTAAATCATTTTGTGATTATACCTCTAAGTATTTTTTTTTATATATTTTTATAGGTATATTTTTTTCCAGTCTCCCACCTATTCGCAGAATTAGGCTGTTACTTGGTAATAATAACAACTTGTAAGCCTAAATCTATATGAATACCTTGTTACCTAAATAATAATTCATATTAAAAAAACTAGTTACCTACGTACCTATATAAATATTTTTATGCAATGTTTGCTGAGTGGAATGAGTTCACATATTCATTCTAGCTTAGTAATCACTACACAATATGTATTTTATTGATTTTTTGCGTACTATCCGAGATACTGAAAACACATATTTTATAAGCTGATATCTCGAATCGGACAACAAGTCTAAATGTAACCCAATAATAACGTTTTTCCTCTTAAAAAGACCTATCCATCGATGTATGATTTAAGTCCATTGGTCATAAGGCCAAAATGCCCGAACCCCTTTAATGACCACTGCTCTCTAAACGGTGAACGAGTACACCAAAGAGAACCAAACGGAGGAGGACTTTGTCCCTGCAGTGGGAACAATACAGGCTGATTATTGCTTAATGGGCACTTGAAAAATGTCCGAAGCTAAGTGCACGTTTGCAAACATTTTCAATTTAGAATGTGAGAAAACCTTACTCATTAATTAAGTCATATTGACAGGTCACCCCAAATGGTCTAGCTTGAGAATCTGGCCCCTTTATCTCCTGGGCATGTCGAATCAGCTAGACTATTTTCTAGCTGATTCGACATGCATGTAGCTTTATTGCAATACTAGCAGCGCCCCGCAGTTTCACTCGCATAACTTTCGATACCGTGGGAATATTTGGATAAAAAGTATCCTATGTGTTAATCCAGGAAATGGTCTATCTATGTGCCAATTTTCATCCAAATCAGTTCAACGGCTTACACGTGATTGAGTAACAAACATCGAAACATCTTCACAAACGTTCACATTTATAATATTAGTAGGATCGTAGACAGGGATCTTTTGATCTTCATGGTCACGTTATCAGGGCAAGTAATTAGGTCAGGATCTTGACTTGAAATCACTTACACAATGTTGTTAAATGATAAATGATAAATGATTTATTTTCTGTAAGTAGGTTTGTACAAACACTTTTACATGTCAATCATATTTTTTAAACTAGATGAGGTCGGCGTTTCCTATCTGACTACTCTGAGAAGAAAGGCCGAAACAAACTCAGAGGTCACAGTCTCTTTTAAAGTCCAGACATAATCTTGGTCAGATCATGTGAAGACCATGTAGATTGGTGTCTGAAATGGTCTTTTGAGTAAAGAACCACACAGATTGAGCGGGCCTGTCCAGTCAGTGCACGCATTTGTCAAAAATCGTGCAGCTCAACTCAGAACTTGAGGAGCCTTACGATTCGACGAACAATACCAATGAAAGGACATTTGGGTAGGCCGCATAAATGACTCAAACTGCCAGATCATGATTAAAACTAACTAAGAAGGAAAACCAAAAAAAAAAGAAATGACCCACATAGTCTTCACACTCACAGTAATAATAATAAAATAAGATACTTTACAAAGTAAATATCCATGTCATTGTTTTTATAAAATTCATCAATGTCAATGTGTATATAAAAATCCGGATATAATCTTTGAGGACCATGTAGATTGGTGTCTGAAGTGGTCTTTTGAGGAAGGAACCACACTGAGTGGACCTGTGCAGTCAGTGCACGCATTCGTCAGTAACCGTGCAGCTCAACTCAGAACTTAAGGAGCTCAACGATTCGACGAGCAATACCAAGGACAGGACATTTGTGTAGACCGCATACACCACTCAAACTGCCAGACCATGATTAAAACGGAAACAATGACCCACATAGTCCTCACATTTACAATAATTAAAATAATTAAGACTTTAAACAGTAAATGTTCATGTCATTCTGTATATAAATAGATATAAAAACCAAAGTGTAAATCAGCAAAATAAAAAAATAAACAACATTCACTGTCTAGACCTATTGGAGCAGCTCAATCCCAAGCTTTTTTGTCCTCAGTATAGTCTTTTACAGTATAATAGGCTTTCTGGCATAGTTTTAGCTTTATAAAAGATTTGAATTTATTAATGCTTAGTTCTTGAATGTGGCTAGGAAGTTTATTATAAAAACGTATACATTGGCATCTAAACGAGCCACCTATTTTCTTGAGCCTTGTTGTAGGAACAACATATTTGTGTTTGTTCCTAGTATTTATATTATGGATATCACTGTATTTTTTAAACAGATTAATATTTTTATGTGCATACAAAAGATTATCGTAAATGTACTGAGAAGGCACAGTCATTATATTAATCTCTTTAAATTTGTCTCTGAGGGAGTGTCTGGGACTTAACTTATAAATGGAACGAATTGCCCTTTTTTGTAAAATAAAAATTGTCTGAATATCGGCGGCATTTCCCCACAACAGAATACCGTATGACATCACACTATGAAAATAACTAAAGTAAACTAAACGGGCTGTCTCTAAATCAGTTAAGTCACGAATTTTCCTAACGGCGTATGCTGCAGAGCTAAGCTTTTTTGACAATTTATCTATATGGGGGCCCCATTGAAGCTTGGCATCCAAAGTTATGCCTAAGAATACTGTGGTATTTTCGGGTTTTAACTCTTCACCCTTTATGAGAACACTAGTTTCTACCTGTCTAACATTTGGTATAGTAAACTTAATACATTTCGTTTTTTTCCCGTTAAGAAGTAGGTTATTAACATTAAACCAGTAAACTACTTTTGCGAGGGCACTATTTATATTGTCAGTAACCAGCTGCTGACGTTTGAGTTTAAATAAAAGTGAAGTGTCATCTGCAAACAACACTATATCATGTTCATCCCTTATGAGGTAAGGCAAGTCATTTATATAAATAAGAAATAAAAATGGGCCAAGAATTGAGCCCTGGGGGACCCCCATTTTTACTACAGATCCGGGTGACCTTTTTCCGTTAACATCAACTCTCTGAATCCTATCACTTAAGTAAGAAGTAAGAAGATCCAGAGAGGCGTTCCGAATTCCGTAGTAGTGAAGTTTCCTGATTAAGGTTTCATGAAGAACACAATCGAATGCCTTGGACAAATCGCAAAAGATGCCCAAAGCATCACATTTGTCCTCCCATGCATTATAAATATGTCCTAAAAGTTCAACTCCGGCATCAGTAGTTGAACGACCCCTTGTAAACCCGAACTGTTTGTTATGCAGTAATTTATTTTTGTTAAAGAATCTTTGCATTTGGTTTAAAATAAGTTTTTCAAAAATATTACTAAAGGTAGGTAGTACTGAAATAGGTCTATAATTAGTAGGGTCTGATGTACTACCCGATTTAAACAATGGTATGATTTTACTATGTTTCATAAGATCAGGAAACTCACCACAATCAATACAATTATTAAATATAACAGCTAAAGTAGGTGCTACAATGTTTATAATTGACTTAGCAACATCCACAGAATTACCCCATAGATCTGCAGTCTTTTTAACATTTAACATGTGAAAGTTTTAATTACATCTGTACAGGTGACATATTCGAAGTGAAATTCAGAATCACAAACTGGAACGTTTTCTTTAAGTATAGACTCTGCAGCAGTGGGTGATGAGCTTAGAGATTTAGTAGTTGACACAGGAATCTCTGAAAAGAAATTTTCAAAGGCCGCGGCGACTTGAGAATCTGATCTAATTACATTGTCATCAATAGCAAGGCTGTAGTCACTACTTCGGTTGCATGACCTTCCTGTTTCGCTACTATTTTTAATTTTTGAACTCAAATAACGTGACTTGGCTATACTACAGACTGTTTTAAATATTTTAGAATAATTTTTAACATATAAATTAAATTCAGCAGTGTTTATACAAATCCGTTCATCATATAATTCATAAAGTCGTTCTCTACTTTTATGTATACCAATGGTGGCCCAGTCACTGAAGGAAGCGTTACTATTGACTGATAATGTCTTTGGAATGAATGTTTTATCAAATTGTGTGCAATACATATTAAAAAAATCATTATATTGTTTGTTAGGGTCATCATTAGTCAACAGAAGTGGTAATTTACTTAAGAGTTTAGTTTTAAATGTTTCTAAGCGTTTAGTTGTTTTTGGGTTAACAGTGATATCTTTTTTAATAACTTTTTTGTTTTGATTTGGAATAGTGATCAGCTGTCCGCAATGATCCGAGTCTATTAAATTAATCATTTCTTTGTGGTTTGGTATAAGATCTGTATAAATATTATCTAGGCATGTGGCACTAGTAGGAGTTATTCTAGTGGGCTCCGAAAATAGATTAGCAAGATTGTATGACTGAAACAAACTTATGATTTTAGTACTTAACACAGTATTTTCTAACAAATTAACATTGAAATCACCACAAGTGATGATGGACTTGTTTGTATTACAGATTTTGTGCAACACTTCATCCATAACCTTTTCAAAACAATCATACAATCCTGAAGGAGGTCTGTACACGCTTAATATAATGAACTGCTCCAATTCTATACAGGCTATTTCAATTGTCCGCTCAACAGAGAGGCTCACAATGTCCTTTCGGTCCTTAAATTTAAGCTGGTTACTTACTAAAATTAATGAGCCACCATGTATAGCATTTACTCTGCTGAATGAACTACCAACCTGGTGATTACTAAAATTGAACATGAACTGGTGGCTTTTAAGCCAATGTTCTGTCATACAAAGAATATCTATGTTGTAACAATTTAGGAATAATTCTACTTCTAAGTCTTTGTTTAAAAATCCTTGAATGTTTTGATGCACCAGATTGATTGATTGACTGTTTAATTTTTTTACACTTTCATTTGACTTATTAACAGTCTTAGTTACATTTTTGCTAGAGGTTTCCTCTATTTTCCTAATTTCAAATTTAAATGATGGTTAATGTCATTAATTTTGAGCAAATTATTGACAGAATGGTTTAAAATGTCTTTGCATTGCTCAAAAGGAGCAATTTGTTTAGCCAAGTTTTTGACTGAAATAGAAAAAAAATATGATAGCGACATAGCTATCTGTCTTTTGAGATAGGTAGAAAGATAGTACATAACAATATTGTATCTATCTTTTGTCAAATATAAATTACTATTAATATAATAGTTAGTGTCAATTAATTGGATTAGCTTATCATTATAAGTTAAATTATGCAATGTCATGTTTAACCCGGCGGCACTCGCTACTGGGTAAAAAATACCACAGAGTACAACTACACTAGCACTGTCGATTTATAATTTTTGATCTCAATTTTACGTGATACCTAAGAAAAAAATTTTTTTGTTGATTTTTCTAAGACTATGAAGAATTTTTGTTTTTAATTTTGCGTTCTTTTTTAAGATAAGCTATAATTTGAAATAAATAATAATTCAAACTTTCAATTTTCTTTTATTTATTAGACATTAGTATTGATAAACTAAATACGCCATTAAAGTCTGTAAAGCTAACTTATTTTCCAAGATAATGTCATTTAAATCATGTGGTATTTTTTACCCGGTAGCGAGTATTCGTGCATGTAAACACCTAGCGAGTACCGCCGGGTTAAATCATATCTTAACCTATTTTCTTCCTGTGGCAAACTGTTACTGTAAGGGAATGTAAAAAACACAATTTTTCTTAAACTAAGGTTGCACAATGTTCTATGATATTGGAGCAATTCTCCTTTATTTAAATTTCCTCTATTTCCCATAAAAATTAATAAAGTTGTTTCCTGCTTAAAGTTACATTTAATAATTTCTTTCATAATATCAAATAAAGAACAACCAGGCATGCAGTAATTTATTACAGAGTGTCCCGGATATTCATCTGTCAACAAGTGACCTAAGTCCTTTCCAATCTCATCACAAAATAGTACAATATCATTGTTTACAATTTGTTTACACGGTATAAAGGAGCTATTAACAGAAGGAATTGGCAAATCAACACAAGGATCCGGTAATGTGGTATTGCATGTTGACAATGAATCAAATCAAATCAAATCAAAAGTCATTTATTCAAACTAGGCTGAGAATCAGCACTTTTCGAACGTCAAAATTACAAAAGACAGTCCCCCAAAACGCCCGCCCTTCACCACTTCCTAGTGCTTTCGCTGGGAAGAAGAAGTGGCGCAACAAACTCCCCAGCAGCACAGCTGTCTGTTCAGTTAGAAAATACTTGACTGAATACAATACAAGGTATGCAAAGCAATTAACATTACAAGACACAGGACACTAAATCTGCCATATGTCAGCTAGCAACGCCAATATACCAAGAAATACAATAAAAAACTATACGTAGGTACTCAAGCAAAAATTAATAAATGAAAATTAAATAAAAGCCTCCAGGTATGAAGGGCGTGACCGCTAACATATTTATGCAATGCTGGGTTCAGTTTACATAGCTGTCGCTTGAAGTCACAAATGATAAACTAGGACCATCGAAGGAAACTAAATAAACAAGTTATTACTAATTATAACAATAATAAAACCATGGTCAGCAAGACGACCAGTCACCACAAGCAGCACCCGTTCACGAGCATAACGCAAAGATCAGCCATTACCCCCCTCGCCATATTTGAGGGAAGGAGGCAACCCGACCCCCGACGCTACCGCAAGCAGTGACATCTGAGGGAGCATGACGAACTTGCTGCCGGTTGCTCAGGTAAGAATAATATGATCAATCGTCGAGGTCACTAGCTAACCACATATTGCAATCAACTCATTAGAAAACATTTAAATAGGTTGATTATGTCAATAATATAATAAAAATAAAACTAAACTGATTTGACTTATACAGCCCAATAAAAACAATTGTATAATGAGCTCATAGTATAATAACCTATCAGTAATCTAATTCTGGAGAAAGAACATAAACATTGTCTTGAGTTAATCAGGGCGACCAACTATTCTTATCGTTTAAGTAGTCGTTGATGGAGTAGTATGCCTTTGAACAAAGGTTGGATTTTACTTGAGCTTTAAATGCATTAAAAGGCAAATCTAGCAAAGAAGAGGGTAGCTTGTTATAAAAGGCTATACCAAGCCCAACAAATGAGTTATGAACCTTATGAAGCCGGTGAAAGGGAGCACGTAGTTTGTCCTTATTTCTGGTGTTAACATTGTGAACATCACTGTTTTTAGTATACAAGTGTATATTTTGCCTAATATATATGATGTTGGCAAATATGAATTGTGATGCAACCGTGAGAATACCAATATCTTTAAATAAATCTCTTAGAGAAACTCTAGCACCTAGCTGGTAAATAGCTCGAACAGCTCGTTTTTGAAGGACGAATATATTTTGTATATCAGCTGCTTTGCCCCACAGCAGAATACCGTAGGACATAACGCTATGAAAATAACTAAAATATACTAAACGAGCTGTATCAACGTCAGTGTATTGTCTTACTTTCCTGACGGCGTAGGCAGCCGAACTGAGCCTTCCTGCTAGGCTCGATATATGTGGTCCCCACTGAAGTTTGGCATCTACTGTTATTCCCAGAAAAACTGCTGAGCTCACAGTCTCAAGCGCCTCTTTATCTAAGACGATGTTGGGTCCTAGATTTCTAACATTGGGTAAGGCGAACTTTACACATTTCGTTTTCTTGGCATTGAGAACTAGGTTATTTGACGTAAACCAATCCGTAACTATTGAGAGTGCACTGTTTACCTCGTCAAAATCTAGTCTATTCCTGTCTACTTTAAAAATAAGAGATGTATCATCAGCAAACAGTACAACGTCACAGATTCCCTTTAAATGGAATGGTAAATCATTGATATAAACTAAGAACAAGAATGGGCCCAGTATTGAGCCTTGCGGCACACCTAACTGAACTGGCAGCGCGGAAGATTTCACACCATTAACATCTACACATTGGAACCTATTATGTAAATAAGAATTTATTACGTTGAGAGCTTCGTTTTGGACACCGTAATGACGTAGTTTACGCAAAAGCGTGTCATGGTGCACGCAATCAAAGGCTTTGGAAAGATCACAGAAAACTCCGATAGCATTTTGCGAGCTCTCCCATGCGTTGAATATGTGTTTCAGCAAAGCAACACCCGCATCTGTAGTCGAACGACCTTTTGTAAAGCCATACTGTTCATTATGAAGGAGGCTATTTAAATTAAAATGTCTTAGCAACTGCTTGAGTATTAATTTTTCAAATATTTTGCTAAATGCAGGTAAGATGGAAATAGGCCTAAAATTGCCAACGTCGTTTTTATTACCTGATTTAAATAAAGGTATGACTTTACTATTCTTCATGAGGTCAGGAAAAATTCCTAAATCAACACATTTATTAAAAGTAACAGCTAGATAGGGGGCTACGATGTCTATTATATTACTTAAAAGTTTAATGGAGATGCCCCAGTAGTCACCGGTGTTTTTAGACTTAAGTAGGTTAAAAACAGTAACTACATCATGTGGGGTTACATGTTCGAAACTAAATAAACGACTACATTGAGGTACACTACTATGCAAAAGGTTTTCAGCTTTAGACGGGGACGAATTTAAGGAGCGAGTCGTAGTTATGGGTATGTTGGCAAAAAACTCATTAAAAGCTTCAGCTACGTCAGCGGCTTTATTAACTAATTTATTATCGACCATAATCTCAAGTAATTTTTCTTGTTTAACCGATTTACCCGTTTCATTGTTAATGGTCCGGCGTAGGCACATGGGATGGTATTTGACAGCGCTCACAGCTGTTAGTTTGTGAGTTCACCAGCTCATTCATTGCCAACACATATTCCCTCATTAGATCTTCAGAGGTATTATATTTGTTAGTCATTGATCTTAGTTTCTCCTGTAGATGGTCCAGTTGAGATTGCAAGTCTTGTGTGTCAATGTCGTATTTCCTAGTACTTTGCTCCAAATTAAAGGAATACATATCTCACTGTTTAAGTAAATTTAACCTTTCCCTGTTAAGTTTAACATTTTTTATAAAGAACTTTTGTCTTTTTACCATTTTTTGCGTTTTAACAATGTATTTGTTAATTTTTATGTATTTTTTAAGTTTGTTTTTACTAGTGACTACCCTCACTGAATTACATGATTTTGATTCATCATCACCTGTCAAATCAATAGTGTAAGTGGGGTTTATGGCAGAAACCATTGACGGGGCAATAGACACCAGCTCATTGAACAGACTTTGATTCAGCGAGGCTGTGATGTTAAGATTTGTAGTCTCAAGTTGTGTAATCTGACTTTGAGCCTCATGTAGCTGCTGTTGTAATAAGTGCTTCTGGCTAAGAGCTTGTTCATACTCTATGCTACACTGGCTGAACCCGTCCACAACAACCTGGAGCCTATCCCGGGCTTCTATGGCATCAGTGTATTGAATATATAACTGAGCCATTTCATTTTTCAACTTCCTATTCATTTCATTGGCATCAAAGAGCACAGTGTTGATACAGTGGCTAAAAATAGGAATAGATAAGAATCTAGCATCATCTATTGATAGTTAGGAGGCCATTTAGTTCAAAACACTTTCGACTGATTGCCAATGCTAAAATTATTATTGAACGCCCTTTAGGCTAGTGGTCGCAATACCTAGTATTAATAGATTTACTGTAGCAGCAGTTAACACTGAGCGGAGCAACTTTATATTACGTAAAATTTGATAAACACTATTTGACACAACTTTTAATCACGTCATCAGAAAAGATGTCTTTCTTTAAAGAACGTGTGTGGCAGGCTGCGGCTTGTAATAATAATAAAAAATTATTTCAGACTACAATAGTCCATAGTTTTGTTAGTATTTTAGTGTTAGTAACAATGATGATGATTAGGTATTAGATTAGTATTGTTAGTATCTTAATAATAATAAACATTTCACTCCCAAGCTGGGTGAGGCTCGCCGATCCTGGGGAATGTCTACTTGACTGCGTGCAGTCGTATCCACCGTCCCAAGATCGGAGAGTCCCACTTATCAATACAATTTTGGAATTATACATATAGTTCGTTAACACATGGAGTGCCAAACACAGATCGATGTTTAACCCGACATGGCACATGCTATAATTATGCATTACAGGCCATTACAGGTCTGTTGGTCTAGTGGTCAGTGGCCCTGACTGCTATGCGGCAAGGTCGTGGGTTCGATTCCCACCTAGGACAAATGTTTGTGTGATGAGCACGATCATTTGTTCTTTGTCTGGGTGTAATTTATCTATAATACGTATGTATGTAGAAATATATATGTATGTTTATCAGTTGTCTAGTACTCTTAGCACAAGCTCTGCTTAGTTTGGGACTAGATGGCGTTGTGTGAAAGTTGTTCCACAACTTTCAACTTTTATTTTTTATATAATAATATTCCATATTATTATATAAAAAATAAAACATTATATTATTGTAAACATTTATGTATAATATACCACGTGTTGTAGTTTCCATCTTCCCCAATATTGACGTTTGTGTTAACTGGGTCTGTTGGTGATAGTTACCATTTTTAATAGCGTAGAACTATATACAATCTGTATACCAATCTATAACATAAAACCTCAAACAACAACATTTTAATGGAAACGCAGTCTCTGTGCCTCACTACTCTGTGCGGTAGTTAAATCGAGTTTGAAATTGGCGCGGCCGCCCTAACACAACTTTGTATTGAAACAAGCTTTTTACGTTCCATCTACGTATATATGAACACACTAATATGTAGGTATGTATGGTTCGCGTTTTTGCGGTGCGTGTCATATTTTTTGAGTTATTTTATTTTTGAACCATTTTTTTGCGTTCTTTGAATTACTTAGTAGTAAAGATCTTCGACTAACCTTTCTGACTACCAGTCTTACCAAGAAGTATCGTGTTACTAAATTACTGGTTTGTGGAGGTCAGATGGGCAATTGCTCCACGTAAAATACTGGTTCTGAGCTGCATTCGGTTACTCTGGAAGCCGACCCCAACACACACACATCAAAAGAGTTTTAACAAATAAAACTCTTATTGCCATATTGAAATTAAATAAAAATGTCTTCCACTAAGTACTCTCTGCTTTTGCATTATTAAAGACTTTTCGCGATTTAGGTATGCTAATGCTGGATTTTTCACCTTAGTTAATCCTGACATTAAAATATGATAAAAATACGCGATTGACTATACACAGGTGTACGTACGAGTAAGCTGAATATTTTTTTCTCAGTCGACCAAACTATTATTGCACCACTTTCAGTCTCCAACCCTAATAGCCCGACATTCCCAAACCACACACTAAAAGTTCAGCTAATCGACTTCCTTTGTAAACGAAACGAAACTACATTTTTCTAAATTAATTTTCAACGTTCGCTTTAATTACAATTTAATTGATCACGCGACAGTGCGCAGATTGTGGGGAATCAGTTATTATGCTGTAAACTAATAACTATTCGTTTTAGCTTGTAAGTTAGTTATTCATAAAGTTAATTATAACTTAAAATCAGACATATCGTTTTCAGCTTAGGAAATTATGATGGAAGATTTATCTATAATAAAAATAATAATAAATTTCTTTATTGCCATAAAAACAGGTTACGGAAAATATTGAGACCCTGGCTCCAGAGCTAGGTTAGAGTATCTGTATTTCAGGAGCCAGTGACTGCTTCCATTTTGATTACAATTGGGCAAGTTTTATGCAGCAATAGGTGACAGAATTATATTACTTAAAAATATATTTATCATTTAACATTTAATTATGCAATAAAAATTGAACTAAAAAATGAAATTAGAACAAAAGCAAGGCAAGTAATCTTATTAAATCTAAGATAAAATTCGAATAATAATAATATTCCACAACTTTCACACAACGCCATCTAGTCCCAAACTAAACTAAGCAGAGCTTGTGCTATGAGTACTAGACAACTGATAAACATACATATATATTTCTAAATACATACATATTATAGATAAATTATTTATTTATTTAAACTTTTCGCACACAAAAAAGGTACAAAGGCGGACTTAATGCACCCAGACAAAGAACAAAATAATGATCGTGCTCATCACACAAACATTTGTCTTAGGTGGGAATCGAACCCACGACCTTGGGCATAGCAGTCAGGGCCACTGACCACTAGACCAACAGGCCTGTCAAATAAAATAAAATAAAAAAAGGAGTAAAATCAGGAGTATAACTTTAGATTAAAATTGAATTTACAAAAAAAAAAAAAATAGATTCTAAAAATATTCTATCTATGATATGCTGATCATTTTAGAAAGAATGAAGAAAGAAAGAACGTTTATTCTGCACAAACAAAACGGACGTTACAAATAAAAAACAAAATAATAATGAAAAATAAAAAATAAAAAAGAAAAGACAAAATATACAACGTAGCCAAAAGCCTCGTACTCAAGCGCTTGATGTCAGGGCCAGGGACCAAAGACAACACATACATTAATCAAGATGCGCCCGCGACAGCGGCAGATGACAACTAAACAATAACATAATAACAATCAAAACAAAGTGAAAAAAAACTACTTTTGTAACAAACAATAATAATTATAAGTATAATAAGCCGTGCGTCTCACATGTGTGCCATGCGTGCGTCGCATCTGTGCAAGAATAGGTAATAATTTTATGGATATTAATAATGAATCATGCGGTCGTGTCGTAGCCTCGAACCCAGTCAGACGCTTTACTTTGTGTAAATTATTTCATCACAATTTCTCTCAAAACGGTGAAGGAAAACGCTAGGTTACCCCGACCAAATGGGTTAGATTGGGTTGGAACTGTGACCAATCACGTGCGAGCCGAGCGAACCCTGGTACAAAATACGGGCCGGAAACCGGCCGCGGTAGTGAACAAAACGCCGAACACACGCCGACACGCCGAAAACACGCCGACAGACGGCGAAAGTAGGCCGAAAGCATATCGAAAATCATTTTTACCCGGGAACGCTACAACCAAGTTGTTCGCATTTACTTGGGTATTTAGTAGCTATCATAGGTCTCATAAATAGGATATTTCAGGTTCAGCCGTAATCCACCACGGGCCCAGTGCGGGTTGTCAGATCTCAAATGTCTCTGATTTTTTGTATCCAGGACATGCCGGTTACCTCACGATGTTTTTCTTAACCGTTACTCAGAGCAGTAGTGATGAAATAATTTACACGAAATAAGGTAAATGCCTGTCTGTTGTTAGCCTGTTTGTTACGTACTTCACACGGTTGGTTGTATGGTATGGTTGCAGCTGAAAATCAGCGTCAGGTGATACACACTGTGTTGTCATCTGACATTATGCTGAGCTGAGGCCCTTTTGGCATTATAGTCTTTGTTTACTGTTTTATAGTTTTAATGTGTATTTATTTTGATGTAATGCCAATAAACGCATTTTCTTTCTTTCTTTCTTTCAAATAATCAAAAAAGAGCACTGATGGCCCAGCGGTAAGGCTGCCTGTCCATTGACGCGGAGCGATGCATCGCAGCGGAGAAACGGAGAAATATTAACCAATAGAAAAATGACATTGAGATTTTATGCAATCCTATTGGTTAATATTTCTCCGTTTCTCCGCTCCGCAGCCTCGCTCCGCGTCAACGGACAGGCAGAATAACAGTCGCGACTTACGATTGTAGGTCGTAGTTTCGAACCCAACAAAATTCCCTTCCCAATCCACGTGTACCCGACAGCTAAACAAAGCAACACATCAGACACATGAAACCTATGAAACAGTGTGAAAACAATCAAAAGTTGCGTCCCCGCGGCCGGTGAACAACTACTTTCATTATACAACAACACACGGATTGACCATGCGTTGCCACAGCGATGGGAATCAGTATAAAACATCGTTTTAGTTTAACTCACGTGGCTGTTTTGTGAGCTTTACTAAATCATCTTCGAAGGGTGTCAGCTGGATAACTGACGGGGTCCGCTAGGGCCGATGCCTGCCAGGGTCGCAGATTGTTCGAAAGAGTTACCGTGGCCCTTGGCACAGGCAACTGAAGGAACACGGGTGGGTTTTAGTCAGTAAAAGTCTGACACAACCTCCCGCTCCGCCCAGAGCGGGAGGAGTTATTTGATAATTTCCCACCCAAAAAAAAAAAAAAGAGTATCAGCTGGATGAGAGTTGCCGAAAATCGAGTTGAATGGCGTGTAATAGGAGAGGCCTATGTCCAGCAGTGGACTGCTTTAGGCTGAGAATCAGCACTTTTCGAACGTGAAATTTACAAAAGACAGTACCCCAAAACGCCCGCCCTTCACCACTTCCTAGTGTTTTCGCTGGGAAGAAGAAGTGGCGCAACAAACTCCCCAGCAGCACAGCTGTCTGTTCAGTTAGAAAATACTTGACTGAATACAATACAAGGTATGCAAAGTAATGACCATTACGAGACACAGAACACCAAATTAAATGATTTGCTATAATGTCAGCTAGCCACTGTCTGGTGATGATGATGATGATGATAAATAATGCCAACCATTATTGTCCCAATGCAAGGCTTCCTCTTGTACAGAATAGCATTGCACGCTTACTCAAAGTAGATTTACGATTTCAAACAGGATTTATGCAATTTGTTTTTGGGCTAAGTAATAACAGTCGCACGGGCCGATCGATCAGGTTAAGCTACGCTTGCCGCGGTTGGTCCGTGGATGGGTGACCATCTTCACATACCAAGACCCCTCCGTGCCTCGGAAAGCACGCTACGCCGCTGGTCCCGGCTGTCATTCGTGGATCTTTGACAGTCGTTACGGGTCGTCAGTAGCCCGAAAGTCTGACAACCAGTCTTACCTAGTGCTATCGTATTAACAGTAACTGGGTTGTGGAGGTCGGATAGCCAGTCGCTTCATCTAAAAAAATTTTATATAAAAAAAAACAACCGACTTCCAAAAAAACACTACAAAGTGAAAAATAATTTTAATTTTGGAAGTCGGTGTCGTTGGTTCCGCATTTCGGTTTTTTGACACCGACTTCCAAAATTAAAATTATTTTTCACTTTGTAGTGTTTTTTTGGAAGTCGGTTGTTTTTTTTTATATAAAATTTTTTATTTTTCACTTTTTAGTTATTTCTACCCCAATCAAATTCATATAAACACTACTTGCTATGTAAATATCAGTGACAGGAAGCTGCATCTGCGTTTATAGGGTACAGACGTGATGTTATGTTGTGCGATTGCGTAAACAATGAATGCATATGCGATAGCAGCAATCGCGGTTGTTTTACTGGTATTAATTATTATTATAATAAAAAAAAATTATAACCTTTGTAGTGAGTACAGGCGTGATATTATGTTGTGTGATGGTGTAAACAATGCTTATATATGCTATAGCAACAATCGCGGTTAATCTGCTGTTATTTATTGAAGAGTTCCCCCGATTTCTACAAGATCCCATCATCAGATATTGAAATGGTGGCAATGGGACCACACGGGAAGCACCAGCTTTCAAATAAAAAAAGAATCATGAAAATCGGTTCACCCAGTCGGTTATTATGAGGTAACAAACATAAAAAAAAAAAAAAAAAAAAAAAATACAGTCGAATTGATAACCTCCTCCTTTTTTTGAAGTCGGTTAAAAATACTGGTATTCGGTTGCATCCGGTTAGACTGGAAGCCGACTCTATCATACTTGGGAAAGGCGTTAAGTCCGCCTTTGTACGTTTTTGTGTGAGAAAGGTAAAAAAAAAAAAACAATAACGTGACAATAAATGACATTTAAAATTAATTTGTTCACTTACTAGCCAAATAAACCATACAAACCTTGTCCTGGCAATACAGGACACAACAAAAAAAGAATTATTCAATTTGGTGCAGTCATTCGGAAGTTATGCGCGTACAGACATTTAGGCGACTTTGTTTTGTACTATGTAAGGATTTATAATACAACTGCCGTGCAAAACCTACCGCACAAATACAAACACAAAAATGTTACAAAAAAAAAAAAT
This sequence comes from Eremobia ochroleuca, assembly GCA_949629135.1. Lineage (NCBI taxonomy): Eukaryota > Metazoa > Arthropoda > Insecta > Lepidoptera > Noctuidae > Eremobia > Eremobia ochroleuca. The sequence continues at coordinate 4,365,459 of OX451412.1, read as the reverse complement.
GTGGGTAGTACGACAAAGACAACCCACTCACAATGTACAGACGCCAGCACATCAAGATACCTGAATTTTAATATTACCTTTTTTTTTTTTTTTTTTTTCTCTCAATGCACACTTGGTTTCCATTCCACTTTTGACACTAGCAGAATGGTCGACATCGGCTTTACTTGCCATAATAAAAAAATAGAATAGAATAGAAAGATACCTGAAACTGTCAAATTTTCTCAATCAACTTTGAACCTTTAGCGATAAAATTGAAAATATATTAAAGAAATTTGACAGATTGTAGTAGCTCGATGTGCTGGCGTGTGTTCCTACCCTCAATTAAACTAATGATTTGTTTCTTCTTCCTCAGGTAAGCATCTTTAAACAAGTACTCCAGTTTTTAACAGAGCATCTACCCACCCACTCGAAAGTAATCGCCTTATTGTACAGGTAATGAGAGTTGTTTTTTTATTACAAAAATTTTATATATAAAAAAACAACCGACTTCCAAAAAAACACTACAAAGTGAAAAATAATTATAATTTTGGAAGTCGGTGTCGTTGGTTCCGCATTTTGGTTTTTTGACACCGACTTCCGAAATTAAAATTATTTTTCACTTTGTAGTGTTTTTTTGGAAGTCGGTTGTTTTTTTATATATAAATTTTTTTATTTTTCACTTTTTAGTTATATCTACCCCAATCAAATTCATATAAACACTACTTGCTATGTAAATATCAGTGACAGGAAGCTGCATCTGCGTTTATAGGGTACAGACGTGATTTTATGTTGTGCGATTGCGTAATTATTATAATCATAAAAAAAAAATTATAACCTTTGTAGTGAGTACAGGCGTGATATTATGTTGTGTGATGGTGTAAACAATGCTTAGATATGCTATAGCAACAATCGCGGTTAATCTGCTGTTATTTATTGAAGAGTTCCCCCGATTTCTACAAGATCCCATCATCAGATATTGAAATGGTGACAATGGGACCACACGGGAAGCACCAGCTTTCAAATAAAAAAAGAATCATGAAAATCGGTTCACCCAGTCGGTTATTATGAGGTAACAAACATAAAAAAAAAAAAAAAAAAAAAAAAAAAAAAAAAAAATACAGTCGAATTGATAACCTCCTCCTTTTTTTGAAGTCGGTTAAAAATAGGTTTTTTGTGAGGCTCTGGCAGTTGCTAGCGGTAAAATGTTATATTTAATTAATCTTCTTATTAACATAAGATCACGCTTGTATTCTTCGACGAGGTAAGCAGAGGTGTGTAGTTCACATACATTTGGACAATTATATCAAGTTGCATGTATAGAGCGTTTTGGCATTAATTAGGCTTGAATCCAGACACCGGGTGACTAGAACATAATAAGCTTATAATTTTTCCACTGCTGCGCCTTTTCCCAACTATGTCGGGGTCGGCTTCCAGTCTAACCGGATGCAGCTGAATACCAGTACTTTACATGGAGCGACTGCCTTTTTTTTTTTTTTTTTTTTCGCTGAGAAATGACATTACGCATCTCCGCTCGTCGGGGGACGGAACGGAGTATGTGGGACTCCCTGCCAGAGTGGCAGTATACCCACTAAAACTCAGCGGTGTTCCCTCATCGCCTTGATGGGGGGGTCATGGGAATCCGGCTCAGCCTTTGCGTCCACAATCCCCCCGGCGCCTGCCCGCCTAGTTGGCGGGCCCTGCATGTCCCCCCGGGTGGGGGGCTACGGGATGGGCCGGGAACACCTGGCCATTCCCGTCCGGCACTGGTGGAAGCCTGTGCAATGCAGGCGAGGGTGATACCCCCGCACCCGTCGCCTGCTGGCTTCCACCTGGGAGGAGTCGGAGATGACTGTCATACTGACGTCTTCTTCGACCCCTCCTCCGCCTTCGGAGCGGCGCCGCGAGAGGGTCTTCCTCCCGCACGCGCTCCGCCGCCTCCTTCTGGGACATGACGTGTTCGCAGAAGGAGGCGACTGCCGCCCAGGACCCCTCGTCCCCCAGCATGGCGTTGACAAGGCCGGGGAGCGAGAGGTCCGTTCCGATCGCCGCGGTGAGACTGTGGCGCGGCCCAGACCGCGACGGGCACACCTCGAGAGTGTGCTGCGCCGTGTCCTCCGCCGCGCCACAGCCGTGACACGTCGGCGTCTCCTCTCGTCCGATCCGGTGCAGGTACGATCCGAAACAACCGTGTCCGGATAGCACCTGCACCAGACGGAAGGAGAGGAACCCATGCGGCCGCTCGAGCCAGTCCCGCAGGACCGGCCTAATCGCGTCGAGGGTTCGGCGGCCGAAGGCTGCGGTGGCGAGGTCTCCCGTCCAATGGACGATGATGGCGTCCCTCGCCTCCCGCCGGACGGCCTCCCGCTCTTCCGGGGCGATGCGTTCTCCTCTCGCCCTCCGCCCCGCCGTCCATTCATATACTCTGGCGAGCACCCACGCCTCGAGTTCCCAAGGCGGGGTACCAGCCAGAGCACATGCCGCTGAGAAGCCGACCGTGCGGTAGGCCCTCGCCACCCGCTGGGCTATAGCCCTTTGGGGTGCCCGCAATGCGGCAGCGTTCTCCCTCCTGCGGAGAGAGTCCTCCCAAATAGGAGCCCCATAAAGGGCCATACTCCTCAAGATGCCGGCGTAGAGTTGCCGGCATCGCACGCTGGCCCCCCCCAAGTTGGGCAGTAGCCACGAGAGGGCGCCCGCAGTCTTCAGCAGGCGCGTCGACAGCCCGCTGAAATGCGGGCCGAAACGCCACCTGCTGTCGATTACAAGACCCAGATATTTCATCTGGGCCTTCACCTCGATTCGGACGCCCTCCACAAATATATGAGCGTCTGGTGGTTGGCGCTGCTGAGGCCCGTGGAAAAACACGGCCTCGGTCTTGTGCAGCGCCACCGTCAATCCTAGGCGGCGGATCCTCCCTGCGACCAAGGATCCGCCCGCTGAGGCCAAGTTGGCCGCCTCCCTGAAACTCTCCCCCCGGGCGGTGAGGAGAGTGTCATCCGCGTAGCAGACGACACTCGTGCCTCGGAGGAGAGTTCCCCGCAAGAGCCAGTCGTAGCCGACGTTCCAGAGGAGAGGTCCTACGACTGACCCCTGTGGAACGCCGGCCTCGGCTGCGTACCGCCGGACTTGGCCAGCCCTGTTCACGAGGACGATCGCCCGATTCTCCAGGTAGCTGGCCAGTAGACGCCGCATGTATTGAGGCACCCCGTGGAATCGGAGCGCCTCTAGGATGGTGCTGTGGGGAACAGAGTTGAAGGCGTTGGCTATGTCGAATGACACCGCCAACAATCCATCCCCCGCTTCCATCGCCTCCTTCACCTGGCCCTTAAGGCGGGCCAGCGCGTCCACCGTGGAACGCTCAGCCCGAAAACCGAACTGAGCGTCCGACAAGTCCGGCCCCACATTCCGGAGATGGCCCTTTAGGCGGGCAGCGATTATCCCCTCGAACATTTTGCCGACCTCATCGAGCAGGACGATGGGTCGGTATGCCGAGGGGGAGTCTGCCGGGCGGCCCTCCTTGCGAAGGAGGCACAATTGCCCCTCCTTCCACGGTTTCGGGAACCTCCCAGATGCAAGACATGCGCTAAAGAGGTTCCGAAACCGCTCCTCCATTTGAGTGGCGGCAATTGCCACCATCCTCGCCGGGACACCGTCGGGGCCCGGAGCCGTCTTCTTGGTGCGGATATGCACAATCGCCGCGCTGAGTTCCGACTCCGTGACGGGCCTCCTCTTCCTCCTCAGCTGGCCGAGCTATCCCCCGCGGAGGGTCCATCACTGGCGGGGTGAAGTTGTCCCTGCACGGGAACAGGGACTGAACCACCCCATCCAAGAATGAGGGCTCCAGGGTCTCGGCCACCGGGGGACCAAAGGGGCGCAGCTTGTTGCGCGCCGCCTTGTATGGCCTCCCGTAGGGATCGCTGTCAAGACCCTCCAGCATCTCCTTTCTCGCCGACTCCCTAGCGTCGGCGATGGCCCGCTCGAGAACCAGCTTTGCCTCTATGTACACCTCATAGAGGTGATCCTCGTGGGCGTGGTCTCGTCGACGCCGCCGCCGGCTCCGCGCGTAGGCCCTCCTAGCCTCCACGCACGCCGCTCGAAGCCCCTCCAGCTCCACCGACCACCAGTACACTGCCCGTTTGGGCAGCGGTCGACCGGACCGAGGCATGCTAGAATTGCACACCTCGGTCAGAGACTCCCTCAGGTGTCCCGCCACGGTGTCCACGTCCAAGCCAGCGGAAGGCGGCGAAAGCCAGTCCTGGATAAACGCCGCCTCCGCCGCCGCCTCCCTGTCCAGGCGGGTGAGAGCCCACCGTGGGAACGCTGACCGCCCCGAGAGGGGCCGCGTCTCTCCGGGGCCACCGGTGGAGATGTCGAACCGCACGTAGCGGTGTTCCGACATGGTCTCCACCAGATCCACCCGCCAGTTCAGCACGCGCGCGGCCAACGCAGGGGTGGCAAAAGTGACGTCCACTATCGAGCCACCCTGCCGCCGCACGCATGTCTGGACGTTTCCTCTGTTGAGGAGAGAGAGCCCAGAATAGGCTGCCCACATCTCCACTGCCCGCCCGCGAGGGTCAGTGGCCGGGTTGCCCCAGGTCACCGACTTGGCATTCAGGTCTCCCAATACGGAGACCTGACGCGGCGCCACCCTGCCGACCACGGCGGCCAGGGCTCCGAGATAGTTCTCGAAGTCCTGGAGAGGGCGGTTTGGGGAGAAATAGACGCCCACGAGGGCTACCTCTCCCCACGCGGCGGCCACGTATCCCGGTCCCCTCTCTAATAGCGAGAGGGGAGGGGAGTCTGTGGAGGACCGCGCCGCTAGTGCCACCAAGCCGTCCTCGTCACCCAGCCAACTGCCGGGGATCGAGTAGGGCTCGGCGACCACCGCTACGTTCACCGACCACTCAGCCATGGCCTGCACCAGCAGGTCCTGGGCCGCTCTGCAATGGTTGATGTTCGCCTGGAGGATGCGGTGATTGGAAACCATTATTCCGACATCGCATCCCCCTCCTCAGGTACCGCCGCCGGAGCTGGAGTTACAGCGGCGGCGACAGCGGTGGTGGCGGCGGCAGGGCGAACCTGCGCCGGCACTATGCCCTTCCTCGCGGGTGGCTGGCAGCTCCTGCCCCCCATCCTGTGCCCCGCGGGGCGGCCACTGGCAGCACACGCCGGGCAGTGTGGCGTGGCGACGCTGCATGTGGCACTCCTGTGTCCCTCCTGTCCGCACTGGAAGCAAGACTCTCCCCAGTCGTACTTGGAGGGACATGTAGATCGGGTGTGGCCCGGCGCGAAGCACTTGAAGCACCGCGCAGGCTTGTCCTCAAGCGGCCGGACCACAGCCGAGCTGAAGCCCACGAGCAGCCGTCCCTTGGTTGCCTTAAGGGCGGCCGCCGCCGCGGCGACTGGGCACTCGACGCGGATGGCGCCCATGCCGCGGCGGCCGGGCCTGATGGCTCCCCCCTTCACCGCGCTAGCGCTGCAGCCTCCCGCAGCGGCAACGGCCGCCACCACATCCTCTTTGGTGACCGAATCATCCATATCGATCACCTCCAAGGATGTGGTCTTGACAGGTCTGGCGACCGTCGCCACATCAGCGATGACCTCTTGCAACTTTGTTGCAAAGAGGTCCGCGTTTGCGCCGCGCTGCTCCCCCCCGAACTCAAAAATTCGGGCTCCGGCCTGGGTGCGGCGGCACGTAATGTTGCCGATCCCCAGCCGGGAGGGATCCGCGTTAGCACGAGCCCGTCTTAGGACAGACTCGTACGTTTCGCCCCGCTCCGCGGCCTCCGGGGTGATGGTCACGACGACCGCCGCAGTTTTGGGAGGAACCAACTTCCTCCCACCCACCGGAGCCTTCTGGGCTGCCGAAGCAGTCGCAGCGGGCTTGAGCTTTTTGCCTTTCTTCCCCTGCCCACTTCCGTCCACGCCTGGTTGGACGGGGTGGTGGAGGGAAGAATGGCGTCCTCCCGCTGCGTGTTCTGGGGGGCTGCCGAAGTGAAAGACGCTCCCTCCGCGCTTGTGGTGGGGGTTTGAGGAGCCACAGTGCTCCTCTTGCCCTTTCCTTTGCCCTTGGAGGGCTTCGGGGCCTGGGCCTGCGCACCCGATGGCGGGTCTCCCACCGGCCGCGCAGGTATGGGTACCGGCTCCGTCGGTGGCGGACTCTTATCCGCCGCTAACGGCGGGCGGAGCCGCTTTTCCGGCAAGAGCCGGTCCTCAATTCCCGCGAGGCAGCCTCTGATGAAGGCCCTCTCCTCCATGACAACCCTGCGGATTATTTCCTCAAGGTTGCCAGATGAGGAGGAGCCTCCCTCTGCCGGACCAGGGACAGAGGCAGGCGCAGGTTGGGCGTGCCGTGACTGCCTATCTGACCTCCACAACCCAGTTACTGGGTAATACGATACCCCCTGATAAGACTGGTTGTCAGACTTTCGGGCTTCTGACTACCCGTAACGACTGTCAAGGATCCACAAATGACAGCCGGGACCAACGGCTTAACGTGCTTTCCGAGGCACGGAGAGGTCTCGGTATGTAAAGAGTGTCACCCATCCACAGACCAACCGTGGCAAGCGTGGCTTAACCGGATCGATCGACCTATGCGGCTGTTATTATTTAGCCACGGGCCCCTTCTGTCTGAGAGAGGTAGCGGGCCGTAATTCAGCACACCTCCAGCAAAGGGCTCAATGTGGCTAAGTGGATGTCT